>VFFE01007624.1:993005-1073853 GCA_008921705.1 Burhinus oedicnemus | reverse complement strand
TTTTTACACTTCTGACGGTTCAATCCAAAGGACCAAGCCGCTTCCCACTGAGCACGTGGCTTGCCGCTTGCAGGGCTTTCCAAGGTGCGCAGCCGAGACCCTGCTCAGCCCTTCGTGCCGACCGGCCAGGAGAGGTGCTCTGCAGCTCCAGCCCTGCTTCTGTGCCAGCTGCTTCTCCCTTCCCCCTGTGAAACCAGGGTTTATCCGTCTCCCAGGGAGGGTGGTGGTGGTGGATGCCAGCAATGCCCGTACGCAGGCTCCGTGAGCGGTGTCGGTGTCGGGTTTTGCTCTGCTTGTTGCCCTGGATCTGGCAGAACCTCTGAGCTGGATTTTTGCCTCGTCGCCTGTGACTCGCGTTGCAAAACTCCCAGCAGTGTCCAGCGCAGAAGAAAGCACTTTGCCAGATAAACTCCTCACGTTCGAGTGCCGGGGTTTGTAAATGCCTACCAGAGGGCTGTTAAGCAGTGGCGGTATTTATGCAGCTTGCTTTGATAAACGCGCTTCAAAAACTTCCCTCCTGCGCTCTTGCTTCTCGGCCCTTGGCTGACCGCAGCTGCCTGGGGCTGGGCTGGGGGACGGGAGCCCTTGGCTCTAATCCTGCCTTTGCTGCGGACTGCTTGCACGGTCCATCGTTTCAGCTCCGTTTTCCTCCAGTCCCATCTACTATATGCGTTTGGAATAGGAGTTTTTACTGGGAGCTGTGTTGGGCTCAAGACCACATACCCGGCTTTTGGTAGGCAGTAACAGATCTCAGCATAGAATCACAGAACCGCCTAGGCTGGACGAGACCTTGAAGATCATCGAGTCCAACCATAAACCTAACGCTGCCAAAACCACCGCTAAACCACGTCCCTCAGCACCACGTCTACCCATCTTTTAAATACCTCCAGGGACAGTGATTCTACCATTTCCCTGGGCAGTCTGCTCAATGCGTGATAAACCTTTCTGTGAAGAAATTTTTCCTAATATCCAATCTAAACCTTCCCTGGCGCAACTTGAGGCCATTTCCTCTTGTCCTATTGCTTGTTACTTGGGAGAAGAGATCAACCCCCACGTCTCTACAGCCTCCTCCCAGGTAGTTGTAGAGAGGGAGAAGGTCTCCCCTCAGCCTCCTCTTCTCCAGGCTGAACAACCCCACTTCCCTCAGCCGTTCCTCAGAAGACTTGTGCTCCAGACCCCTCACCAGCTTTGTTGCCCTTCTCTGGACACACTCCAGCACCTCAATGTCTTTCTTGTAGTGAGGGGCCCATAACTGAACACAGTATTCAAGGTGGGGCCTCACCAGTGCTGAGTACAGGGGGACGATCACTGCCCTAGACCTGCTGGCCACACTATTCCTGATACAGGCCAGGATGCTGTTGGCCGCCTTGGCCACCTGGGCACACTGCTGACTCCTATTCAGCCGACTGTCGACCAACAACCCCAGGTCCTTTTCTGCCAGGCAGCTTTCCAGCCATTCCTCTCCTCCCCAAGCCTGTAGGGCTGCATGGGGTTGTTGTGACCCACGTGCAGGACCCAGGACTTGGCCTTGTTGAACTTCATACTATTGGCCTCAGCCCATGGACCCAAGCTGTCCCTCTCGTAGCTGATCAGCAGAGGCGTCCGAAGTGTGAGATTGTTCGATGCATGTGGGCTCGCTCTGTTGACCTCTTCTCCCTCCCTCACGTGTATGCAGTAGCTATGAGAGCAGCATCTTGTCTTCATGGGGGCATGTTGGCATGGCAGTGACAATATGCTGGGGAGTTTGTGGTGGTTTTTTGTTTTTTTTTTTTTCCTCTCCTTCTCCTCCTTTTAAATTGGAAAGGAGGAGCTGCCTGAAGAATAACAGCTGGCCCAGCCAGGGACGGGTTCAGGGCATGTTATACCTCACTTGTAACTTGAAAAGTTACATAGGAAGAAGCTCTGAGTGAAAAAAGGGGAGACTTTAGTAAAAAGCTCGAGTGTGCTTCTGTGGCAGCCAGAGAAAGCACTGGCGGCTGCAAGCAACCGGTCTGTCCGGGGCAGCCTTTGGATGGGCAGCTTTTGGAATTGTTCAGCCCCTTGAATTTGCTCTGGGTCCGAAGTGCTTTGCAAGATCTGGCACTTAATTCCAAACCGAGAGCTTGAGGGAAATGATCTTCCTCTTGATTTTGAGGGACGTTGGGCTGGGGACTAGGAAATAGACTCTGTGATGGCCTGTCGTGAATGAATTCGATGCTCTGTTTTCCTCGGAGATGCTGTAGAGATGGAAAACTCATGCTGAGCTTTCAAATGAAGCCATTGTGCCTATTTGCATGTATGAAGCATTGAGCAGGACTGGGCTAGGGTTGCTGGCTGCAGACCCTTTTGCTCAGTCTAAATTGCCGGCACCGTGCACAGAAACAAACGTTACGTTGCTCTTGCTGACTAAAGTTAATAGCACGCAATTCCCCGGCTTGCTAGCGAGAGCAGCACGTGCTCCAGACCTTCCCACAGCAAGTCATTGGAGACGTTGCCAAGTCTCTAAGAAAACCTGCTTTTCCCAGCCAGTGCGGTACAGGAGTGTTTGTTTTCTTGAGTACCTAACTAAAGTTGCCACATACAGCAAATGAATATTGACTCAAACGCGGTTGCTAAGACAAGACCCTAGCGAAGCTGAGGAATTCCTTTTCCAGCTGTTTGCAGAAGCAGGCGATGAATATAGAGAAGAGGAAGCTGCTGCACGTGCCCTTTTTCACCACTTTCCTTGGGTATTTGTGACTGGGGACAGAAGTGCCCCTGTAGCGTGTCTGGCTGTCTTAGGCTGTGACAAAACAATGATGCATGAAAAAAATTTCAGCTGGGGTAGTCCAGTGGTGAAATCCCCTTCCAGCTTGGAAAAAACATCTTCATTTGTCTTGAGAGGAAGAAATAGGCAGCTTTGGGACTAGGTTGCTCAGCCAGGGCAAAACTGTCCGTGCGTGGAGAAGGCGGCTGCCTACCTGCCATTGAATCTTCTCTTCATGGGATGTTCCTGCTCCCTCCTGGAGAAGTTGTTTGGTGCCAGACAGCACGCAACGGACGATCCCCCGAGGGGTCTGCTGAGCACACATAAACATGATGTTTACCGGCTCTGGAAGGGATTGGGGAGGGATTTAGAGACTCAGAGCTCGGCTGCGTGGCTTGGACATCCCCCTGCAAGTAAGCTATCCTCTTTGCTGACATCGGCTTTCTCCTCAGGTCATGCTACTAAACCTCTGGACCCCAAGATAAATCACTTCCTGCTGTAATTACAGAAACTCATTTGCCCGTGATTAAGCAGTTTGATGGAAGGTGGTGGAAGGGTGGTAGCTGAGCTCTGGCGGGTTGTGCTTTAATTAGGATAAAAGGGCTTCCTTCTCTTCCTCCTGCAACTCTCTCTGGACCTTCCAGCAGGTCTGACAGAGGCAAGATACTGTTGGCTTGACCCATTGCTGACTTAAATGAAATGAGTTCATTCAACACAGGGCAAGCTTTAGGATGTAAATATGCTTTAATTATACAGCCTAGTGTTTGCACTGGCATGATTACCCCCACCCCTACTGGGTGTCCCGCACCAGCTTTCTGCAGGTCATCTCTCCAGGAACAGGAGGAGGGTATAGAACAGCTTATGGAGGTGAAGAAAGGATGGCCTGGGGCTTTGAAGCACTGGTGAGCAGGGTGTGAGGCAGTGGAGGTTCATCCCTTCCCCGTCAATTGTCCTGGATGAACTTGCGCGGGTTCTTTATGCAGGCCCAAAGCAGTGAGGGAATTTGAGGATGCACGAGCCCTGTGGTCTCAATGGGAGCTGGTCTCTTGCCCAGGCTTGAGAGCATGCCTGTGTTTTCTGTCTGCCGAGGATGGTACTGCCTGGTCTCCTGGGGTGGTAGCACGTTGGGTAGAGGCTGTGAGGACGGCCAGGCCTGACCTGGAGGTGATGGGAAGGACTGAGAATCAGAGACTGGTCCTTCTTTTGGCAAAACCAAAGAGTGGAGAGAGTCCCTTGGGAAGGGCTGTGTAAATGGAGTAAACCCAGCTCCTTCTGCATGAGACTTCTCTCGCCTTCCCTGGGAATTGGGAGCAAACAGTCTCACAAGCAAGGAGAAAAACACTAATCTCCCGGTGTCAACAAACCAATCTGACTTTCTGTGCTTGCGCGGAGCATGTTCCCTTTAATGTCCCACACTCCCCGATGGGAGCCCGGGGACGCTAATTGCTTGCGAAGGCTCTCTGAAGTGTTTTGCTTGGTGGATGTATTTGCGTGATCTCCAAGCAGCACTTGTGAAAAGTGGCAATCCGTGTCGCCAGCGAACCGCCTGATTCGTCATGAATCGATTTCCGTCGGCCACGGTACATGACTTAGAGACTGTCAGAGCCCACAGCGTGGGGGGAGAGGGGAGAATTGCTCTGCGTTGAGATGGGGAGGGAAGTTGTTAGAAACCAATGCTCAGAAGAGTCAAGAGAAAGCGTGGAGTTGTACCGATCCCTCTGGGTCCACTGGCTTTTATTTCTCTTTCCCCTCTCCGTGCTGCAGTTTGTTCAATGCGACACATTTATGTGCAAAAGGGCCACCAACCTTGAGGTTTCTTCGGTGTGTGGATCAGCCTGCAGCTCCGCATGAAGCTTCTTGGTGGAAAAGCTCTTGCGTAGGTTGGAGAGCCTCTGGCTTGGATAAATGCAGACCTGGGTTGGTCTGGGTGACCTGCTCCCAGCCTTTTCCCAAGGATGGCCGTGTACACTGTTTCCATATGTAACTGGGGTTTTGACAACGCAGTTGCAAGAGGCAGGTCTAAGAAGACAGCCTTGGCATCTCTTTTGGGCAGAGGTTGGGTAACTTAAACTGAAAGAAGCTGCTGGGACGTGCAGAAGAGTGATCCTCTGTACCTGTCTGGGAGGTGTGTCAAGGACTCTGGTGCTTTTGCGGCTTGTGGGTTACATCTGGACAGGGTGGGCAGCTTTCCCTGGTTTTCATTCTCCTGCAAAGCCATTTGACTTTTCTAGCTAATAATCTCTGTTTTATTGGAAGGAAGCGTGTTGTTTTCCCTCCTTGTCTCTGTCCCTCCTCTCCTCCCTGTGGCCTGGACCGGAGCCCTCGGAGGGCTTCGCAAGCTGTGCTCCGCTGATGTGTGTGGGTTGCTCCCTTGTCACACTCCATCCTTCCTCTGCATGACCCAGCTGCAGAGGGATGAAGAGTCCGGACTCGCACAGGGCTGCGAGGTGCTGTGCAGCTCCCTGATATATCCTCTCCTAGCCTGCTGTGGGAAGTTATGGACCTGGGCTGTAAGGAGAGGAGAGGAGGAAAGATTGCATTAGCCCTGGTCAGTATAGCAGCGCAACGTCTTGTCCTTGCTGGGACCTGGGGGAAGAGCTTTAACCTCCCCAGCTCTTCAATTTTCCTTACCCTGGGTGCTGGGCATGAAGCGTGCTGGGTGTGAGGGCAGGATTTATCCAGCATTTGCAAAGCTCTCGGGATTGGTTTCTCAGCCTTCGGGGGCAAGAAGGTGACTGTATAAAACCGGCCCTTTCTTGCTTTGTCAGTGCGGGCTCCTCTGTACCTGTGTCAGCCAGGTCTGGTGGCTGCAATTTGTTTGTCCTGCTGGCCCTGCTGAGGCAGCTGTAGGTGCCAGCAGCAGAGCCGGCTCCCCGCGTGCCTTCTGCAAAGCAGCCGGGGTAACTTGCTTTGGCATGGCAGGATACCCATTACCGGTGGCTGATCAGAGCCGGCAAGATCAGCCTTTGGCTTTCAGATCCCAGCAGGAGCGCAGGGCTTGGGCAGCAAGGCTTACAAATGCAGGAGGGTTTTAAAGCAAATCTGATTTGGAATTGCCAGGGCAAGAATGCCCACGGTGGCTCTTGCAAAACCTATCCTCAAAGCTTGGCTGCTTTTGAAGACCAATTAGTCAGTAGTCAAGTTGCTTTCGTCCCCTGCAACGGTTTTAGCAATTTGTGGTTCGCTTCTAATTCATCTGAAGCCAGGAGTGTGTTTTCTGTATCCTAGCGTGCCCTCTGAGTTTTCCTCTGAGTCGGGCTGGATCGCTGTGTGCTGCTGCGTCTCAGGGATTGGGAACTTTCTGTTTGCTCCTGGCTGATTGCACGGGACAGAAGCCTCTGCAGTTCTGCTGAGCTGCATAGAGACCGTGCCCCTTTGCATGGGTTGCCTGGCTGCTGTGGATGCAGGGCTCTTGAGGATGGGTAGGAAACCAGTGGGAAGGTTGTCGCCCTTCTCTCTCCCCATTACTTTCCTTTTTATTTGTGCTAACGATTCCATTCCAGCGGTCCTACCAGCGATTAGGCCTTCTTAAACTGCAGCTCTCCATGCTGGGGGGATGCGCTCTTAGTAGATGTGAAAGATGCTACAATCTAAACAGACAAGATGGGTAGACAAAAGATAAGAGCGAAGCCAAGGGACAGCAGATCCGTGACAAACCCAGGATGTGACCCTGAACTGTGTCTCAAACGAGCTCTGCTTCCATCTGTCTGCCATGGCGTAGATGCCAGCATGGAAATCTCTTGCTTCCGCCTTGAAGCTGGGGTTAAGCTGGCTTCCTCCTTCTCCTGCAGCTCTGGCCTCATTCCGTCTTACCCAGAAGAAAAACCTTTTTAATAGTGCATGTGCCTGTGCTGCTGTGGCGCGTTCACGCTGTCAGCACGGCGAGAGAGTCCCCTTAGCGCTGGAGTGGAAAGAGACCTCATTTCCAGTGTGGCTGCAGGAGGTGGCTGAGTCACTGGTGCCATCTTCGAGCATCCTCCTGCATCCTTTGCCACTTCTGCCCTGACCTGCTCTTGCAATGAACAGATCTGGCAGGCACCTGCCCGGGCTCGTGGGCATTGGCAGTCCTGCCCGCTGCCCTGCCGTGTCCAGGACCAGAGGACGAGGCCAGCGTGTTCCCTGTCACCCAGCAGCTGTAGGATGCATCTTTGCTTTCCCCACCAGCCCGTGGGTCTCCTCACGTTCAGGCTTGGCAGGAGGGGATGGGACATATCGGTACCTTGGCCCAGGGAAGCTGGGCGAGAGAACGCAGAGCTGGTTCCTCCCTCTTGCTGGTGGCAGCAGTAAAAAGAGAAGAGGCAAGAGGTGTCTTGCCCGCTCCCCAGATAGAGTCCTGGAAGCAGCACCCAGCCAGAGAGGGCAGAGTGCACGTCTCTGCACTCTCCCTGCGTGAACACCCACTTGATTTGCCATCCAAGGCTTGTCCTCAGAAAATGCCTACCCTTTCCTTCCCTGTGAGCAGGCTCCAGGCTTGCTCCAGCACCTGAGAAGTTTAAAAATGCTCTGCTGTCCCCGGGAGAATCCCCATGGCAGCCCTTCCCGGTGCTGGCCGAAGCCAGCCCTGCTCGTGCCAGCGCAGGAGCTGCCGACCGTGCCAGGGCACAAGGAGAGGGTCCCATCTGTGCTCGGATCGCGGCCTCGTGCTGGCTCTATCCCTCCTGTCTCGCTGTTCCAGAGGATGTTAGAACTACACGTTAAATAACTTTGTGTTTGGCACCTCTCCCTTTTATTGGCTGTAAAACGATGGCAGAGAGAGAATAGGTGGTTGTTTGCAAAAACAAAGCGGCACCCTAAGAGGGCCAATCACTAGAGGAACAAAGAGGCACATGAAATACCTATAAATCTCCACACTGTGCTTAAATGGTGCAGGATTCTTTTTTTTTTAATGCCTCCCTTATTCTTCTCCCGCCCCCCCCGCCCCCAGTAAGGATTATATCCTGGCAGATGGGCACCGTAAACTGGAACGTCGGTCATCAGGCACTGGAGAAGGGCAGGATTTCATTAAATACCTCAAAGCTGAAGCCTATCCTAGTAGCTCTGTGTTTTTTTGGGTTGGGTTATTTTTTTTTTTGGGGGGGGGTGTATTTATTTATTTATTTATTTCTTCCTTAGGACTTGCCAAGCCTAGCTTCGTTGCCTGATGGGTGTGGGAAGGTGTAGGAGGAAACCTGCAGCAGGGAAAAGCCCTTGTTGAGGATCTGGCTGTACCTGGATCCAGCAGGGTCCCTGTGGCACCGCAGAGGACAGGGATGGTGGCTATGGCGTAAGGCGCTGCTCCTGCTTAGTGCGCAAGAAGCTGGTGATGGACCCCCCGCCCCAGTTTTCCATGGGATCGATGCTGGTGCCTGGCTTTTTTCTTAGCTCTGCTCCTCCCTCCCTTGAAGCAGCAAAAACCTGCTTTTTGCCTCTCGCTGCTGTCAGGCCCTTCGGAGCAGCCTTTCCAATTAGGCTCCTTGTCTGGCTCCAGGAGCCTCAAAGGGCTACGTGCTTTCCTCATCGACCTCAGGTTACGTTATGCTTCTGTGTCAACCTGCTAGGGTGTGGGACAAGAAAGGCTCTAGATTGCTTATTATAGATTAAAATGCCGTATTGTGAATTTCTTTTTGAAGGGAGGGTGTTGGATGCCCTGGACTACCCCTTCTGTGCCGAGGAAGCATCCTGGGCTGTGGCTGGGGTAGGGTCATGGCTGGCTTTGGGGTACCAAGGGCTGCAGATCCTGTGGCCTGATGCTGTTGGCACTGCTGGGGCTGGTCCTTTTCAGTTTAAGCACCTTTTCTTGGTTTTGTTTCTTTGTTTAATATGGAGCTAATGGAGGCACCAAGCTGATGGCAACCTCTGGCTATCTGTACCCTTTTCCTCTTGCCCACATAAGCAGAGAAGCAACTTGAGGCTTAAGCTTATTATGAGAAAGAAGATCAAAACCCTGTTGTCCCAGGCGCTGGGAGGATGCAGAGCTCACACTTGGATGGGACAGGAGAGCCGACATGTGGGACAGCATCATCCTCATCCTGCACGTGGTGCAGGTGAATTTAGGGGCTGGGAGTGAAGCCAGCGTTTTTCCTTGCTATTTGTCCTGCTCCCAAAGCTGCGTGGGAGCCCTCGGCTATGAGGAGCGGGTGGTTTGTCTCCACTTTTTGGAGACTGTGGCTTTCAGCCAGTCCTGTTGGGTTAGACTGAGCCCAAAGGGCCAAGGAGATGGAAATGGTATTGTCGTGTCTGTGTATCCGTCGTTGCCCGTAATTGCCTCCTTCCCATCTTTAGCTGCATGAAGCATCTGCTCCGAATCTGCACAGTAAATCCCCAAACCTGGGTCTCTAGTTTCTGTTAGCCCCCTGCCTCATCTTCCCTCGCAGTCTGTCGGCGTTTGCATTGCTGCAAGGGAAAAGCTGCCTTTCCAGCCAAGAGCCAGGTCACCTCTGCGACTGCAGGGAACAGCGGCCAGGGACTGAAGCCACAAGTCCCCCGCAAATACAAAACAGTGTGTAAACATGTTTTAATGTCAAGTTTTTATTAAAACTGGACTAAGAGATGAAGATGTTCATCTGCCTCGGAGGGAGTGACTTTATAAATCTCAGCTTGTGTGTGCTCACAGAGTGTTGCTAATCTCCAAACTAGATCCAGATCATGTGTGCATGGGCTGCTTGTTTGTGGAAACTTCTGTCTCTCCCGGCAATGAGAGCTGGGGCTCAGCGAGCCCTCCTTAGGCTTAAAGTAGCTTCCCACTGACACAAAGCTCTTGAGTCTCCTTCCCCTTTCCAGACTCTTTGACTGGCCATTTACGTACTAGCGACTCCATGGTTTGAAGACCCTGCCAGGAGCTGCGCTAGGGTCAGCAGAACCCTGGCTGATATCTGCAGACCCATGGCTCATATGAGACCCTGGGATCCTGTACTGGACATTGTTAGAAGATGCTTTGAATGCTGCAGGGATGGCAATGGTCATTGAGAAGGCCTTTGAAAGCAACTGGATTGTTACTCTCTGCCATGCTGAGTTGCCGTGGTGCAAGAGATTTAGGAGCATCTGAAAATCTTATCCTTTGGCCTCTTTCTTAAGCATGAAATAGTTGTAGAAGGATTAGAGCAGCTTTGGCAAGAGATGGCTTGATTCCTGGCTTTTCTTTCTTCCTCTCTGCTTGTTTTCTTCTCCTATAAGCATTCATCTAGATATTCCCCTTGGCCAAGGTTGGATTGATGGCTCTGGGACAATCAGTTGTATTCTGCTGCTGTTAGTGGTTTTAAAGGCAGTAAAGTTGGGTCCTTGAAGTGCTGTCAGTAATCATTTTTATGATGGTCAGATTACTCATTAGCACACTTGTTTTCAGATATTTAAGCTGGAAAGAAATCTATAGTCCTTGCATTTTTAACTTGATAACCACTCAATAGAACAAATAGAGTTGGAAATTAGAGCAGAGCAGGACTGGAAGAAATAGTCCTGAACACTCACCTTTTACCCCAAAGGTCTATGGAGACAAATGCTTTGAGAACACAGCTTGGGGGAGCACATATATTCCCAGCCTACAGAGAGGTAATAACAGCTCGGGTTTACAGCGGTGATTGACCTGTAGGTTGGTCAGGATTTGGAGGTGGAACTAAAACCAGGTATGTTGAAAGCTTCTGCTCGGAGTTTGGGAGAAAACCAAGGGCTGGATCTGAGCATTTGTTTTCAGGTCACATACCAAAAGAAACAGCCCAAGAGGGCCTAAATGATGATTCCCAGAACTTGGAAGCAACTGGCTGGAAAAAATCTGTGGATGTGGTAAAGGAGTGGCTTTTCCTAAAGGCAGGGGCCTCAGCAGCTAATTGGAAACTGCTCCATGTCCTTGTATGCTGTGTGGAGGTACAGGAGGCTCTGTGCTCTGGCCCGGAGCTGGGCACAGCTAAGCATCAGGAGGAGTCAGTATTTCCTCCACCACACCTTCAGTTCTGGCAATAAACCAGTCAAGACTTGGGGAATTGTGTTGGGATATTTCTATTTTTTGTAAAGCATTTTGGGATTCAGTTGGAGGCAAGGTGCTGTGCAGATGCAAGCTCGTTAGAAGATCATTATCATTATTTACCTGCTGTGTCTGTCTGTCTCTAAATAGCATTAGCTGTCAGGCTATTTATCCACGTTCCCCTCTTACCATTATAGTGGCAAAACACCAGCTTGCCCTGTCTCCCAGCCCTTCTGCACCTCCTCCTTCCCCAATTCCCCTGCCCAGAAACACTGGTCGCACTGGGCTGTGTGTTACGGGAGCTGGAGGGGCACGAAGCCAGACTCCTGGGGTTCAGCCCACCCTGTGCTGCAAGGGAAAACTCAGATTATTGTTTCTGAAGCCTTGAAATGCAACGAGTGTGACCAGGCAAAAGCGTGTTCCCCCTTGGCAGCCAGCCTTTGCCCGTCCCCGCACGTCCCCTCGGCAGCCGTGCGGCTGAGTGCCGCTCTGTGTAGCATTGCGGTTGTGTTGCTCAGAGAAAATAATTAATATGAGGAAGCTAGAAATTTTGTCTTGCACTTTTTTACAGCCTCTAACCCTATTAGTCAGGCCATTTGGAGTCCGGGGAGGGTTGTTTCTTGCCAGAATAGATTGCAAATGGATTGAGTTCCATTACATTGTTAATTAAAAGGAATAGAATGAAAAAAAAAAAAAAGAAGGGGGAGGAGAAGAAGCAATGGAGTTGTCTGAAACTTTGGAAGGAAAATTTAAGCCTCTTGGGTATTTTCCACTGATGCATTCATGGGGCTTTGAGCAACCTGGTCTAGTGGGAGGTGTCCCTGCCCATGGCAGGGGGGTTGGAACTAGATGATCTTTAAGGTCCCTTCCAACCCAAACTACTCTATGTGCGTTGCCTAGGTGCTTTGTCCACCCTGGGTTTTTTTGCTCTTGAGCATCACAAATGCTCGCCTGTCCCACTGCCATCCCACCTGGGGATCCCAGGAGGCTCCGTAGCCCAGCACAGAGAGAGGCGGCGGGGCTGAGCGTGGAGGCGGTGCGGCCAGCGGGCCAGGGATTGCCACAGAGGAGCCGGAGGAGCAGGCAGCCAGCCCAGCTTTGGAGAGCCCAGTCCCACCGCCCGGCTGCCGGAGGGGCGAGCGGGTGGTGCTGCGAGGGAGCCTTCCCCCCCCTTTTCCATACATCAAGGCAGCTCGGTTAGACTTTCATGAACACTATCGGTTGCCCAAAGCGCTCAGTGCACTTACTTATTTTGTAACACGGTCCCGCAGCCTGTGATGTGCCAGACGTGGCGTGTCTAAGAAGCCGGCCTGTTTCTTATCAGCCGTTCGCACTGTCTCAGAACCCTTCTGCTAAGTGTCTTTTGTCCCCTAATAAACTGATAAGCTCCTGGTAATCCGCCGATCGCTGATAGGCAGGGCAGCCCTGCTCTCCCGCGCCTGCACAGATAAGGCAGCTCTTTGCCAGCGGGCAGCGGGTGATACAGCAGCAGCAGCCCATGGAGCGCTGAGCCGCCCGCCAGCGGCGGGGAAAGGATGGGCTTGATGGGGAGCGTGTGGCCTCATCCAGCACGTCCCTGGCTTGTGCTCGGAGAGGGGACGGGACTCGATTACAGAGCAATAAGGATGGACTTGGCCAGCCTCTGTCTTAGCCTGACGCCGGGGTTTTGCATCGCTCGGGCAGGTGGGCTTGTCTCTTGGCTCTGTCCTGAAGAGCACGGGCACAACTCGCCCTCCCGAAGCCGCTTCCCAGTCTGCTGGGAGCCTGCGGTGGGCCAGGGCATGGGAGTCCTGCCGAGTGCCAGCGCCGCAGCGGCTTAGCAGAGGATAATTGAAAAGAAACGGAAGGATGGAGAGAAGAGGGGAGAAAACACACGTTTTCTCCTCTCCCCTCGCTGTTACAGCACTGTTTTGCTCGCTGCTGTCCGGAGACGGGCAGGAGGGAGCTGTGGAGCTGCTTTCCATGTAGATTATTTGAGGTCTTCCCTGTGATCTGAGCTGCTGCAGTACAAACAGCTCCCGCCCCAGCACTGTTGGCCACCTGGCGCGTAGAGGGAGCAAACCCATCTCCAGTCTCCCCGCATCCAGAGCCGGCACGGGGCAGGGGGCTGAAGTGCAGCATCTCCCTGGGCACCCTCTCCTGCCTTCCCAGGGACCAGTACACAGCTACCGGTCCGCCTGGGTCATCGGAGGGGAAGCACCCCGGCTCAGGCAAGGGACCACCGTGCCTTTTTCTAGCCACACGTGCACACATCAGAGCCATTTAATTTGCCGAGCGATAGGGAGGAAGGGAAAGGAGGGTTTCATTTCATGTTTTTACCATCTTGTCGGCGTTCTCCTCGGGGGCAGCTGCTCTTTGGCCTGTTGTAGCCACAGCCCTTGTTTAGCACAATCTGGGCTTGTTCTCGTTTCTTACAGTGGAAAACAACAACTCATTAGCACAAGGCATGCTGGAGCCCTGGAGACTCCCCTATTCTTCTACTTTTTTTGCACAGTGCAAGGATGGAGTGTCTTTCTCCTGGCACTGAGCAACATTATGGGCTCACCTTCGTGTCCTCCTTCTCCTCTGCTCATGTGTTTCGGGGTTAACGCTGGCTGCGCCTTCTCTTTGATACAGGGCTTCGAGCTAGGGGCATAAAATCAAAAGTAGGATCAATTTTCCCCCTGCCTTCTCTCCTTAATTGCGTGCGTTTACGTATCTGTTTGCTGCTGCTGGAGTGAGTGGGCTCAGCCCAGCAACCTGCTGTGTGGGGATTGGAAATGAAGTATCAAGAAGACGCTGGCAGCCTGCTCGCGAAGGCTTGATCAATCAGTATGTAATAGAAAAATGGCTCTGGCTCCTAAAGGGAAAGGGAAGCAAAGGATTTGATTAAAAAGTAAGACAGGAGCTGGTTGGAGGGGACATCTCTCGGAGGCGGGTGAATCAGCAGGTGGTTACGGAGAGGGGTTCTGGCTCGAGAGCAAAGTGGGGGGGAATCGCCCGCACCTTCGGGCCGAGGAGCAGCGTTGCACATCACCGAGTCTCTCGTGGGTCTCACTGCCCTTTTCCTGATGGGGGTCTTGAGGCGGGAGCGGCAAAGCTGGGGGTGGGAGATTGCCCAGGAGCTGCGGGCAGAGCCAGGGGTGGCTTTACACCGCAACAGAGCGGTGCTGCCTGGGCTGGACCCTGCGAGCCGGGCACGGGCATCGAAACTGGGAAGCATCAAACCCAAGGCCTGCATCCAGTTGAAACAGAGACCGATTGTACCCAGATAGCAAACTCCGGCATCTGGAGTTGATGTTAGAGACTGCTGCTGGCTGTGAGCTCCCGGGGACGGAGCTGCGCTGGGCTCCTCTTGCTGCAGGCAGAGCCTGGGCACGGGCAGCCCGGTGCCTGCCCCGCGGGCATTTGATGTGGGCGAACAGGCACTAAATAATCGGCAGCCTATCGATCCAAGGTCACCCATGCCAAGGCATGATCAATAGAAACGGACAGCTGAGTGGTTCTGTAATAAAGTGCCTTCACCTTAGTGGATTTGGGAGAGAGCGAGGGTATGGGAGATTAAATCCTCCTGCCATCGACAGCTCATCAAGCAAAAGATATATTAGTGAAGAAAAATTATGCTTCCTGAGCCCTGATGGGAGGAATCGAGCTACTGGGAGCTGTTTGTGCTCTTTGGGGGAACATCAGCCAGGAGAGCAGCTCTGCTGCCTCCCACCACCCTCTTCCCAGCACCGGCTGGCAGGGAACTTCCCGAGCGGCAGCAAAGCCTTTGAGGACTTTGAAGGGATTAGGGAATGTGCAAAGGAATTTGCTATGGTTGCTGCAGCCCAGCATGAGGATGCTGGCCAAAGGGCTGGTGCGGATCTGGCTGTGCCATGCTAAAACCCAGCCGCCATCGATGCCCTTCCCAGCCTGATGGGCTGTGACAGGCAGTAAAGGGCATGAGACTGTGACCCGGCAGTGCCTGCGCTGTCCTGGAGCTCATGGAGAGAGAGAGGCTGGGAAGGACCATGTTCCCAGCAGGTTCTAGGACCTGTCCCCATCCCCACGTGCGGAGGGGAGGGAAAGGCAGTTTCTGGATGAGGGCAGGGTCTGGTGAGATCAGGCTGCTGTTGTCTGAAGCAGAGAAATGAATGTTCTGGCAGGGGGGTTGGACCAGATGATCTCCAGAGGTCCCTTCCAACCCCTGTGATTCTGTGAAAGGTGCAGGGTTAGATCCTGCATCTCCAGGCTGCCCTGTCCAGCTCTTACCTGCCACCCTCCCCCCCCTGCCTGGCTCTAACATTCCAGCAGGAGGGAAAGTGAATAATACTTAAACCCGTGCAGGCCTGGGGTGACAGCAGCCCTCTGACATCTCCTCCACCTGTTTTTCAAGACAAACTTTCCCCTGTGATCCACACGCTGCTTTATTGAGCTCTATTTCCTCCAGTCTAACTACAGAAAGAAATTGGCAGCAAACGCTCTCACGGGCAGCATGGAACGGCAGCGGCCGGCTGTCAGGGCCCCTGGGGTTTTATTGCCCTGCCAAACACCTACATCATGGTGACACGTACATAATTACATATCGGACCGGGGAGGATGAAGCACCCGGCACCTCCTAAACGTGTCAACATGATTTGAGAGGTTTGGGCTCGGTTGGACTTCTCAGGCATTAGATTTTAGACTCCAATCACATGGGCATCTGGAGGATCAATAGCTGCACACCTTAAAGCAGCTGGCTGGAAGGTGAGGGACTGGGGCGTTGGGTGTCAGGGAGGACGATTAAGTTGATGTATGAGTTGGGTTTGGGGTTAGTCACTCTTCCTTCTTGCTGGGAACAGGAAATCTTGTGGGCAGACTGTGTCTCGGCATCTCCATCCCATCTCCATCCCATCTCCATCCCATCTCCATCCCGCGTCAGAAGTTGCGAGCAGCCCGCAGATGCCGTGTGACTCATTATGCAGCAGAGCATCTCCCAGATGCACCGGGAATGCCATGTCTCAGATCCAGACACGCCACCTCATGCCAACAGGAAATAGCTGTTGGTAAGAGAAGCAAGTGTCTGCTGGCTGAGCTCCATCCGATGGCAAACGGAGACGGCTGCTGGTCCCGCTGCCGGCACAGGGAACGTGGCATCGTAGTGGGAGATGCTGCAGGTTGTCTTGTCTTTGGCCTGAGATTGAACAACGGGAGGGAGCAGACGGAGCGGCGATTTCAAGCCCTTGTGTGGGTTCTTGCTGAAGCTGTGCGGGACGGAGCTGCCCTGCTTTGGGCAGCGCTGCCCTCCATGTGCACTGTACGATCTGCCCTTGGAAAATGGGGGGAACTGGGGGTAAGTTATTGAGGTTGGGTGGGAGCGGAACAAAAATCTGAAAACTCTGGAACCAAACAAGTTGAAATTTGCACTGCGTTTTCTTGTGGTAAGCTTTGGGAATAACTGATTTGAGCTCTCTTTGCAAAGAGCTGAGGTTCCTGGAGTGCTTGTCCCCTCCAGCTCAAACTCATGGCGTTAGGCACATGGGACTTTCTAGCGACCGATGAACAGTTAATTAAAATATCCATTGATTACTCATTAACCCTGCACGCTCTGCTTTGGGACAGCCCTGCTGTCAGCCCCCTTCCTTCTCTTGCCCGGGGCAGCTTTCCCACAGCAGGATCCCTTGGCCCCTTTCCCCTCTTTGAACTTTCTCACCTCCCATCTTTCAGATGGACAAAGAGCTGGACATCCTCCGCGTCCCTCACCGTCCTCCGCATCCCTCGCTGTGTCCTCAGGACCAGGGTCTCCCCTCCGCACCGGGGCAGGTTTGCCTATGCACGTGCGTGACTCCCTGCGCGCTGGCACGTTAACAGTTCAGCCCAACCCGTACCTCACCTCGTTCGTTTGACGTGACAAATTAATTTCCCCGATGCGGAAGCTCTGCTTTGGCCCCGTGACTCTCCTGTCATGTCTTGCAAACTGTCCCCGGATCAGCCGTTCCCGAGGTTTGTGGCACTTGTCTGGGGCTCCCCTGCGCGCTCTGCCGGCCCCAATTACCCAGCGCGGCTTAAGGGGAAAACACCTGCAAACAAATGGAATGTTTCAAAGTGCAAATTGGTTTTGCAATTGTTTGAGATTTAAAGTGGCACTACTGCAAAATAACATTGTTTTTAGGGCAGGTGTCTTTTAGAATACAGATTTTTTTTTTGGGGGGGGGAGGTTGTCTTGGAGGAATGTTTTGTGCAGGGAGGGCGAGGGAGCTGGGAAGAGGCATGTGGCTTGGGCTGTTTGGGGACGCCGAGTGAAAGGCAGTAAGTTTTTAGCTGGCTTCTGACATTGGAGAAGGAAGGTGGGTCCCAGGAGGCTGGTTGGATTGGGATATCTTGGATTGCAGTCTGGAAACAGGCGGCGGATGAGTCTCACACCTGCACTGCCAGTCTCATCTGCTTCCAGTCTGATGCTCACGTCGCAGGGAAGGGAGGAAACACGGTATCCTGGCACGAAACGAGCTGAGAAGTGCCTGTGCATGGTGTCTCTCTCCTATTCGGAGGGATGACATGATCCTCTGCTCTTGGGGAGCTGTTATCCGGGGAATAACCTCGGACCTGTACCTGATAGGTACAAACCGATGGACGCCACCGCTGCGGCTCCTGGCGAGGCTCTGAGCGGAGTTCAGCACCGCTCCAAACTTCCCCTTCTCCTCGGCGTGCTCCCTGCAGTCTTCATTTCCACTAAATCACCTAAATCGGTTTCGCTCAGTGGTAGGAAAGCCATGTTCGGAATATAACGGTTGATCTTTTATGACATTTACCGCCACTCGTGTCAGAAGCGAGCGCCTGTTTAATTCACTTGTTGCTATGCCATCCGTCAATCACTATAAATGTTATAACAGCAATCCGTCTCCGGAGGGGTGTGCGCAGGGATGTCTGCGTGGGGGCGTTGGACGGGCCTGAGAAATCACGTCCCACCTCTGAATTTTTTGGGAAGGGGACATCCGTGGCTCACCAGCACTTGTCGGGTCCCCTGGCACTAACACACCTGCCTTGGCAATGGGCTCGTGCAGCAAGCTTAATTATCTGCTTGCAGCTTATTTATTTGACATCTTGGCTGCTTTGCTGCTCTTCCCCCCCGTCCAGCAAACACAACCCGCACCCCACACCCCTTTTTGGGGAGCAGGAGGCTTCTGAGGAGTTTTCAAGCAGTGAAAGTTTGCGTGGGTTTGGGGCAGTTTGCATCCCCAACAGCCCGTGTAACAGCAGCCATCAACGACAAAAAGCCCCGCAGCAAAACAAATGAAGACAAAGTAACCTGAGGTTTCACTTCTTGCCTTTTGCAAGAAATTATATTAATATACCTGCGAGCTTGTGTGTAATAACAAAGAAGAAATTCCAGTGACGCCTTGTTTGGGTGAAGGCAGGCTTGCAGGAGATGTTTGAGCTCGCTTTTCCCGCAAAGAGTCAGCGTTTTGATTGATCTTTCAGCGAAGATAGGAAAATGCACCGACTTTGTGTGACTCTTATTTTTTGTGGTGACATTTTGTACGGCTTCCGTGCGTGGCGGTGTAAAATAAATGACATCCGATGATTCCCACTGTACGTGGCTATAAATCCACGGAGTGATGCCGCTGACATTATAAACACCTGCTTAAAGCTCAGCATTTCCTGCAGCACCGATCCACTGGATCCCAGCCGGCTACCTGTGCCGAGGTAACTGGGTTAGGGAGAAGCCCAGCGCGGGTGAAGGCAGGGAACTGGGATTTCAGCCCTGGCAGCGGGATGAGCCGCAGAAGGTGGATTGGAGCAGGATCCTGCTGTCAGAGGAGGTGTTGGAGCCCAGCGTGACAGGTAAAAGCCCTGCGCTTTCCCCTCCTGACTTCAACACGGAAAGTGTTTCAGACGCTCCTTTTCCCCCTTGCGCAGAGCTCTTCATTCATGACAACTGAAATTAAGAGTGGAGAAGTTCATGAAATACTAATTGCCCCCAAACTCACATCTGTGCTGGTCTCTTGCTGCCTGGTGAAGGGACGAGTGTCTCCTGAGCAGTCACGTTCCCCTGGGAGAGCTCCGGCTCAGGGATGGTGGGAAGCTCTTGGGTGAAAGGCTGGGGAAATGCTGCAGTTTGGAGCCAGCAGGCTCTCCGCTTTCTCCTCCGACCCTCATGGGTGTGAGTTTTGGCCTCGGTGGGTCTCAGATTCCCTGTCTGTGAAATGGAGTGAAATTTTCCTTCCTTCTGCCGCAGTGACACTGGCTCCTCCAGCCCCACTTGGGTTTTATTCTCTCCTCCGCAGAAGTGCTTAAAGATGCTTGCCCGTGTCGGAGGCTGACGGGTGGCACGCTCGGTGAGCAGGGACAAGGCTCTTCCTATTAAACCATGGGAGAGCAAAGGCAGCTCTCCATTCCTCCGTTATTCCCCTGTTATTATCCTGTATTTCCTCCTTCCCACTTCCCTCGCTGCCCTCCCAGGTGACGCTGGGCTCTGTCACCCCTGCCATGCCATTGCAGCCGTGAGCAAACGGAGGAGCAGGGCTGGGAGACGCAGACCCCGTGCAAGCAAGGAGATGCTTGGCCCTCTGTTGCCACTAGGGTTGTGTCTGCACCCCAAAATCCCCCCTCGCGGGGTCTTTGTGGGCCGGTAGCTGAGAACTGAGCGATGCTTTTGGGGTTCAGCCCCAAGGGAGCTGCTCTGAAAGCAGGTGGGAGCTTCGCTGGGCCGGCTGCCAGGGCTGCCGGGCAAGCTCTGAGTCTGGCCCGTCGCCTTTGGGGCAAGAGCAGGTGTTTCGTGTGGTTGCAGATGTTTTGAGCAAATCTCTAGCGCTCACATCTGGGATTTGAACCCTGAAGGCTGTTCTTAGTCACTGCTACCTCAGATGTGAGGTTGGCTTGGGAATGAACTAAGAAGTGTTTCTGCTTGGTTTTGGGGTCTCGGGTTTTGAGCCTCTGAGCAATGGGTTCTCCTTTGCTCCCCAGGCCCAAGAGACCGGCTCACCACCTCTTTCCAAAGGAAAGCCGAGACCCTCGGGCCTTGTCTGAGGTTTCACACCATCTTGGTTTCACGTGGTCGGCCGTGCCAACGCAGCGCTGCTGGGCAGTGGCGCAGGGCACGGGCTGCTCCAGCGTGCTGCTGGAATTGGGGATGCTTCTGTCCCCTTGACCCATTGCCTTCAGGCCCATTCTGCATGGGAAGCCAGGTAGCCAGGATTTATCCTCCAGATCTGCTGGTTTATGGGTGCTGAGTGTGCATGCAGGGGAAATGGGAGGATAAAAACGGGAGGAGAGCATTTACAGGAGGGAGGGAGGAATCGCCAGCCTGGGTAGAGGGAGGCAGCGGGCTCCAGCCGGGCAAAGGGGGCTGTTGGACCAAGTGCTCATGGCTGATTCCCTAAACCCTTGAACATGAGGATTTATAACGGAAAGGCTGCCAGAGCAGGAGCCTAGCAGGGTGAATGGAGCTGCTTTAATGGATATTAAGTGATTTGCAAGCCTGCTGCTTGCAAACACAGCTGTAAATAGAACAAGAGGGGGGGGGAGCAGATGAAAAGAGGCTCAGGCTCTTTAGCGGCGTAGTGTGAAAAATGGGGAAAGGTTCCTGTGCAGGGCTCGGGCAGCAAGAGAAACAAAAGCCGCGGCATCTATTTTCATATCTTTTATGTCTTCCTTGCACTTAATCTTGTTTAGCTCTGCAATTAAATTTTAAGATGCATAAGAGTGTTCGCTTACACACTTGGATTCTTCACAGATTGAATTATTTAATAGAGTGTGGAGCGGCTCCATGATCTCGGAGCTATGGCACCAAATGCAGCCAAGCAGAAAATTAATAAACACTGCCTGCCGTCTCCGCGCCTCCCGCGCTCCCCTCTGCCATCCTTCCTCTCCGGCATGCTCTCCTCCTGCCAGCCGCCTCCTCTCCGCTCCCTTCTCCAGCCTTTCCTTTGGGGTTTCCTCCTTCCCTCCCTTTGCTGTTTTCTTGTTCGGTTTTGCCATTCATCCTCCTGCTCCTCCCCCTCTCCGTTGTCTGCGTTTCGGCCCCTCGGTTGGGTCTATGCGCTGCTCTGCCCGTGCGTCCCGTGGGCTGGAGGTACGTGCAGGGTGAGAGGGGACATCCAGCCCATGTCGCTGGGGGTGGACAGGCTGCCTCCGACACGTGGACTTGTTGGACCCCGTCCATGCGGGAGCTGAGATAGCTCCATCCCCATCAGCTATGGCTTTGTCTGCACTGGGGAAACCCCTCCGCTGCGAGGAACGGGACTGGCCTGCACCTTTCTGCAATTAGCATCATAGAATCATAGAATGGTTTAGGTTGGAAAAGACCTTTAAGATCATCTAGTCCAACCATTGACCCTACTCTACCAGGTCTGCCACTAAACCATGGCTCTAAGCACAATTGCATGCCTTGGCCTGGAATAAATTGCATTTTGAATGCCATCGGCTTTCTCTCTCTTCTCCCTTGCTCCCCAGCCAACAAAGTTGTTCTTCTCTCCTTTCCTTTCTTTTTTGGTAACCTTTCCAGGCAACAAATTGCAGGGGGCAATTATGCCGTGCGCTAAAGAGAGCATTAAGCCAGCCACAATTTCCGTAGAGGATGTTGCTTGGCAAACAGCAATACAAAAGCAGTCTATGAAATTCATCAAATTGCCTGTTGGATAAAGGCATACATTTACAGTGCACTTGGAGCCCTTGTGAATTATCTGAAGAGAAATCTGTTCGTTATTTCTTTGCCTTTTAAGTTCCCCTTTTTACAAGGAACCAAATAAAAAGGTTTGAAAATTGCTGCTAAAGAAGGGGTCTGGCCTCTCCTTCCTCGGAGACGCCGGCGGTTTTCCTCCGTCGATTCTTGGCGGGGATGTGCTTGGAGTTTTATGGCTTTTAATGCGAGTCTCCATCACTCTTTCCCACAGAGCCTCCCCTCCCGGCTCCTGCCCTTCCCGCTGCTCATGTGACGGCTGTCAGATGTTGAGGTGGCATTTCGTGGGGCCACCCAGCGTGGGTGACGGCAAACGGAGGCACTGGCAGGTTAAACTGCGTACGCCCACGTTGCTGAGCGGTCTCCGCATCCCGGCCCCGTGCCCAGCACCTTCGCGGAGCCACCGCCTGCGATCCCCAGCGCCACCCTCCTCATTTAGGGAGGTATCTGCTAAAGAGCAGCCTTTCCTTCTCGATAGCCAAGGGGGGGGAAGCTTCCCGCCGGATTGAGTTAAAATTATTTCTTATTCTTCCCAGAGTATTTTTCTTTTTCCAAAAGCTGCCTTCCCCGCTCCTCCCCGAGGCTTTTTGGCAGGCGAGAGGGCTGGATCGTGGAGCTGTGGGGTCAGGCGGTGCCGCTTTCCCAGCCCTGCTGCAGGGCAGAAATAGGTCTTGTGCAATTGAAATTCTGAAGGGAATAACAGGGACACAGCAGAGAAGCAGCTAAAACACCTCTCTAATTGCTAATCAATAACCTAAAGAAATGTTGCCCTGGCTGAAACCTGCTCCCGGAGAAAAAAAATAAAAATCCACATGATTTGTTTCGTGATTAGAATGAGATTTTATTTGTCTGGCTTCTGGTTTGGTTTTCCCCCCTTTTTCTGTTCTTCTGGACCCCTCACCCCCATTACACTCAGGTTTATGAAGTTATCGCCCGCTCCTCCGTTCACAACCTCACTGAGAAACTTTTGGCTCCGCAGACGGACCGACCGACGCTAATCTTCCGTGTAATTGAATCATCATCGTGGATATTATTTGGCTGCTTCGAAAGAGTTCTGTTTCTCAAGTAATATTTTTATTAGCTTTCGGTGCGGTTGCGGGGTGTTTTGGGTTTTTTTCAGTAGTAATATTATTTCCTTGCTTTCAAATGCTCTCTGCAGCGTGGCTCTTTATTGATGTGTTACTAGGATTTTTGTCTGTCTTAACAAATTCTCGGCAGGCATGCAGAGCTGTGACGCCCCCCGCTCTCTGACCGAGCTGTCGTCTCTCCAAGGACGAGCAATTAAGGGACATGACCAAGGAGAATTTGCCGACGCTTAGCTGTCTCCGATCTCCTAAACCACGAGTTCGCAGCCTGATTTGGGCAAGTTTGCAGCTCGGCAGGGTTATCGCCATTCCCTGGGTGCTGGATGGGATTCCCTCCATCTTTTGGGGAGGGGAAGGCAGCCGCGTGGGGCTCCCCTAACCCCGAGGGCTCTCTGCAGCCCGCATGAACCTCTCCCAAAATTCAGCTCCCATCCCAAGGGAGGGATAATCCAGACACCAGCCCCGATGCTCCCACCATCAGGGATTGCTCCTGGGGAAGAAGAAACCCTGGATCAATGCAACCTGCTTTGATCCCGAGATGGTTCCTGGCAGCTTGGAGAGCAGAGTGGGGAAGGGGCCAGGCGAGGAGCTCGGGGGGTCGGGCTGAGCTGCGGGGGGCTGCAGGGAGGGATTTGTTGAATCCTGCAATTGCCTGAATTCATTTCAATTATTGGCAGCGCTTCTCTACAGAGCTAAATAAAGTAAAATAAATAAAGCAAGCAGAAGGCAATATCAGGCAGTTAGAGAGGATCGGTGGTGAATTGAATAATTCATTCAGGAGAGAAAAGGAGCTATTTGCAATGTCAGTCTTATCTTGATTGTATTTATAGACAGGAACTTTTGACAAGGAAATTACCTGTAAATTCTTCTTTTTTTTTTTTTTTCTCCCCTCCTTCATCCCAAAAAATAACGGGCAGGAAGATTTCCTGCAGAGGTTTTTTTTTTTGTGTGTGTGTGTTTTGTTTTCTGAGGTGGTTTGATGGATTTCTGTAAAGAACATGAAATCTTGTGACCTCCCCGCGAGCCCAGGGGAAGCTGCTGCTTTGATGGAAACCGAGATAGTGGCAGCTGGAAAGCCAGGAGGAAAGGAGACAAAAATGTTCCTTGGTGCTTCCAAAAAAAGGGATAGAGGCCACACGTTTGTATTTCATAAGGTGGGTTTTGGAGCAGGAGGGGTCTCTGGGTCCCTCTTTGCTGGTAGGTCAAAGTCGCTGCTTTGAGTTTTTGTCTCTTGAGAGTGGAGATTTCGGGATGGGGGTTTTGCAGCAGCATCGCTGCAGGCAGGGAGGCTCCCGGCGGAACGCCCGAGCCAGCACCCATCACTGCCAGCGGGACTCTGCCCGTGGTCCCGGTGCGCAGCAAAGGTGCCCGGGGTGCGAGCGGGGCGCTCGCCTTCCTGCGGCCCTGGGGATGCTGGCGGGGAGAAGGAGTGGGAGAAGGGCAGCCGGTCTAGTCCAAACGCCTCTGCCGGCACAGCTTCTCCTCCTGCAAAGCTGCAGCCTGCCAGAAGTGTCGTTTTATTTCGGAAGACATCATTTGGAGTGAAAGACGGCTTGAAAAAAAATTAAGCCCACTGAGTTCCTTTGGCAGAGAGAGACCCAGGGGCCTAAAAAATTTATTTACAGCTCTCGTGCCTCATATTTGCTCTTCCCCTTATTGAGAGATGGGGGACTTTTGGGATCAAACTCCACTTTTCCACCCTAAAAAGTGGCCCTGGAGTGAGATCACAGAAACCTAGCCCAGGACAGACTCTGCCAATACAGAAGCTCCAGTTCTGTCTCTGAACAGACGTTGTTGTAATTTGTTTTCCAAGCGGTGTTGGGAAAATGTGTGTTGTTTGCCGAACCTCCCATTTGCATTGAAGGGAAGTTATAATTCGAGCGAAGCATGAAATACTCGTGGCGAACTTCTTGTCTCCGCGAGCGCGCTGGAGCTCAGCCTCGTGTATAATTGAGTTGTTGTAATGAAGTCTGGGTTTGGTTCTTCAAGAAGGAATTTGTTTCGAAAAGAGACTCTCGACTTAATTTAGATTTCATGCTATTTCCTAGCGCTCCCTGTCAGTATTGCAGGTCTTACGGGCCAATTTCTCCCTGGGGTAATTCCACGGAGGTCAAGTGGTGCCGGGCTGTGGCTCTCCAAGGAGCTTAGGGATGTAATAACCCACAAGTGGTCCCTTGGCAGCAATCGCAGCGCTGCAGAGGATCTGAGCGCCGGCCACAAACAGCGGCGTGCTGAGCTCGACGATGCTGCGGTGTCCACGGGATGGTGACAACCTGGGGTCCCCAAGGAAACCAGAGCTGGGGGTTGCATGAGTATTTGCGCAGCGGAGCACGCTCTCAAGACGGACGGACGGCTGTGGAAAAGAAGAGTTTTCCCTGTTGTGTTAAAACTGAAACGGAGGAAATATAGGGATGGAAGGAGCTGACTCTCCAATGCCCCCTTACCAAGGGACACAACACGCCACCTCCAAAGTACCAGGCTTTTTTGCTCTGCTGCTCTTCTGGGAAAGTCCCTCTCCTGCAGAGCTGGCGGTGAATACTTCACAGGCTCCAGAACTCATTAGCATCTCTAAGCAAATGTAAAAGCAACAAGCAAACAAGCTCCCTTTCTCTAGTTTGTGCGTTTTGGTTTTAAATATTGCGTTTCCAGGGATAAACGTTGGCAGCACTTGAAATAAGACGTATTAATTAATGAACGAAGCACTTAATTTAGGTTTAATAGGATAATCCTTTGCCGCATGTTACATAAATAGTAATTGAATATTAAGAATGCATTGAATGAGAATTAACTACTAGGGGAGAGATGCATTCTCTCATATTGCATTCTTGTTAAGCGCGTAGCCCCAGCCCGGGTCTCCAGCGTGGGAAAGCCGGATTCAAAGGCTCCGAAAGTCAATGCAGAAACTGCTCTGAAACTTGTGCGGAGCACAGGGTGAGAAATTCAGGATTAGGCTTCTGTTCTTTACCGGTCAATGGCCTGACATAAAGCTCAGCTGAACAGGAGGGACCTCCTTGCATTGACTTTGAGAGCAGCTGGATCATTCACCAGGTGAAATCCAGCCATCATCTTAAGTACACGCGTAGGGTAAATATAATCACCAGTGTGGGCGATCAACAGGTCTGGAGGCAAAGGGCTGCTTTAGTCATTATCCAGAGCCCTGGAGCTCTCTGCTACGTAGAGCTCAACGGCTTTGCCAGGTCTGGAAAGCATCAGACCCAGCAAGGAGAGGGTGACTGAACACCGGTGATGGGCAGGATGGGACCTCGACATCTCTTCTTTGGAGCTTGAGCTGGGGAAGAGCTTTCCCCGGACAGTGTGTCCCTCGGCCCCTGTGTCGTCCCCATCTCCTCCTAACCCACTGACTACAGCAACCACGGGAAATGCAGTGCCGCATCCTTGCTCGCTCTCGCAGGGGAATCTGCCACCTTCATTTTATTCTGGGATTTATTTATTGCCACTCGCTCAATTACATTATTGCAAAGTGTGAGTGATAAAACCCTTAAATTACTTATAGCTCATCCTTGTTTAAGGGAATAATTAGTGTGCTTCTAAACAGGGAGTCGTTCTTCACAATGGGAAATTTAGTCTTTAAGGCTATTTCCCTGTAACTTATGCTACATAATTTAGCACTGATTACACAAGTATTTTATTCTGTCTAGCCCTGAAACTTTCCCTCCTTCCCATGCCAGTTTACCTCGACGCTGCGGGTCATTGCGCACCGAAGGTGCTGCAGATCCTGCTTAGGGGACTTGCTGAGGGCTGCTGCAGCGACTCGTGGCAGGGCAGAGAAACGGTATCGGGTCCCCTAAATCCTCCATCCATGGAGCAGCAAACCCCGAGATGCATCCCTGGGCTGTGCCCCCCCCGCAGCAGCCGTGCCAGCCCCACCAAAACCCCAAATGAGTCTTCTCTTGGCAAAACCCTAGCCTGGCCCCAGA
This sequence comes from Burhinus oedicnemus, assembly GCA_008921705.1. Classification (NCBI taxonomy): domain Eukaryota; kingdom Metazoa; phylum Chordata; class Aves; order Charadriiformes; family Burhinidae; genus Burhinus; species Burhinus oedicnemus. The sequence goes on along the minus strand of VFFE01007624.1, from coordinate 1,047,554 downwards.
AGTCCAGTTGATAACAGAGTTTTTTGAGCTCTTATTTTAACTATTTTTATCCCCGGCCAGAAAAATTGCCTCAAACCTCAGCCGTTTGCCTGTGCCGCTTCAGCCTGTCCGGGTGATTTATGCAGCCGAGGAGAGAGAGGTTATTTAGCAATTGTTTCAAAACCAGGTGCAGGGGAGCGGGGATGGGGGGGGGATGGAGACATATTTCATTTGTGATTTGGATCCTGCCACCTGGGAGAGGCCGGGTGACAGCCAGGGAGAGCTGGTGTAATTCATCTCCTGGGCCGGGAGGAGCTGGAGCCCGAAAGCAAACCTTGTGGCAGGAGTTTGGAGCATCTCCATTCCAGCTGGGCACGGTGTGGCTCAGCTGGCAAAAGGGGGGTTTTGAATGGGAGGAGAAGGGACAGCCCCACAACGGGGGGGACCGAGTCGGGGGGAGCCCCTGCCCCGAGCCGGTGCCGCTGTTCCTGCGTTGAGGCCGGGAATGGGAGACTCACGGCAGTTTTCTGCCGCATGCGGCGAGGCAGAGCGCAGCGGTTTCCAGTGCAACCCAATTCTCCCTCTATGTTAATTAAATGGGACAGGAACATGGCCCTGGCTTCTCTGAATAAGAAATCAACTGGAAGGTGGCTCCTTTCCCGAGCCCTGCTGCTTCAGCAACCGGACTGGGGCGGGGGGGGGGAGGCGGGAGGGGAAGAATATCCATGGATTAAATTTAATGAAAATAAATATATCAGCTCTGCTAGCAGCAGACGGGGCCCCGTGTAGGGAACAGCAAATCCGGCTCATTCTTCAGGAGCTGGAACTTTTGCGCTGGCTCAGAGCCCGCTTGGTGTCTTTGTACAAAGTGTTTCGGGAGGTGCAGGAAGGATGCCTGGGAGGTAGGTGAGACAGCCTGGGAGACAATGATAGATGAAGTAACGCTTCACGAAGCTGGCATATGCTTGACGGTGAGCCTATTATGCTGGATGCGAAATACCTAATGGTGATTAAGTGGTGGTGGTGTGGAAGGAAGGGGGCGGAGGACGGAGAGTTCGACCTGTCAGACGGCTCCCGGAGCTGCACAGAGGTGTGGGGGCTTCAGGGGTCCGTTTGGTCCTTGGTTTTGTTATACGCATATTTTTAAATAGCCTAAGCAAAACGGGCATTTCCATAAATAGCTGAAAGTAAGAAAGTTGTTCTCCTATGGTGCTCTCCCAGGTTTGGTTTCTTTAGCATCCCATAACAGCTGGCACAGGCTCCTCTCCATGGTGGGGAGATCTGGACCTGCCTTCTGTCTCCCATCACTGTTCCTACAAACATGCAAGGTGGAAGAGGTGACCAGGACCAGGAGCCAAGCGTGGCAAGTCCCTGCCCTGGTGGTTTTGCAGCAGGGAATTAAGATATACCTGGGGCTGCCCCTTCCTCAGGTCATTAATTAGAGGTTTGCTCATGTCCTGTCGGGATCTGCTGGACTTTATTTGCTTAGCTGCACCCCACCAACGCTCTGGGCTGTTTACATGTAGGGGTTTGATTTCAGGTCCATCTCTAAACCTCTCAGTGACTCGTGGTGACATTTCACTTGCTAAATATCAGAACAAGGATGTTTGAAAGCCAGAGCGAGGACGGACAGAGCGAGAGATGCAGGGTGAAGGACAGGAAAGGGCTGGAGGAGAGGATTAGGGGAATGGTAATAGGAAGTGAAAGGAAAACAAAGTCCAAACCCCATGGAGGAATAAATACCAGGATGGTTGGGTGGTCAGGCGAGGCTCCTGCACAGGCTGTGGGATCATTCAAAGAGCAATTAAATGCTTTCCTGGGGGAACCGGCTTACTGGAAAGAATGAGCCACTTCGGACCTTTTCCAGTCCCCTGCTATCTTTAGTAATCTTCCAGCAACTTGAGCCGGCTGGTGGCTGAAGGCAACAGCCAGGACTTCTGGAGGAGTTGGGCAAAGCAGCAAAGTGTGGGGTTGCAAGCAGGTTGTCCGCTGCGGCACAGCTCTGCGAGGACAGGGTGCTATGGGGAGACACTGCAGGGGAGGAGCTCCCCCGTGAATCTCTGCCTCAGTCCCTAAGTGTCCCAAAACCCCAGGCCTCATGGTGTCCCAGCGAAGAGCAAGGTGATGGCCTTGCTTGAAGGCATGTGGCAAGCGGATGGAAGGTGCCAGCTCCCCCACCGCTCCGCAGCGGTTCCCGATCCTGCAAGCAGTGGTTGTGGATTTTACTCTCTCCCCACTGGGTTGGGACTAAGAGCCTGGTTGCACCACACCACTGTGGGAGGGTGACAGGGGGAGCTGGGCACTGTGAACCTCTGGAAGCGCCATGCGGAGAGGTTGGAGGATTGCAGGGATCACTGCTTGTGCATCACTGGAAATCCAGTGTCGCTGTGGCTGGAGACCCTCACTCTGCCTGTGCAGTGCTTGCCGCAGGATCCGCAGTAGGTGTTTGCTGCCTGTGGTCACTCGCCCCACAGCTTGGCTGACCTGCGCAGGGGTCTACGGGCTTCTTACAGTGGTAACGTGTGAGCCCGGTGGCTCTGCGATACAGCAGTCGTGAATCAAACCCAAGGTCCTGGTCCCAAGGGCATCGCTGGCCGCAGACCCAACCCTGCGAGTGTCTCTGCGTTCCCTGGCTTCTATCATGGTCACTTTTTTTTTTCTCTCTTTTTTTCCTTTTTCTGCTCCTATAGGAACAAATAATCTGAAAAGATCTCAGGAAACGTGAAAACAGTAATTATTCACTTCAAAATAGCAGTTCTGGGACACCTGATCTCCACGTCTTGTTAGAAAATGGGGCTGCGGCAGACTGACACCTTTCACAACACAGAGCTCGGAGGGAGGCAGTCGGGCTGGGACACGCGCCGTGTGCTGAAGCGACGCTTTCCTCTGTGCCGCGTTCACCGGGGCTGTGCCCGCACGGCTCCTCCACAGCAGCCCAGCTATGGCTCTTCATCCCCTCGACTGTCACCGTGCCGGCTCCTCCGCCGAAACGCCGGGGCGGTGGCACGAGGCGCCGTGTGCTGTCAGCACCCGGGAGTCCCGGAGCTTCGGTTCGAGCGGCTGTCGAGCAGCCAGGGAGACGTGCAGGAGGCAGCAGGCTTGAAGTGCAATTTGCATTTTAATAAAGAAAGTTGTATTTTTTCAGTAATTTGCATTTAAATCAGCCGTGTTTCATAACTGAGCATCCCTCTTAAAGGGACGCTCTGAGCTTTACCTAACTCGGGGGGAAGGTTAGAGGAGACTTTTGACTCGCCCTGCTGAAGCTGGGGGGCTAATAATGTCACTTTTTTGCTCATGGGTGGTACTTACTGACCCTCATCCGTGTATTTCAGTCTGCCGGAGCATCCCGGAGTCCTCCGTGGTACCCACAGTGTCTGAACAGCCCTGGCAGGAGCAGGCAGAGGGGAGGTCGCACAAGGGAGACGAGAGGATTTGCCCGGACACGGGATAGGGGACCCTGTTAGCAACCTGAGCAGAAGCAGGGTTGGTGCAGGCATGCCCAAACCTGGGGGAAACTGCGGAACAGTAGCAGAGGGAAACATTTGTAATGCAGAGAACGTAAGGAAATGATAAATTTTTAAAACTGTTTTGGATTAAGTGAAGTATCCTGTTTTTAACAAATTTGAAGCTTTTCTCCTTTCAACTCCTTTTTTGTACTAAAACCATTCACGCTCCAGCACAAAACACAGGATCTTGAGACGAGATGGCACTTCTGAAGGCAAACAAGAAGGAGATGTTCTGTTCTGAGCGTGCCGGAAAGCTTCTCCCCTCCAAACGTCATGAACTTCCGCTGCTGTTGAGAAGTTTCTATAAAAAGCCATTTTCCAATGCAAAAAAACCCCATTGCGCTGGAGACCTGTTTTGCTGGGTCTCCCGGTGTCGGAGCTGAAGTTACTCGGCGCTGCCAGTTCTGCCTCCTGAGCCCACCCACAGCATCGTCTCCCCTCCCCGTGGCCCGGGGACGCCCAGGGCCCCCCGCACCCCGAGGAGAGCACTCCGCATGGTGCCGTTTGCTCGTAGTCACTTTTGTTTGCCGACGGTGAGTTTTCCATCAAAGCCGCTGCTGCCTTTCATCCCTGGGGAAAGCTGCCTGTGAGAACAGCCTTTTAACCTCAGCTGATTTAGGGGACTGGGAGCCTTTCATGGTCCTACTTTTATCTTGGGAATGGGATAGGTCTTTTTGTAGGACATGGGTTCGAGTGCTTGGAGAGAGGGAGATCGATGGGGTGTGGGCTTCGTCCTGTCCCCCTGGATGCTCCAGCCATTGGTACCATGAAGACAGGCTACAGCACCTTCACGCTTTTCCCTTTGGAGCAAAGCCTGCCTGCCAAGAGGGCGTTGGAGCTGCTGTTATTCGTTCATTGAAGGGCAAAAAGCTCAAACATTAGTTTTAATATTTAATGGTTTTTGAGAAGGTGAAAGCAGAGGGAAGAAGGGGATTGCTTCCTATTCCGGTGCCTCTGTCGGATGCCAGGGTGTTTAGGTGGGAGGGTTGTGGGCTAAATCCCACCCCAGTTAACTTCCCCACCGCAGAGTGAGCCATGCACCTTCCTGGGAGATGGCTTCAGAGGAGGATTAGGCAGTGCAGCGCTGAGCTGAGCATAGATATCTCTTATAACATGACCTGGGTGGGCAATGCACATTGCTGCTGACAACGTGGTCGCTAGCTGAGGAGCTGCGGGGCCTCTATCCGGGAGGTGATGGCCATGAAGATGTGACCTGGCTGTTCCCCACGTCCTGCTGAGCCGGGAGATGCCGAGATGCTGCAGGGGTGCTGTGCCGTCGCCGCTCCTTCCCATAAAGGATGGGAGAGGCGCGAAGAGGAGGTTGAGTAAGAGTGGGTATAATTCAGGTTGATTTCTTCCCAGACTCTTCATTTGCTGAACATGTCACCAGCCGTGTAGCGTATGGGGTGTTTCGTATCAATTTTCTGCGATGCCAGGCCATAAATAAAGAAAATAAATGTTGCGACTGTTAATCAGTGGCTGCTCACCCAAATGAGTTCCCTATACATTTTCCTGTTCTATAATTACTTGTCACCTATTGCTAGTTTGTAACTTTTCGGTCTGTGCTTCTGTTAGGTGGCTTTTTCCCCCTCTTTTGACAGGATTAATCTGTTAGTTGCGGGGTTGTTTTTTCGTTTTTCGTGCCGTGGGTTTTTTTGGTTTTTTTTTCCCCTAGGCAGAGGGTGTTAAAAACCTATTGATTGGTAGCGGAGGTCTCTTACGGGTTAGAGTTGAGGGGCAACAACCTCCAATCAGAGCTGTATTTTTAATGTCCAGAACAAATATTTGATGATACCTGGTGCTGGCACGGTGCAATTCGTGCAAACGGGCTTCTTGCAAGCGTGCGTTGATTTAAGCCTGGCATCGTTACTGGGAGGTGGCCGCAGCGGTTGCTACAAAAGCAAGAGCAGATACTGAATACTCTCCCCTTTTTCTGCCTTGTTTTTTACAGCTTTCCAATGCTCTGGAGATGCTACGTCTTGCAGCACTCAGCTCCCTGCCCTGGTCTGCCTTTACCCCACGCTGCCTCTCCTCTGGGATTTGGGTCGGTCGCCCCATTCTGCAGGTGGGGAAGCGGAGGAGCCTTGTTCACGGCCGTCCTCTGCATTAGTCTTCCAGACAGGAATCCTGACTCCTCGTTCCGCAAGCTGGGGCAGGAGGTGGAGGAAATGCCCCGTGAGCGACCACTTCTGGTGAGGACCGCTTTAAAATAGGTAAGTCTAATGGATGAGAGACAGCTGTGAAAGCACGGCGTAGTTTTGCAGCCAGGCCCTCCAAGCTGGAAAATAGACCTAACTTCATCTCCCTTCCCCTTGCACCGAAAATAATTGTAATTTACACACCAAAGGAACAGGCACACTGGAACATCTTGTGGCAGGAAAGTATTAACTGCAGTTGTCACGTGGAGCCGCCCCGGGGATGGGTATATTAGGGGGGAGGCTGCCGAGATGGCTTTTTGGGGAAGAGTGTAGGGAAAACGAGCACAGGTTGGTGGTGAATGCGTCCCTCGTGCCTCTCCGGGCTGCCTGGCGGAGCTGCCTGCTGCACGTGGGGATGCCTTGCACTTTACATCCATTGAAACCTTCCCGTACGTTCATTTGCCTGGCAGCCTCTCCTTTGAAGGCAGAATAAAAGACTAAATTTCTAATGCGGTAAAGGATAAAACACAATGGGGAAGTCGGTCTGCTATACAGGAGGAATAATAGGTCTATTAGGTGAATACATTTTCTGTGCACCCAGCCAAAACGTTTCATTAAAACAACGGGGCTCCTCCCTCCCCTGCTAATAAATTAACCTCTGCGGAGGGGACGGATCTGCTGAAAGGATTCATTTTCCAAAGCGAAACGTGAGCCTGCATCTCTCGGAGGGAGAGCTGCCCGGTCCTCCCCTTCGGAGGCGAGCTTGGGTCCCGGCTGGAGCCTCCGGCACAGGGTGCTGGGCACTGGGATGGAGGGTCATCTCTGAGCCTACGGTAATTCATGTAGGGGGATTCCTTCTTCTTTTTGTCTCCTTCCCCCACTCGAGGTCTGTCCTTGGTTTCGGACAGTTGAGTATCTCTTATCTTTGCCCTGGGTCCGTCCGGGGTCCAGCAGGAGCCAGAGGGACTGCAGAGCCCACCCGAACCTCCAGCCTGTCCTCTGCGGCCATCCAGCAGCGAGCCAGGACAGCATCCTTCCTCCCGTGGCTTATAATCTTGCAGGGTCCGAGTTTGACAGATGTGAGTTTGGGGCCTCTAGTGGGGCTTGGAACATCTGTCTGGCCATGAGCTCACCACCATCACCCGACCCTCAAAATGTCTCCGGGCCTTGGCCCCTCTGAAAACAAGGCATTTTTGTGAAAGGTGCGTGGGATGGAAAATTGTTGTTTGTATTCACGGAAGCTGGCGATCAGATGCTCTGAGCCGTAAAGCAGCCTCATCGCTCAGGGCAGCGCTGGGAGAGGGAGAAGGGATTGCGAAAGCATCTTCTGAAAGGATTCAGGTAGCTTTCCCTGCTGGAGCAGCCACTGCCGCAGGGGGTTTGGTAGCTCAGCTTGATACGGCAATTCCTCTTCCTTCCTGTGCAGCTGGTCCCAGGGCCACCAGCAGATCGCGGAACCCAAAATGCACAAACAAACCAAACCTCCTACAAGAGTTTCCATCAGGGCTGCGTGAACGTTGCCGAGGTCCCCGCGTACCTCGGGACAGCAACTGGCCACCCGCCTTTCGGGGGGACTGGGGACTGAGTGGTTATGAATATCACCAAGGCTTTGCAGCGAGCAGACTCAGCCCAGTTGCTGAAATGATCTTATTGCAAGTCTAGTGCGGCCTTACATTTCTCCACAAATTATTTATCAGGATAAATAATTATATATTAGGGCCATAGTGGATGCAAATGATTTAATTAATAATACACGCTTCAAGAGTAATTTGCAATTTAAAGTGCTGTATAAAAGCCCGGTATTAGGAATACTTATTTTTATTTATTAATTGCTGGCTCTCAAAATCTCCATGGTGAATAATTTCCCATCTTTTTCATTTTTTGCTTATTTCTGTGGCTTTGGGGAGAGGAAAGGCGACCTTGCAGTGACCTTGTACAGAAGGTGGTGGACTGAGAATCCCTGGCCCTGGCACACCCTTGGCTGGGCTGTGGCTTGTTTGTTTTAACTTTGTTGCTGGCGACTTGGGAATTAGGGTCTGTGATCTTATGAATGGTTTTTGTTCACTTTTTTTAGCTTGTACCTGTTACCTGGGAATGCCCTGCTGCTCTTTTGAACTGTGCATTTGGCTAAGGTTTGGTAAAATTCTTTCCGAAATAGGGATGTGGTGCTTGAGCCCATTCCTTCAGCACAGCAAAAATAAACCTTGGGTTGGATTTACGGCCTCGGAAAGCCCCGCCGTCTGCCTGGCAGCAAGCGCTGTGCCCCAAAAGCCCAGTCTCAGCTTCTCCCTCCAGCTAACGACTCCGATGCACGGGGACCAGGACTCCAAACTCTGCCTTTCTGGTCTGGGAAACGCAGCCCCCCTGGTATTACGTCTGCCTTTGCTGCTGGAAGGGGCTTAACTGGTTTTCCCACGGAGGCAGAATGGTGCTGAACACCGGGAGGACCTTGACGAGGTCAGGAGGGGCAGGAACGGGTGCTTTTCGCCTTCGCCAGGCGTCCTGAGAGCCAGTGTCTCTCCTGGCATTCCCCTCGGCTGAACATCCCGTGGAGCAGGGCTGCGGGCAGGCTGCCGGGAGGCGCGTGGCAGCTTTGTCCTCTTTCAGATATTGAAGTGCTTCGCGTAACGTGCGAGTCCTGACACTTCGCTGCCTGCTTCTCAAAAGCCGGCAGAACCTGGTGGGCGCTCGGATCCGTGGCATATGGTGCAAGTCATTCCGAGGGCACCCAGCAAAAGCAGTCTCAGGGAAATGGGTCGGGGAGCGGGGGGAGGAGGGAAGCCGTGCCGGCGCTGCCGGAACCGACCCGTTGGCAGCCGCCTCTGGGAAGCGACGCGGTAAGTTGGCAGTAACGCAACCAGGCGGGGAGCGCGATGGGAGCTGCTGTGTGGGTTCATCAGTGGGTCTGTCCAGCGCCGTGCGTCGCTTTGGCCATGGAGCTGCCAGGGTTTTTGCCAAGTCCCTGGGGTGGGAACCCACCTTGGCCATGGGTGCCAGCCACCGCTGCTGACCAGATGCCAGGAGGTGCCGGCCGGTGCGTCTGGGTGCTGCAATGTCCCCCTGCTTGCAAGGGTGGCACCCGCAGTTGAGGACCATGTCTCTGGGCATCCCACCCCATGGGTAGAGCGGCAGGCTGCAGGCTGTCCTTGCCTTTGCAAGAGGGTTGTACGTGCAACTGAGACCCCGAAAAGCCAGATCCGGGCGCTCGGTGTGTCACGAAGTCCCACGGCCTCTGCAGCAGTGCTCTCTGCAGGAACCGTAGCTGCCGTGGTGCAGAGGATCGGTGCCGGCTCGGCATGGGAGCACGGTGGGACTGCCGGCGGGTCGGTGCCGAGCATGGCGGTGGCAGCGATGCAGCTGCTGGCCCATCTGGCAGAGCAGCTGCCGGCGGGAGCTGGAGCTTTGCACGCAGACGGCGGGAAATAGAAACTGAGGAGAGAGGAGGACCTGGCGGCGCGAGGCCGTCCGGGGAGCAGGGGGGGAGGCATGTGGAGCTAATCCAGCCATACGTCTGGCACTGGTGATGTGCTGACCAAGCTGGTGGCCATGGGGATGAGTGGAGGTGTGTCACCCCGGGACAAGCAACAGCAAAACCCTCTTGGAGTTTTGGCAGATTATAGGTTACCTGGCTGCTTCTTGGCGTCTCTTAGGACTTCTTGGCGTCTCTTAGGACTTCTTGGCGTCTCTTAGGACTTCTTGGCGTCTCTTAGGACTTCTTGGCGTCTCTTAGGACCTTGCTGCAGCACCAGGGGGATACAATGCTCCAGGCAGGGTGATGGTGGGACCAGAAAGAGTCTTTGTAAACTTGTAGCTTGGACCTGGGCCATCCCTGTCCTCTCAGCACAGCACACTGGGGAAACTGGTCTGCCGGAAGAGCGTACGACAGGCTTAATGAACTGGATCTGGGTGCATGGGTTAAATAGTCCTGGTCTGGGCTAAAGTGTTTTAATGCTGTTTCTGTGTCGGCAAGGAAAAAATGGCATATCCTTGTGTTTCCAAAGCCTCGGCATGGACACAGCTCTGCCACGCGTGCCCTGTCAGAGGCCAAAAGCCGTCCCTTGCAGGTCAAGATTTCCACGTGAGCGGGGTGCAGTGCTGCAGGCACGGGCTCTGACGCATGCATGAATCCTCAGGGAAACACTGCGCACGGCGCACAATAACATCCCTGCTCGCTAGCGAGGATGCGGGAGCGGCGGCAGACCCGGGTGCCCAACGCCAGCCCGCTCATCCTGTCCCCTCTGCAGCTCCTTCCCCCGAGCCGCCGCAGCGCTTCAGGGCACATGTGCCGTATGATGGCGTGACGAGGATGCCCAGCTCGTCTCCACGGGGCACAGGGAGAACATGGCAGGCGACAGGCCTGTTGAAGCGCTTGCGGTTAGAGCCCGTCACAGCCGGTGCGTTGACGTTTTCATTTCAGACAGCCGCCTGCTGCTCCTGCTCTCGGCCCCGGGGAGACGGCTCGCCTGGGAGCCGGGGCTGGCACGCTGCGGGGTGTCCCTGCTCCGCAGCCCGGCTGCCTGCGGGATGCAGGCAGGGCAGGACCCTGCCCTGATCCGAGCCCCCACGTTTCTCAGAAACTCGGCTCTATCAGCTCCCGTCCTTCCGGGCAGTTTTTCCCTTGTTGTCTGGTGCTGCCGGCAGGTCCATTAATCCTCCAGCAGCTGAAGCATGGTGTGATTTTCCAGGCAGTGTTTGGTCTGGGTTGTCAGGTCCTGATGGGGCCTGGAGGGATGTGTCTGTCCAAGACTATCCGGATCCAGAGCTCCAAAAATCCAGAGACCATCCCCAGCCATTTGGTAGGCATGGGGAAGGTGATTTGCCTCCTGCTGCTGGTCCAGCTGCCCTAGGGAGGCCAGAGATCAAGGAAAGTCTCTTTGTAAGAGTAAGTTGGCTTTGTCCATCTTAATTTTCCAAAGTTACTATGGAAGCTCAGTCAGATTTGTGTAGGGATTTGTCTTCTGCAGCCTGTCTTCTAGGAGCTGGGATCCTCTTGGCTGGATCCTTCTTGCAATTCGTCATCACAAGTATCATTTACCCTCCAAAGTCACGTCTTGGTTTTAATCAGTCTTCACCATTCAGGCATGCTGCAAACGGCTCCCTAGATGGCAAAGTGTTATCCTTCTTAATGAGCGGGACATGGGGGACACGGGAGAGCAGAGCAGCCCATTTCTCTTCATCACCACCAATAGATCAGAGCAAATCAGTTTTGCAACAACTTTAATAAATTGATTCAATTTGGTAAGCCAAAAAAGAAAAAGAGAGGGAGAGATTAAAAAGTAAAGGAGGAAATAACACGGGATGCTTCCAGCAATTGTGGTAGATGGTAAATCTCTTCTTTATTACTCCTTTATTATTTCCAGAATCTGAAGTTTAAATAATTAAGCAGAATAAATGGTGGATGAATATTATTTTCAAGTTTTATTTATTGATTCTCAAAGGACAGATGTGCACAGAGACCCAGGCACAGAAGAAGCTAATTTCTCCAGCGGTGTAAATCAGGGTAGGATCATTAACATGAACACCATTTAAAGGAGATTTACACCAGCTGAGCATCCAGACTCCTAATTTTAGGTGGAAAATACGGAAGACTACATAGCTTGTAATAATTTTTTGTTCTGTCTTCTGTGCGATTCATTTATTTTCCAATTTAAAAGCACATCAGGTTTGGGGTTTTTTTTGTAATTTAACTACATTTATTGACAGCGCTGCTCACTCTAAAGGTCTTTTCAGGAGTCTGAGACTGGAAAAGCTCTGTTCGCCTGCGGGTTTGTGCTCACAGCACCCGCGAGGCCGGGCTGGTACCCTGGAAGGGGAGGAGGTGCTGCACCGTGCAGCCGGCGCTGGGCTCCCGATAGCCACCTGAGTCACGGAATCCCGGGGGCTGCTGGAAGCAGGTCGGGGCTGGGAGCACTGGGGGTTCTCGCCGGGGCAGGCTGCGAAGGTCCAGGGGTGTTTGCAATGCCTGGGCAAGGATTTGCCAGGGCTAAAGGCTTAATTCCTGCTTAAGTCTGATGTGCGGCTTCTTCTTGATAATACCCACTTCAGCAGCATATTTATTCTCTTAAAAACACAGCTGAAACCCCAGCCGCCTGCAGCGCCCCCCTCTGTGCAGTCCTGAGGCACCAGGTTACGTTTAGGGGTGAACATCTCGTCGCGCCTTTGCCGTTCTTAATTGCAGCTTCAGTCTCAGGTCACTGCTCATCCACCGTGCGCACGGGCTGGTCTCGCCTTCCACCGGAAATCTCCGGCGCTGGGATATTTTTGGCAGGCAAAGGAGAAGGAGGTGGAGGCTGCTACAGCAAGAGCAACAGAGGCCTCGGAGAAGCAGAGGCATGTGAGCTGGTATTAACAGTGGGGCCAATTAAGGAGACCAGGAATTAAGTCAATCTGACACCTGTAAGTAAATTAACGCAAAGGAAATACGATGTTACATAAAATTTCTGCTACACGGGGAGTGACATACGGATAAAGCAACCCTGCGAGCAGATAAATAGGTGGTTCTCTTCGTTATCCAACCTTGCCTGTGTGTTAAAACCAATTAGGACCCATCACCGGTGCAGTTGTAGCTGATGGTGATGGGCACGGGAGCGGGAAGCACTGTCAGTTTTCAGGAGTCCCCGACTCGGCTCACTCCGGGCGAGTTTCATCATGCAAAGTCTCAGCATCACGAGAAGGAGTTCCTCGTGCTTGAGAGCCTCCTGAAATACAAACGCCGGGAACGCGAGGCTGGGTGTGCGGCTCTGACTTTTATGGCTTCATTCTCCACCGATGAGCTTGGATGGGGCTGTGGGAAGTTATTTCATTCCAGCAAGATGGGGAGAGTCTCAGGCGTCGGGCGCTTGGCTTGGGTCCCTTCTCATCTATTACCAGCCTGGAAATGAAAAATCTGGCTGTGATTTGTAGCGCTTGCAGTGGAGCAGAAAAGCTGTTGACACCTCTGATCCATCGCCGTTCATTTTATTTCCGTGCTCCCTGATAGGACTGGCAATGGGTATTTGGGGAGTGCGAGGGAGGTGGTGCTCATGGCCTTTCCAGCTCCATCAGTAGCGCTTGCACCGCGCTGTGCTGTGAGGTTGGTTTGGGCAGACTGAAGTAAAATTAAGGAGTTTAGAAGATGTTTCAGAGGAGCACCTGAAATTTGGGAACTGCCATCGCAGGGTGTGTTTGCCACCAAAGGATCCACTGTCGCCCTGAGAGATGTGTGGGTCTCATTATCTCCCTGCCTGGGAAGCAGGCTGGAAAGCCAGGAGGATGGGCTGCGTTCCTGTCTCTGCCAAAGTATGTCAAATTAATCTATCTAGCATCTTCTCTGCGAAAATTTGTACCCAGCTTTAAAATGGGGACAGTCGTCACCTGCCTTTTTTAGAGGAGGTTCATGTGCTTAGGAGGAAATGTGCGTGGGACTGAGTTTTGCTCCCACGCTCGCAGCAGGGGTGAGATTTGGTCCCTCAAAATGTCACTTGATAAACAGCAAGTAATGATAAACACTTATTGTTATTCTCCCCTTTTTTCCTCTGTGGGAGTAGATGATATTGCTAAGTGACCGAATACTCATTTGACCCTTGAAAATGCAAGAGTCATGTTTAATTCATGTCTTTTATTTATAGATTTGGGCTCCTCCAGTTTCTCTCCTGCGATGCGCGGTTGCTGTTCCGGAGCAGAGGAAGGATGTTTGGCCAGAGCCTCTCTTGAGGAACAGCCTTCAGGACCACGCTGCGGCAGGAATGCCATCGGGCAGCTCCCTGCCCGCTGATGAGGGCTTGCGAGACGATAAATGTGGGAAGTTTTGCAGCCAGATCGCATGGATGTTTTTGGTGGAGCAACCACAGCTCGCTGCCCCACCTGCCTGCCATCAAATCAAGGGTTTTCCAGTGGCATCCACATCAAGTAAATCCCTCCAGGAGACCAACCCAGCAGGATGGGGAGGAAGGGAGCCACGTGTCCCTGTCCCTCACCCCACCAGCCCCATGGTGTCCTGCTGATGTGGGAAGCTGAGCCTAAGGGTTGGAGCAAACTGTGCCAGGGGGAAGCTCAGCCCCGTGACCACAGTCCAGCGGAGCCATGCAAGGAGCTGAGAAGCATGAAGCTGGGACAATATGAAGCAGATTAACGAGGACATGATCTAAAAGGCACGTATCGATGACAAAAATGATTGAGTGGTGCTGGATAGAAATGACGTGGGCAGAGCTGGCTCCGCTGCAGCCTCTGGGATAGCAGGGAAAGGCAGTCCTGGGACTGCCACGGGAGCAGAAGGCAGGGACATAATCCTTTCTCCCAGCACAGCGCTGGTTAAACCACTGTAATGCAGATAGCTGTGGGCAAAGCATCACAGAAAGGAAATGGAGAAGCAGCAAAGGGAGGGAATTGCAGCCTGGAGGAAGATAAAGGGTTTAGAGAGGATGGCTGTGAAGAAAGCGATTAGAGGAAATTAAACACGGACAGGCTGGAGATGGAGGCTGGGGAGGAGGGATCTGGCCGTGCTGGTGCGGGGACACATTGCAGAGCGGGGGAATTGCTCTCATAGCTGAACCGTGCAGGCACTGGAAAGAAAGAATGGCATTAAATGGAGCAGGAGGCTTATGTGCGTCAAAGGCCAGCCAGGCATACCGGCACTGGGACCAGTTCTGGGCTGAAACCAAGCAGCACAAGAGCAAAGGCCTTGGAGGAGGCAGGAAGATGTTAATTCCTGCCTGGTGAAGCCCTAATGTATACACTTCCTGAATCTGAAGAAGCTTTTGATAGAGTTCTTCTGCCTCTGGTTTATCAACCTAGCAATTAAACATCCAGCATGGACATGCCTCTTGCCTTGGACAAACCTCTTGCAATGGACAGACAACCTCTGAGGTATCGTTAGTTGCCTTGAACTTGGCAGCTTCTTCAGCCGGGAGGAGCCACAGGAGATGGATGTGTCATCCCCAGTACTTTGGTGCACTGCCTTGAAGCTTGCCTTGCCCTAGGATCTCTAAAGATGCTGGAGGACCGATCCTTCTAGTACAAATATTGAAGACAGGATTGGAGTTTGGGGACAGATGAAGGTGGTGTCGCGTGTCCCAGCAGTGCGGCCTCCTGTTGCCTTGGTGAGGAAGAGGATGAGACTGGCTCCCAGGTCCTCTCCAGCTCACCGCTGCTGCTCCTGGGAGGTGCATGGGGGCACGATCCTAAAACTTGCTTCCTAGAAATTGCTGCCAACCTGTGGGAGCTCTGACAGAGGCAGTGTCACACCAGTGCTGTTGTGTTGATCGCAGGCGGCTGTGCCACGTCACAGGAAGGATGAAGAACCACTAGGAGAGTTGAGAAGTTCACCAGAAGCCTTGTGTGAAAAGGGTGCCGCTGGGAGGGGAAAGCGCCAGATCGTGGTTTGACCCGTGGTTCTGCTCTCCCACTGCCCCTTTTCTTCTTAAAAAATAGGAAAGAATTAAATCCCATCAGTGGCTTTTAAAAGCCAACTGAAAATGTCCTTTATTAAATTACCACCCTATTGATCTAGCAGTCATCCAAAAGGGGATTGATTGAGGACTTAAACAGACGCGCAGCCGGGCCAGACGTTCAATTAATGTGCATAAACGGGCAGTGGAGAAGCAATTTTCAGAGTAAGTCAAGCAAAAGATCAATCCTGTTTTGCCTTCCATGCTAAAGTTGCTTCTGTACTTATTTTTATGTTATTTCATCCTTTTTTTCCCTGTCCCTCTCATGATAAGCATGTCGTTGAGAGGCAGCACTCAAAGCACAGCTCACGCCGCTCACGGAGCCATCGCTCCCTTCCTTCGGGCCTTGGAGAGGACACGTTTGCAGAAGCGTTGGGAAAAGCCTCGTCGTCTCAAAGGTCTCACACCTGAGGGTGTTTTTAGCAATGTAAATCCCAGGGTCTCCATTAAACACCTACAGAGAAGGCAATATGCGGCAGAAGACCTGTCACCTGCTTTGAGTATTCATGTGTCTGATGAACCTTGAGTTGCTCTTCCAAGTCTGGGGAAGATTTGGGGGAAAAAACCCATCATCTTTATTGATCGTTCCCTCCCACTTCTTCGCCATATGATAACTCTGGCTGGTTGCCAGGGGCAAAGCAACCGTGATGGATCTACAAATATTCAGCTTTGCTCTGGCCGTTCCTATGAATGCTACGAAGAGAGTCCATGGACGTAGCTGAAGCGTGGGACAGAAGAAACTATTTGAAGGCAAATCACTGCTCTGTGTCTGGTTGCTCCGTGAGTAAACCACAAGAAATACTCTGGGTGGTTTTTTTTCTCTAAACTCAGCAAGAATCCTGATAAGAAATTCTAGTCTCCGAAGGCCTCCAGCCCAGCTCCGCTGGCTCGAGGGCTTTGCTTCTGATCTCCTGTAAGCCAGAGGTAGGTGGCATCAACCCCCGCATGTAAAGGGGATCACCTGTGGTTTGAAGCGGTCTAAGGAGAGCGCAGAGCCAGGCTGCTGAGCGTGGGGAAGCCTGAGCTAAGGCGTTTCGTGGCTCCAGGCAGACCTGAACCACAGATCTGGTGAGCTGGAGGTGATGAGGTTTCCCTGTGCAGACCCACCAGGTCCTTCCCTGGGGAGCTAACGGGACTTCACAGGAGTGACACTGGGGTCCTTGATTGTACTGGTGGACACACCGGGGCAGAACTGGAGCCCAGTCCCCTGCTCTGGTTTCTGTTCATTCAGCTTTTGCTAAGCGGTGGCTGAAACTCTTGCATCTCTGTCAAGCAGCAGAATGGGAATTTGCTGGGGTGAAGGACTCTTGATCTACTGCGCTCAGGGAATATGGGCTCAAAAGCATCCGTGCGAGTTCTTCTGCTTTCCTCTCACTCTTGTCTTTGCCCTCTGCTCCTCCTGGTTGGGTGGATGGGGGGTCCCCAACATCTCCATAGTTTGGGCACATGGAGAAGGATGCTTTCTCCTTGCCGACCCAAAGCCAGGCAGTCTCCTCCTGCCCCACCAGACTTGGCCAGCCCCTCGTGCTGCTGCTGCTCCGTGCGACAACGTGGCTTTGTGCATCTCCTCCTGCGGGAAGCGGGGAACCGTGTCCTGACCTGGCCTCACCGGTGAGTCACCGCGGCACATCGCCTCCTCTTTCCTTAACGGCATGGCCCTGGCGCTTGCAGCTCCTTCCCCAGTGCCGGCAGGAGGGAACGCACTCCTCGGAGCTAAAGCCATAATTAGCAGGAGCTCGTTGCCAAGGCTGTGACCGAGGGGCTTTTCCTGTCTGTTACGTCTCGAGAAGCCTTTCATTATGTGGATGGAGAAGTGTTATTCCTCTTCCCCTGTGCAAACTTCAGGATTTCCTCTCCCACTTGCGCTGTGCGGAGGGGTGAGGGTGCCCTGGGGTTTGCTCTCCCCCTCCTCCTCCCTGGGGAAAAGCGGCTAGAGCCGCTCATGGCACAGGGAGGGAGGGGGCAGGAGGAAGGGATGAGGGGGGTCATGGCGGGGGACTGTGGGTGGAGAACCGGAGGGATTCCTTCAGTCCATATTTGTTCAGTCCAGTGACTTAGGAGCCAAAAAAGAGCTGGCGGGGCAGCAGGAGCGCAGCCCCTCTCCCAGGCCTCCGGTCGGGGTGGAGGGAGGGTGAGCGGAGCGGGGGGCTCGGGGGGCTCGACCCATCTCTGCCCTCAGCCTGCAGGGCCCATGGGGAGTGATGGAGAGGTAGGGAGCTGGCGGCTCCTTTCCCCTCTCTCATCTGTGCGATACAGTCACTTTTGAGGAAGATAAATTATTGAATGGGTGAAATCTTCTGTGAAGAGTAATAAAAATGTATCTTCAATTAGAATGCGCTGAGGCTTTTTACAGCACCTGAATGGGAGCTGCTCCTGCGGCAGATAGAGACCTCTCATCTCCTTTTCCTTTACTTTTCTTTTTTTTTTTTTTCCCCCCCTCCTTTTTTTTCTCCCCAAGATCGTTGTTTCTTCCCTGCTCAAGAATAGCTGTGCCGGAATAGATCCGCACCCCAGCAGCAGGCAGGAGCTGTGCCAGCAGGGGGGAATGGATAATCTCCTTTAAACCAAGAACTGGTCAGCAGTGAAAAAGATTTTTCTTTTGTGTGTGTGTTTGTTTTTTAATTTTTAATAGCTCTGCTTTTTGGATTTTTGGAGCCAGTATTTTATTTTAGTGCGTTACTTTGTCCCTGGTAGTACAGGCTGTAATTTAATGTGATTCTGTGTTAATAAAAGAATATTCATTCTTTGTCTCTTACTTCTTCCTTTGGTAATAATCAAATAAGTAGAGCATGTCATTAACGGGCTGTGAGCACCGGAGCGTGCCTGGGTGCGACGGGGCCCCCATCGCTGGTGCCATGGCTCGCTCCGGCCGATGCTTGCATTCCCTTTTCCTGTGTCTTTACCGCTGTTGAGTGTTTTTCCTCCCCAAAAGGTGGTCCCAGCAGCGTCCCCACCACTCCGGGATAGAGACGCTGAGCACTTGGCTTTGTGGTCTGCTTCTTCGCCAGGCGACTCTTGGGATTTATCCAGCGCCTTTCCAACCACCTTGGGCAGCCCGAGGCGTGGGACGGTGAGTGCCGGGGTGCTGGTTTAGATGCTGCCCGTCACCCAGCAGCCTGGGCAAGGTCCGGAGCTGCAGTAGCACCAAGCAAAGTCACTGCTGGGGGCAAACCCCTCTGCCAGGGTGTCCTTGGGGTGCTGAGATCATCCCAGCGGCTCCTGTGATAGCGACCAACCAACCTGCTTCCCTTCCTAAGGGTATACTCCCCAAAGCTCAGCCAGAGCCGCTTCGCAGCCCTTTCACGACTGTAAATTTGGGGGGCAGGGGGAAAGAAGTGATTTATATGTACAGTTGGGATTTTATTTGCATTTTAAATCGCACTCTCTGCTAAACTAATGGACCCCCTATTTATAGATGACTCCAACATAAAGTGACTGCTAATTACTACAATTAATATAGCGTTAAAGGCTTGCCAGCCAACTCCACTGCAACTTGTATCGCCTACTCATTTTCAATTAAGGCACATTGACAAGTAAAATACGCAGTTATTAAGAGCAGAGCCCTGTTGTGTAATTACATTTTTCTAAGGTCATTAATCTCCTGCAATATTCAGTTTTGCACCCGATGGCCGGAGTGGGGGCAGTTTTGAGGGACAGCCCGTCAGGGGACAGCGGTGGCGTTTAGGGAAAGTAAAAAAAAGTGAGATTTTTTTTTTGTTTCATCGTGCCCTCGGGCTAGGGGGTGCAAATCTTTGGATGGGCATCCTTGGATAATGCGCGGGACCATCATGTCTGTGACCAAGGGGTGCTCTGCTAAGCAGACTGTCCCTGCCGTGCTGCACCCCTGGGTGCTCTGCCTGCCTGCGAGATCTTTCTGCGTTAGAGTCAGACAGAAAAGCCGCGCGGTTGTGGAGCTCTCAGGTGGGCGCTATCCTACTTTAATCAAGTTTCCGTGGTTCATCCCCACATTTATTATGATTTCCCAAGCTCTTTGGAGACACCCAGGCTGGACTGCCTGTTGAATAGGGCTTTTTTCTCCCCCAGGACCAGGGAGCAGGATGGGAAGGGCTCTGGGTCGTACCCTGTGCGCTTTTTGGGGACCAGAGGGAGAGCAGAAGAGCTGGGGGGGGATGGAGTAGCCCCGGCGCTCTCCCCGCTGGGGAAGCTGAGCAGTCTCCTCCTGGGCCAGGGATTACGGCGAACGCCAACATCAAGGCTGAATCCTCATGTTAAGTCTGTGTACATTAACTGGAGCCCCCAGCAGCACAGCGCCCAGCCTCTCCCACCCGGGGTCCCAGCCTTGCTTGTTTGATGTTCTGTGTACTTTTTGGCTGAGCGTTGGTAAAGGCGCTACCAGCCACAGACAGGGCAACTGCTCTGTGAAGCAAAAGGAGAATAAATAAAGAAAAGTCAGTATAACAAGAGGCTTAACTGCAAACAAGCGAGCAAACACCCAGAGCAGCGAAGGAGCATCAGCTCCCTAATGCCTCCAGCAGCAGCTGGTGAAATCATGCGCAAAATATTGCAGCATTAGGGCACACGCGGCGACAAGGTGTAGTGCTGTGATTATAATAAAGACAGACACGGGCCTTTAACACTTTCAAGCTGATGCTTTGATTGACTGCCTGAGACTTGGTGCTGGCAAAGCGGCTGGAGCCTGCTGATTGCCGGCGTCTCCCTGCTGCGGGCAACGGGGAGGGAGGGCTGGGGAGGGGGCCGGTGCCTGCCTGGGGCTGCCCCCGTTGCCGGTTGCCCGCTGGGCGAGCTGCCGAGGGAAGCTTGGATGTGCTGGGCGAGGCTCGGGGTCTAACCCAGCTCCTACCTGTCCCATGGGTGTCCAAGAGCTAAAACTGTTGAGCTGCTCCTCAGCCCCCTGCAATGAAGTCCCTCGAAGGCTTTGCAGGTCTTGCCCGGTTTACAGGTGGGTTTTGGTTTTCTTGGAGCTGAAGCTGCTTCTCTGAGCTCCGTCTCCTCTCTTTAGTCCGTAGTTTGGGTTTTGTCTCTGGATGTTCTGGGGTTCTGCGTCTCCTCCAACTCCCTGGGCACTTTCTGAGCCAGAACTATTCGCCACGGCAGCTGCTCATCTGTGTCTAGCCAGGTATTACAGCACTCCAGTGATTCCCATAACTCCAGGGTTTAAGCACCCAGCATGGCCCTTAGCACTGAGCAGCAGTAAATCTCCAGGTCCTTGTTTGCCTCTGGCTTTATTGACAGCACGGAGGACCGGCCGGGGCCACGTGCGAGGAATGAAGATGTCTAAGGAGCTCCATGCAGAGGGGTGGCCGGCAGCACGTGATGTTTATTTGGGCCTCGGGACACCTTTCTGCTGCTCCCTGGAAGGGGATGGCTTCTGCCTCAGGTGGCAAATGCGGGAGCAGGACCTCATCCAACCCTTGCTTAACAGATGGGGTTTTTTTGATGTTTAGATCCTTGCAAAAGCTGAATGCAATGGGCGTTTGTAGGGACTGCACCGTGGGGCAAGACTACTGTACGAACGAGGCCAGATGCTCCCATGTCTCCCCTGCAAAAACCCCCAGTCTTGTAGAGATGTCCCACGGGAACTGGACACGTGGCTCTCACCACAGCTCAGCAGAAACTCCCCCAAACCCCATGGCTCTTCCCAGCTGGCTGTCCCCTTCATTCCCCATGCCCAGCACGGTCCTGGTGTTTCTGCGGGCTGGAGCAGCCCAGCCGTGGGCAGTACGGGGCTGCGGCCGTGGTGGCTGGGCTCTTCCGCTGTGCCTTCTCGAGGGCTGTGAATTATTGGTGAGCCAAGGAGAGGAGCAAGATGGGTCTGGCATTCACCATGCTGGGACAGGCTGTTATCTTCTCGATTTGGCCGGCATTTTTCCTTCTGCAGTAATCCCCCAGCTCCCCTCTGTCCTTCCCATACACATAAGCACGTTTGCTCTTTCATAGGTGGGAACGAGTCCCTGCACGGGCTGTAGCAAGCCCAGCTCTTGAGGTGGGGGGAGCCAGACCCCAGCGAGAGGGGCAATGCCACCCGGGAACACTGGCACAGATGAGGAGCAATGCCCCGATGGTGGCGACGAGGCAGAAAGCCCATCCAGGAGACCCAGGGGTGAGAGGGTGCCCCATCCATCCCCATCTCTCTCGGCTGCGTCCTTTCTCGCTGCTTTGTAGTAGCTATGGGAAAGGTTTACTCAGATTTATGGCACTTTTCAGGAGGTTTCTAGGAAGAGATGCCTTCTGCCCGCTAAATTACCAACATCTCTCTCTCCTCTCCCCAGGGCTCAGCTCCATGGCTTGACTGACACAAAAGCATTCCAGCATCAGAGACTGAGAGAGACAAGCGAGCAATTTGCCAGGAAATTATCCTTTGGGATTCCTCCTCTTTCCAGTCAGCTTAATTGGGTGAGCTCAGGGTGGCTTTAATTGCTGTGCTCAATGCGCAGCTTCACCCCCTCCTCTCTTTTTTTGTCTCCCATCTCTCTCCCTCCCCCTCCTCCTTCCCAGCACCATTTATCTTCCTCCTCCTCCAGCATCTCCCCTTCTTGTTTTTTTCCCCAATATCTCTTGGAAATGGTGACAAGCTGAAAGCTGAAGTGCAGTTCGAGTCCCTCACAGCTGACAGGTTCTTTAAGACTTTGGTGCTTCCCAGAAGGTGATGAACTGGCACGGAGACGCCTTGGATTCTCCCAGGGGATTTGTGACGGTGGCAGCAGCAAGCGGCAAAGCACCTCTTGCTGGTTGTGTGCCGTTTGGTGAAGGTGGTGATGTCCAGCGGGATGCGGGCTGTGTTTTCACACGAGCCGCCTTCCTGCCCATGTGCTTTGGGGCTGGCGTCTCCCAAACGTGCCCTGGCATGGCCTGAGGTTGCAACAGGGGCTGGAACAGCCCAGCATGGGACTGGGAGCTTCTGGTCGTGGCTGGAGCCTGGAAGATGCTCCTTTATCCCTGCTTCTGCTTCCCAGTTGCTCTTAATATTTTCAAGGGGTTGGAGACCACGCAGGGTGCGTGGTCATCAGGTTTGCATATGGCAACTGCAGCGCACAAACTGCACCCACTTAATTTGCCTTGGCTTTTGCTTGGGCTCGTCCCCAGAATTACCTTCAGGGCGTTTTCAGGGTCAGATTCTCAGTGGCGTGAATCAGGAGCATCCTGGAGTGCTCCCTGGTACCTGAGGGTGGTATGGCAAAGGGCTGCAAGGACAGAGGAGGTGGAGACATTCAAAGTCCATCTCCCCCTCCTTCCTCTGTGGCCTGGAGTCCTTCTTCTTGTTGCCAACATCTCCATCCTCCCTCCTTTGCCTTCACCAGAAGATCCCTGCTCCCCCTGCCCAGTCCTGCTGCAGCGCTCTGCTGCCCATGAAGGCAAAGCTCGTTGTCGGGGAGTTTGCGATGCGTTTCAGATCCGTGTCTGAATTTTATGTGGTGTTTGGAAACAAGAGGGAATAAGCAAGCCCACTCCCTGGCCAGCAAACACCAGATTTGTGGCTCGCTCATGGTCCCCAAGGATGCAGCATGAGCATCCGAGCAGCACGTGCAGCACTATGATGAATGAGGGATAATTTAAAATGGCAGCCGAAGTCCAAATTCTGTTTGTAATAAATACATAAACTAGTTAAAAATAAATTGATTAGCCAAGGATATCCTCTTAACACTCTTTAAACTCTAACATCTGTTTGTAATAAATAATTCAACCGGTAGATATTAATGAGGAGGCCAGGCACGGTGGGAGAGAAGGCTGCTCAGAAACTCCGCAGAGACGCAGGGCTGCCAAGAACCATGAGCCGGAGGAGCGGCTGTGGCTGCAGACACGTCTGTGCGCTTCCCTGGGGGCTCGCCATGTGCGTGGCAGCGACATGCGTGTCCAGCCGTGTCCCAATGGACATGGATGTGATTGCACAGGCAGCGACGCCGTGCAGCCAGGTGCACGCAGTGTGACACGCGTGTGCTTGGCGTGCTCCTGCCCGGCTGTGTGCTCGTGCCCTGTGCTGGCACAGCCAGTCCCACGCCGGGCACGGCACAACCTCATCCTTGCGTGCGGCCACGCGCAGCCCCAGCCTACGTGGTGCTGTGTTCCTGCTCATCCTGGAGCTTGTTGCATTTGGTCTGCGCACCCTGTGGGTACAGTTGGTGGGGTAGTTGCACACGTGTGTTTTCTGGCATATCCCTCTCGTGCCGCGGGATCCCGGAGAGCAAGCGGGGTACCCAGCCTCCCTGCCCGGCCCCCAGCGCCTTGGCTCCGGCAGCCCTGGCTGCGGGCAGCAGAACTGGCTGTCACAGGCTGATAATTGTCGGGTTTCCTTTTTTAATCAATGCTAACAGCTGCTGTGCCCAATGCACCAGGGGCTGCTCCTGGCACTTGTGGTGTGCCGTCAGCCCAGGACCATCTCCCTGATCAGTCGAGGAGCCAGCTGGAGTGGGACCAAGGCTGAGAGTGAGTAACGCACTGGAGGGGAGTGGGGGACACCAGCAGCTCCAGATGGAGGGACAGGGATGAGGGATGGACCCTCTGGTACTCAACCAGGCTGCTCGTGGTCCTCTAGCTGAGCTAGTGCTGATAGCATCGCTCTGTCGCTGGGAAGCGCAAATCCTTCAGCGTGGATACATCAGGAGAGGCTGTCCAGCTTCCAGTTTAGCCAGTTCTGCACCGGTCTTGCAGGCAGGGACAGAGCTGGATGGGGCCAGAGGCAGGCGAATGCCGGAGCATCAGCCCAGGCGAGGAGCCACGTGTGGGAGGGAAGGTGACGGGTGCCCTGGCGCAGTCTGTCCTGCTGCAGTCTCCAGGGCTGTGTTTCAATTCCCCCTCTGCAGCTGGGGAGCAGGCGGATGCCGATGGGCAGGGACGCGCTGCAGGGTGCTGGGGCAGAGCTGGCTGGTGGTGTTAAGGGTCTGAATCGCGGCGGTAATGAATTGCTCGGTCTGTTAGCGGTTTTGCTGCTGTCCCACGGCTGTGCTGCGGTCGCAGAGCCACATCCCGGGCAGCATCTCCTGGATCCCTCCCATGGGGTCAAATCCAGTCCTGGTGTAAGTCGCTATTGCTCCCCACAGTCCCTGCTCCCATGGGCTCCAGCTGCTGTTGGCTTTCAGCTAAATTAGCAAGAACCAAGTTTACTGCTCTAAAAACTTGGTTCAAACATTGGCCTTTCCCTCTCCAGGCTAGAGGATACGCTGCCCCGTGAAGAGAGGACATCCGAAGGCTGAGGGCTCTGCCGTGGGTTGTGGGGACAGGACTTTCCCAAACTACCTCTTGGCAATACAGAGGTTTGCACAGAGGTTTCCTGGTTGCACTCGTGGACCTTCTTGCGCAAACCTGGTCATCGCTGCACCGTGAGGCCACCCAAAACCAGCAGCAACTGGGGCGGTTTATTGTTACCGTGAAATAGTGGCCGATGATTGCAGCATTAATCAGGCTCTTTATGGCCCTCTGTGAAGCTACTTGCATGAAATATTTTGCCTCCTGTATTTTCTGCTGCTCTTTCACCAGCTCAGCTTCAGCCGTAGGGACAGCCAGCAGCCTCCCACGGGAGCAGGCCATTCCCATCGCTTTGGGTGGTTTGTCCCCTGGCTGGCATCTCCCCCTGAGAGCAACAGGGTCCTGCAGTGAGTGTGCACCAGCCCTAGACGTGCCAGCGTGTGTGTGTGAGGGGTCCCAATCCTGCCCCTGAACCTCTGGGCAGGACCCAGACCTGAGAGATGGTCAGAGGGACAGCGTGAGCAGGAGGGAGATGGACTTTGTGCACGGTTGTCACCTCTTGTCCCTCAGGTGTGAGGTCAGTCTCTAACTCGGTTCCCAGCCTGCCGCCTCCGAGCATCGGTGCCCTGCTGCTCCATCCTCTGCCGAAACAGCTCCCTGAGCTCCCGCGGCTGTGAAGAGGTGCTCCTCCCATTAATCACCCCCTCCCATCCATGTCTGCCCAGGAATTAAACTCATTTGTCACTGCTGCCCTGTTCCCACCCGCCCCTCTCCCAGAGTGCTCGTCTGGCAGGGCTGGCTGCTTGTGGCAGCCCCACAGCCTGTGTGTCCCAATGTCCTCAGGCACCACAGGCCTTATCCTGTCTCCATCTGCTTAGAAACATCCCAAAGCGTGCACGGAACCATTTCTTCTGGCCCCCACCTCTACAGCCCCATCACAATTTGGGACCCCCCAGAACCGGCTGCGTTCAGAGGCAGCCCCTGAGCCCAGCACTCGCTGGTGCCGATGCACCAGGGCTGAGCGAGGCCGAGATGACCCATTTGCTCCACCAAAACCCACCGGCAAATACCAACGAGCTTCTTATGTCCTCCCTTTCCCAGGGCTGAAGCGGTAATTTGGCCTGAGTCATTCCTCAGCCTGACCCGGAGCGTCTCAGCCCCCTCCGTGCCCCACGCAAAACCTCGGCCGGGAGCATGGCTTGCAGAGGAACAGGTTCATTCCCAGCCTCCTCCATCCCCCTCGTGCTGCACTACCTCGACACGCTCGCTCAGTCCCGCTCCGCCGGCATCACTCTCTGGCTTGCAGCACGGCCCCTGGGAATGTTCCCTCGGCAGCCAGCAAGAGCTGCTCCTTAATTAGCCTCCCGTTCCTCCCGAGCATCCCCTGCAATAACACACAGCTCCTGCCTTTTAACTACCCACAAGTAATCACTCAGTCTCCAATAAAAAGGGAAGGAACAAGCCCCTGGTCGTGTTGTTAGCAATAATTTTCCTGGCTGTTAACCTGCTCCCGTACTCTTAATTTTTCTCTGCGAAGCCCCAGACGCAGCGGGGAAGGACGGGAGCCAAGCGTGGCTCCGATCCTGCCGCTGACTTGCTGCCAGCCGGCCATAGCCACGTGTCGAGCCGTTCTTATTCCTCCCTGCCCATCCCACGTGCTGATTTTTAAGGGCACGGAGGGCGCATCCATGCGGGTCTGTGCAAGGGAGCCGCCTTATTGCCGGGCGCTTGGCTGAGGCTACAAATTTCTAGGAAAAAAAGATGGGAAATGTGAATGACTGCGGCTGAGTTTTTTTGCGTTAGGCCGAGAAATCCTGTATCGGCCTCGGAAAGGCAGTCGCTGCCCCTAAGCATCTTACAGCATGAGGAAAATACAGTCCTGTCTGAGACGTCAGCCTTGCCGGGCTGTTCCTCAGGAGCTGGCTGTTTTCTTCTCTTGTTGCCTGTAAATCCCCGACACGCTTAAAACCTCTCTCCTGATAGGGAGCCTAATGCCTGAGCCCTGAATAAACCTGCTGAAACTCTCCGGCTTAGCATGCCGAATGTAATGTTCTTAGCCAGCCTCATCGCGGCAAATCTCCATATTTCTCAGGGATGAACACTCACCTCTCCTCCCTCTGGCTTCTGCTTTATGACTGGTTTTCCACCACGGGTGCAGTGTCGGGCTGTAATCGCCGGCGGGATGCCGAGGCCGCTAAAAAAAGTCTCTTTTTTTCACCTTACCCCCTCTCTTGCAGGGGGGTTGCACACCCAGCGTGGTTCGCAAACACCTCTTTCTTTAATGGGAGAGGGGTTTGCAAAGAAAGGAGCTGGGGGAAATACCCCGGAGCACCTTTCAGCTGGGCTGGTCCTGTCCGGCGATGGAGACGGGAGGATGCCGGTAAGGCCGGCAGCGGGTGATGGCTGCCAAGATTGCTGCACCGTGGACACAGCGATGGGGAGCCGAGGAGCGGGATCTCCATGGGCTCCCAGGCATGGGATCTCCGTGGGCTCCCAGGCATCGCCGTAGCAGTAAGCAGCCACCGGTGGGGGTGCGAAAGGCTGTCCTGGGCGGGCTGCTCTCCTCTGAGGTTCCTACGGAAGGTTTGGGATCGCTTGTGCTGGCTCAGGCAGGCACTGCACAGTTTTACATTAATTCACCTGCATTGCTGGCCTTCCCTTTTGAATTTCAGATGCAAACGGAGCTGAAATCCCCACCCTGGCCCATGCCACTGCGTTTCCCCACGCTGCTACTGGTACAGAAAACCAAACTGGCACTGAAAACCCGGGCACAGCAGAGAGGGGGCTGCAGCGAAGCAGGGCCGAGCTAAGCAAGCTCAGAGCCATTCTAGTCTTGAAAACATCTGGAGCTGCGCTGTAAAACAAGGTGTGTTGGGGCAGGGTATGTTTGAGGCCGTTTCAGCAACTCAGGTTGGTCCCGAGAGAGCTGCCGGGCTGGCCCAGCGCTACCAGGACCTACCAGTGGTCCCCCTCCTGTTGCATGGGGGCTCGTGCTGCTCCATCGCTGCGGAAGCGACGGGTTGGAGCTGTGGCTACGGGCTATGCTTGCCCGAGGCTCTGTAGCAGCCCAGAGGTGCCAGGCGTTTGCTCCTTGCCGGACCGGGGATGCTCACAGCTCTCCAGCCCCATCCCGGTGCAGAGCGTGGGTGGACAAGGGTGAAAAGAGCTGGTGGGAGAGGAGAGATTGGGGAGCTGGTGGGAGGAGGAGACAGGCAGGGATTGTTCCTAAACCACTGGGAGGGGGGAATGAGGATGTAAATCACCAGAATTGGCGAGGGACAGGGCCATAAAGCAAAAATAAAAAGGTATTATAATTTATGATGCACAGTAAAAATATCCTGGGAACTGGGTTATGAAGAAGAATTAATTCTCTCGCCAACTCTGCGTATCTTTAAAGATGATAAATGACATTATGATTCTTCCTTGTATCTGAGAGCTGGAAAATGCACTCCACCTTGGAGCTCTGTCCACGTCCCCTCCGTGTTCCTCCTGCTCCCCAAATGACACAGGCTGCTAAGCCCTGACCCGGCACAGTCACCCTGCAGGGAAGGCGCAGGTCCCCCAGACATGGGCTGGGGACACCACTCTCAGGGCGCTGTGCCCGGGGTGCCACAGCAGAGCAGCCATCTGCCCACACGATGCACTGAGTTGTGTGTGGCCTCAGCACAGCGTGTGCGCGTGCGTGTGTGTGTTACAGGGCTGCAGCCAGGACTTCTGCCAATGCTTTTGGGGGGCTGTTTCTCCCTCCCATCTGCGGACACAGATCCTCCTGCCTGTCTTGAGTAGCTGCTGGTGTCCTTTGCATGGTGCAGATGGTGTCCAAGTGTCTCCAGATGCCATGGCAGAGCCGATCAGAGGAACCCCTAGATCGCCATTCCGTGCAGGGTGCGCGTTCAGGGTGAGTGGGAGAAATTTCCTTTATCACGTAAAGCCATGGGACCTTTGAACCCAGACCCTGATCCAGAGCAAGAGGAGGACGAGGATCACCGTCGGGTGACAGAGCTGCTCAGCCACGTGCTGGGGCTGGCCCCCGCTGCGGTGTGAGGAGTTGGCCTCTACCCAGCTGAACGCTGCGGAGAAACGTATAGGTGTGGATTAGTTGTTCACAAGGTGGATTTAAAGAGTTAGGAGGGGAGAATGAAGCCAAAACTTTCTTTAAACCGGCGCAGGCAGCCTTGGCATCTCTTCCCTCCCCTCTGCACAAAGCCAGCCCGCTGGGTTTCTTCTTTGATAAGAGCCCTTGATGCCTCCGTGCCTCCAGGCACTGAATAAAAGGCTTTAATTACCCACTGCCAGGCACCGGCAGCACTGCTGACAGCGGGGAGGTGCCTTCTGCCCACACCTTGGGAAGGAAAAACTTCCTACAAAAGGAGCCATTCCCCTTCCATGTGCAGAAGCGTCCGCTCCTCCGCCGGCTGCTCTGGAGCTGGTGGGCAGAGCCCCTCCTCGGCCCTCCGCACCTCTAGGATGCTTTTTCCAGGGAAGTTGTTTCCCTCTGCTCGCTCTCTTCCACCTCTGGAGCGCTTTCTTGTCCTTCCTAAAGGATGTGGCTGTGGCACAGCAGCTTGTGCGAGCTCCTTGCATGGCTTGGACATGGGCTCTGCAGGCTTCCCGCCTGCGAGCACCTCTCTATGGTGGGATTTCAAGGCACCATCCTGCAAAGCCGTGCTGACTCCACCAGTACCGATGCCCTCTGCACAGTGATGGACGCTGGACCTCTCCCCCCGGTGCTGTCGGCCCCGGCACAGCGCTCCTGCATTGCACTTGCAGGCTGGCCGCGCAGCGATGCCTCCTGCTAACGGGCAGGCGTCCCCACGGATGGGTTTTCGGCAGGACAAACGGGATGAGATGGAGCCTGCGCCCTGCAACTGCATCACCCCAAACTCTCTCGCTGCCCCAGCGTAGGGAATAGCAGGACACTCGTGCCTGGCAAGGCAAACACTCAGGGGACCTCCCGTCTTTCTCCAAAAATTCGTATGAGGAAGGAGATAACGGATCTCATTTTTACCGCTCCAGCTGAGCGCTGCAAAGGTCAGGAGCTGTCAGCTGCCTGCCCACCGATCCACCCGCTTGGGCTGGCTGCGAGGCTGAGCTTCGGTGCCACCTGGAAATTTCCAGCCTTTCCCAAGCCCATCAGCAACACAGCCAGCTCCTCTGCTGCCGGCGGGCTGGGGACACCTTCCCGGTGCTCCAGCTAAAGCCCTGCTGCGTGACGTGGTCCCCGTCCCTGTGGGGCAGAGCGGGGCCGGCAGCAAAGGCAATCGCTTCGAGCAGCAAATCCTCGTGGGGACCGACAAACCCTGCCGCTTCCAGGTGCCCTGGTCTCTCCTGGATCTCCTCCTCTGCTCATGCAAAACCTATTAAGTAGAGAAGAGCCTCAAGTATTCCCCAAATGAGTCATTAACCAGGTCCTGGTAACAGGTGTTCCGTTAAAAAGGCCTCCGAAGCCTTCAGAAACAAGGGGAGCGGGAGCGCTTGCTTTAATCATACACCAAAAGCAGATTCATTTTCACAGCGGGGTGGCAAGCTGCCTCAGCCGATAAAAACACACAATACCGCGGGGAGGTGTGTGCTCCGGTCCCAGCTGCAGCGGGACCGCGGGCCCAGCCAGCGCTCTGCCTTCTCCACTTGTAATTTCTTAATCTAGTTTTGGAATATTTTATTACTCCCGGCTCTCATCTGCTTTTTGTTCGGCGCGGCGCTCCTTCTTCCCTCCTCCCTTCTCGCTCCAATTAAATTATGCGCTGCAACCCATTGCTTTTGCCCAGGGCTGCTCCACCTTCTGCTGTGCCGTCTCCTCCGTCTCGGCATGCGATGCCAGCCAGCATGGCATGCCCGGGGCTGGCGGGCAGAAAAAGGGGCTGCGTTGCACCCTCCAGGCCATGGTCCCTGATGGAGATGCTCTTCTCTTAGGCGTTTAAAACCGTGAGAGTCCCCGTGCTGTGCCTGCATCCCAAGCCCAGCTCTGATGGGCACCTTCACCCACCTTTGGGTTCCCCGTGCCAGTCCAAGCACCGCGTTGAGTTCAGCCTCGCCGAGGTAGTTACAGGGGCCATCTGAAAGCAGAATTGGCATTTTCTAAGTTCTTTCAGAGAATCTGCTCCTTTCTCTGCAGTTCTCCTGTAAAAAAGTCTTTATTTCCAAGGCAGTGATGGATGTGACAGCAGGAATGCCCCCCACCGCCACCCCTCCTGCTGCCTGGCTCTGCCTTCCCTGCCCCAAGGTTTTCATGTGCCTTTGTCCATCTGCTGCACCGAGGACACTGTTGGGGACAGCCAGTGACGCTGCTGTGGCCCTGAACTCAGCTGTTGATCAAACACTCACCACCTTCACAGTCCTTCCCTGAGGACCGCAGCCCACCAAGCACGAGGGACCCATGTGGTGTGCCGGCTCTGGCTGCTCATCCCGGCGATTACCAAAGTATCCGTGCTGTGGGGGAAAGATTTAGGAGCTGCAAGTGAAGAGGGGAGGGGGCGGCTCAGGCAGGGAGGGTGGATTTGGGGCGGTTCATGCCCCTGCAAGGTGGTGGTGGAGCCAAAATGTCCTTTGAGCCCTGCATTTGAGACTGCGCTGGCCCATCTGGGCTGGCCCAAATGATATTGGCTGTATTCACCACCTCCCGCTAGCCAGGAGCCCATCCCCAGGGAGTCGTGGCTGGGCTCTGCTCCCCTCCAGCCGTGCAGAGGGGCTGGACGAGGTCCCCGTGCCGCCCTCCCGTCCCCTTCCCCTGCGGCCGCCCGTGCGGAGGTGGCACCGCTGCTCCCCATCTCCGTGGCGTTTCCACTTCGCTGCTTGGCTTCCGCGGGCGCTGATGTGCCGATCAATTCACCGACGGCTGCGCTGCACTCCCGGCCCCGCTGGCTCCAGCTGCAAAGAGCAAGATGTTTCCATGCAGCCGCTGCCGGAGCAGCCCCCGTGAGTACCCCTGCCACCCCCTTCTCCGCTCTCAGGGCCGTATCCCCGTGGGCTGCAGCCCTTGGGGGCTGATTTAAGAGCCACCAGGCTGCCTTGGCACGGAAGTTATTAAGAAGTTGGCCAAACCCACCCATCCCCGCAGCTTGTCGTAACTCCGGGGGTCCCTTCCCTGGGTCCGCAGCCTCCAAAATCGGCGTCGAAGGTGCGGAGCAACTGGGGGAGGCAGCAGGGAGAGGCTGTTGCGATGCACTGGCTTGTTTCGGAACGAGCTCCTCGCGGCAGCAAAGGGGCTGTGGCCACGTTTCTGCAGAGAAAAATGGAGAATTTTCTGCATTTTTATTAACTTGAATTTTAGCTGAAGAAATGAGAGGGGTAAGGACACTAAGGATGCTTGGCAGCTGAGTGCGCACCCCTTCCTACCTCCTGATGGCTTCTCAGCCACCGAGATTTGAGCGCTTGATTTCATTTTGCTGCCACCAATAAAACACGCGTCGAAGGGGAATTGTGGGGCAGAGGGAGGGAGGGATGGGAAGCATCACGAGCTGGGAACCAGTGCTGAAGTGGAGGGTGGGGACCAGTCCCATCGGTAACGGTTAAAGAGGGAGTGAGTAATAAACTGGGGTGGTGGATATTTGGCAAGACAAATGGTGCAGGGAAAATATGCTTCTCGCAAACTTCACGGGGATAAAAATGATTTAAAGAGACGCCGTCAAGATAAAAATCATATCTATTCAAGAACAACTCCTTACAAGTGTTATTAATAGTACCCGAGATATTGTTACGCTGGGAAGGGCTTTAAAATATTGTGTTTGCTTTTTGCTGTCGGCGCTGCCTGGTTTAATTTCTGCAGCGTGCTCGGCCGAAACGTGCAACGATGCCTGGGCAGGTCGGCTGCGAGCGTTGGAGCGAAGGCGAGACGGCAGGGCCACGCAAGCCCTGGCTGCCCCGAATTCAGCTCCTCAGCATCCTCCGGGACATGCTTGTGGGGTGCGGATGCATTTCTCCAGCCTGTGCTCCAGCTGCCAGCATCTCCTGCATCCCGAGCCGCCCTTGCACGGTGATGTTGAGGGCCGGGTAGAAGCAGCGGGTACTTTGCCGTGTGGATCCTGATGGTGCCGGACCCTTGCACAGAGCCTCTCCCCGCTGCACCCCATAACCGGAGCCAGGTTGGGGTGACACATCAGGGAAAGCCTCCAAGCGCCGGTGTCTTCCCTGTATCCCTTGGGAAGTTGCGCTTTGACTGCTGGATGAAAGGCTTCTCGGCATCACAGACCTCCTCCCTGGGTGTTTAATTACAGGCTGTGATCCACTTGTCTCCTCATCTTCTCTTCGCCAACATCAAGGCGCCGCTCACCCGGGTCCCCAGGTCCCACTCGTCGGCGTTTGCAGGATCTGGGTCTCCATCGCTGCGGTTCCTCCCCGCAGGGGCAGGGAGGGGGAGCGGAGCGGGGCAGGGGGGAGCGGAGCTGCCCCGGGCACCGTTTGGAGATGTTGGGTTCGGCACAGCAGCAGGCAGGCGGGCAGGGGGGACAGGCTGAGGTCCCGCCGTGCCCCGAAGAAGCGTGAGGGGGACTCCCTGCTGGCCCTCAAAGCAATTTCATGGAAACTTGGCAATAAGGAAAACTGAGTCGTCCCCAGTTTCTTCTGCTTCCCCCCAGCCCGGTGGCAGGGCTGGCCAACTCCACGACGCCATTTGCAGCTCCAGACTTGGATGCCACCCCTTCTCGGCGCTGGGAGAGAGCACGGGGGTCAGAGGGATGTGATGAGGTTGAGCTCCTGCCCACTTGTCCTGCCTCTTCCCAAAGACCCCCAACTTCCTCCTCTGCCTCCCTCTCTCCTGTTTAACCCTCCGCAGAGCTTCTCCTCCCACCCAGCTTAAATCTCTCCGACACCCGTTACCCCTTTCTGTGCACCCAGGGTACAGATTATACCTTTCCGCTCTTCCATCTTTGAAAATTGTGCCCGTGTCTCCCCTCCATCCTCTTGGAACCGCTCAGCCCCGGTGCTCTCCATCCCTGCCCGCAGGTCTCGCTTTGCAGCTCCCCCTCCCCAATCGTGTCTGTTGCTCTCTCCGGGCTCATTCCCAGCGCTTTGACATCTTTCAGCCGCGTGAAGATTCATTTTTGCTGCCCGGCCTGCTGGTACGCCGGGAAAAGGGGGCTCGTTGCTGTATTTTAAGCGGACTGGTTTGAAAGCCGTGAAAGCAGAACGGAGAATTTAATGGCACGTTAAATATACGGCTGATTGTTAGGTCCAATTCTGATTTCAAAGCAAATACGGGCTTGGGAATTAAGGATGAAGATGAGTTTCACTACAAGGTAAATAAAAATTAACTGATGGTGATATAAATATACCCGCGTATTAAAAGCGGGCATGTGTTTTTTGAAATACACTCAATTAGAGAAGCGAGAGTTTGGGGTTATTTTTAATAAAAGCTTCATAAACATGGCAAAATTTTGAGGACTTACAAACAATAAAAATACCCCCAGCTCCAATATCTAACTCTGGATGTTTATGACTGTTTAGTGCTCCTCGCATAAAATAAAAGCACTGCCACAAATTAAGCCAGTTGCTTTTGCTGCCTCTTGTCCCCGATCTCTGCAGGCAGCTCGAGACCCTGCCTGGGAGCACGGAGGCAGCCAGGGGACACTGGGACATCCCTGGGGATGATGCCTGGCTCGCTGCGGGACGGAGCAGTGGCCCAAGCTGGGAAATGGGGTGGAATGGAGTCATTGCGGGAATTAATTAGGCAGGGCCATCCCTTGCATGCAAGTCCCTGGGTGTGGGTGCAATTAAGCATCACCCCTGTTGATGCTCTCGTGGGGTTTATTTATACCCGAGGGTGTTTAGAGTGAGGACTGGGACTTCCCTGTGCTGGAGCGTTGATGTTGCTGTAGCACAAACACGTAGAATAATAAAAATTGGCTAAATCAGCTTTTTACCAGCTAATTTTGCGCTTTGCCTGTGCAGCGCTTCCGGAAACCTGCTTCTGGTTTGGGTACCGAAGCAGAAGCTGAGGACGATGAAACCCAGCCCCGGCTCTCGGGAGAGGAGTGCTCGGGGCTAGCGGGGTCTTGCCAGGCCGAGGGTCTTTCTGCACCTCACTTCGGTCCCAAAAAAAATCCCTAAGGTGAAGCAGGAGGGAGAGAGAAAGAGAAAAGAAGAGAGAGAAAAGCTCCTGCTTCAGGGAACCTTCGCCTCTGATTGTTACCAAACTTCTTGCAAACACGAAACAACAAAGAAAGGAAACGCAGAGATAATTAAGGACGTAATTGTACACACACAACTGCTTAATTAAGCTTTTCCTCTTTAAACCTGACAGAATCTACTTACAAGGTGCGAGCACGAGGGGAGGCTGCCCATATGCTGGGCCATCTGCATCGCAGGCGGGGGAGGCGAGACAGCCCCATCGCCGCAGCCCGGGGAGGAGGAGGTTGCCCAAAAGTCGGGGAAAAGAGCATCACGGCCCCGAATCCGGCCACTTGCCGGTGGCTGTCCGTTGGTCCTACGCGTGTGCCTGCCTGGGATGGCGCTGGCAGGTCGCCATCTCCTTTTTGCTGCTGGAAAGCAGGGGGCCATCCCAGCTTTGGGCTCCTCTCCGCTTTTCCCTCCACAGCATCCTCCTTCGTGGGATGCGGGGGATGAGGACAAACAGACAGCGAAGATTAATAAGTGCAAGAAAAAGGGAGGGGGACACCTGACCCAAACTCCCTCTTTCTGAGATTCAGATTAAAGTCATAACGCTGTTAGGAACACGATTCAGAGTTCACGAACATGTTATTTATATTGATTTATCCCCGCAGCCCTCAAGACTTCTTGAAAATAATTAGGGCTGACATTGCCAACGCTAGAGCTAAATGTTGATATCATATAATGAAAATTGCACGCCTCGGCTCTGCCTGGCAAACGCAGTGCGTTAAAGCAAATACCAACATCTGCAGCTTGCACCCTGCACGGCTCCCAGATCAGACGCTGCAGCTCATCCCGGCACCCGGGAGGACACGTGGCCATGGGACAGGGCACCTGGAAACGCCAACCTGCGGCTCCCGCTGCCCCCAGCCCTGCTCGGCCGCAGGAGCCGGTTGTCCGAGGGGCCGCGGCAGCCCCATTGCCACCGGGATAGCCCCGCGCCTCGTTCCATCCCGCATCCCCACCGGGATGTGCAGCTCAGCCCTTCCACCTGCGGCTGCACTGCCAGGGCAGACATCTCCATCAAGCACTGCTGCTTTTTCTTTGCAATATAGTCGTTTTATTAAATTTTTTCCTTAACATGGCTTATAACAAGATAGGACACATGTACCTAGACCAGGAAGGTATATTATGACCTCGCCTGGGGCCAGGATACACGGCTCCAGATTTAGCTCACGTGCTCTCCCTATTAGGGTGATATTTGCTTGAGCTGCTGCAGAAGTGGCTCCTCGGGGACAGCCCACCTTCTTCCGCGATGGAGAGGGGCCGAGCCGCACCGGCTGTTTCTCCTAACAGAGAAGATGCCCTCCCTCGAGCTGCTTGGTGACTTTTAGGTAAAACTCCTTCAGTTTTCCAGCTCAGGGACACCAGTTTCTTTCACCATCACTCATAGCAATGGGTATCATGCCGTAGCTCAGCCTCTACGGAGGGGACACCGGCACGTTCTTTGTCCCCATGTTTGAGGGGGTCACATCTCACCGTCCACGCCATCCTGGGCTGATGCCAGAGGTGGGAAGCCAGCGTTGGGATCGCCGGGATGCCGTGCATGCCTGCAGCCCTATGGAGAGCAGCACGCGGGGAACGGAGATTCCAGCCTGTGCTTTGCAAAGCAAAGCCGGCGGGATCGGGCGAGCAATTCCATCAGGTGCCCGATGAGGCAAGGAAAAATGAGACAGGTTGTGGCTGCACCAGGGATACGCTAGGAGAGGCAGAACCGGCGTAACAGGAAAGGGCAAGGCCTGGATCCTGGGAATATGCATCTTTAGTGGCGGTAAGCGGTAGAAGAGATGACAAGGCTGGCAGCTCCGCTTGCCTCCAAAAAAGCTTGGAAGAGCCAGTGTGAAGCTGCTAGGGAAGGGGACAAGGAGGGCAGGGAGCGGGAAAAGCCCAGCTGGGGGCGGTGGGGTGAGGGAGGGGGTGAGAAAGGGGCTGAGCCCCAGCTGGGGCGATTTGGGGATTAGCAGCAGGCAGGGCACACCCTGGATAAAGGGCTGGTTGCTCCATGGGGAGGCTTCACAGGGAGAGGAGCTGGTGAAGCCACGTGGGGATCTTGGGGCTGGTAAGATGCTTCTTTGGGTTTTGGGAGAGCCCATGTAGGGACCCGCAAAGGAGCCCTCGGCGATGGGGTTTTGCGCTCGCTCCTCCTGCCGAGCCAAGGCTCTTTCTGCAGTCGGGGGCTGGGTTGAGCGTTTCGGTGCAAGCTGAGCTTGGCTCC
This sequence comes from Burhinus oedicnemus, assembly GCA_008921705.1. Classification (NCBI taxonomy): domain Eukaryota; kingdom Metazoa; phylum Chordata; class Aves; order Charadriiformes; family Burhinidae; genus Burhinus; species Burhinus oedicnemus. The sequence continues at coordinate 1,011,025 of VFFE01007624.1, read as the reverse complement.
AGAAGTCGGCTTTAATTACGTGCCGTGCTGGGTGCCATCCCTGCGAGCAGGACTGTCGGCAGAGCCATCGCTCATCTCGCCCAGGTTAGCTGCGTCCCACACGCGCCCGCTCTTATCTGGCTGTTTATTGCTGTAAATTATTGAAGTCGGAAAGGCTGACTCAGCAACGGAGGCTGGAGGAAATTTTTACACATCTATCAAAGCGCCGAGTCCCACTCCTGTCTGTGTTTATTGCTGGCTGTGTCACCTTGCGGTGGGCTCACCTCCGGGCTGAGACTGCTGCTGGTGGCTGCACGACTGATTTGTGCCTCTCTGGGGCTGCCCAAAATGGGGTAAAACTTCACGTGTGGTTCTAGCTCTGCAGCAGGCGTCAGCCCAATTTGTGCCTTTTGGATGCAGGGTGGGATGGGTCTGGAGCGGTGGTGGGAGCCTGGTGCACCAGGGCCATGAGCACGGATGGGCTGGGAAGCCGGAGGGGATAACTCAGTGGTGGGATGTTGCAGCTGGGTGCGACGAAGGGGTAAAATTTTGTATTATTTCTGCAATAAGAGGGGAAAGCCTTGGCCCGCAAGGGGAGGTCTCTGCTGGAGTCCTCCTGCACAGCTCGATTTTGGGGGTGCTAGTGCCCTGAGATGGCTGAGAGCTCAGGACTTAGTGGGTCAGGATTGGGCCTGCCCAGTGCTTTGGAAAAATCAGTTACCTTGAGCCAGCTGCCGAAAAATTCCTCGTTGGGAAATGTGGCTTGTCACCAGCACTGTGGTTCCAGCTCTGTGCCGGTCCAATCCTGGCATCCACGTGTTCCCATCATGGAAGTGTCCTCTGGGGATGCGATGGCTGAGTCTCCTGAGGATTGGGGGGTCCCAGGGAGGGGAAAGTTTTGTTTGTGTGTTTATTCCGCTTTAATTTATTGAAGTGGCGTGGGGACCTGCTAATGAAGTGTTGAAGATGGATTGTGGCTGGCTTGTGTTACATGGGGCTCATAGAATAGTTAATTACCTTGGGAAGCTTGAACGCAATGAATACTTCATAAAGCAAAACCCAACAGTGAATTATTCATTATCCATTTATCAGGGGCGGCTATGATAAACCCTCTGGGACAGGGACTGAGTGTGGCTCCCCTTCCCAGCCCTGTGCTGGCATGGACCTGCTCATCTTCCCCATCAGTGTGGGACCCCACAGGGGTGGGGACCCATGGGGCTCCTCCAGCGAGGGGTTTTGGGGGAACCCGTTCCCTAAAGATTACTCAGTTTGCTCGACCGTGTGCTGAGCCACAGCGGGCACCTGGAAAACTCAGCAAAGGGCTGGGGAAGGGGGGATGGAGACATAGCGAGGGAGCGGGGGCGGTCATCTCCCTGCAAGGGGGGGAGCAGGGCAGGTTGTCTGCAGTGAAACACTGTGTTCCCCGAAAGGACAGGCACTGTCCCCCCAAGAATTCAAGGTGGCAGCTTGGCTGCTGCTGCCGGGGTACCCAAGGATGCCCCGCTCCGGGGGCGAAGGGAAGGGAAGGGAGGGGAGGGCAGCAAGGAGCCCAGCGCTGGGCACAGAGATGTTTATACACACCTGGCTGGTTAATGTGCTTGACATGTCCTAACCAGGGCGAAATTAAGATCTGTCCTGAACTCTGAATCATGCTCAAGGAGAGAAACCTGGGGAAAAGGCGCTGTGGTGGAAAACTCAGTGGATGGGTAAAGCGGAGGACTGGACCCTCCGTAAATACCCGCTCGGTGCGGTGGCCCGCATGGCTGGATGGTGCCTGAGCGGGGACGGGGCTGTCGCATCCCCGCTGCCGCAAGAAATAGGCTTTGCTGCCATCTACCTCTCCCGGGCTCCCCGGCAGCCGGCCCTGGTGCCGTGGGGAGGCTGCGTGTGCCGTGGGCTGCTGCCACGCGCCGTGGGCTGCCGGTGGGGCTCGGGGCTGCCCTGCTGCTCTTGGGAGTCCCAAAACATCCTGACCTGAGACTGAAACGGTGCTGGGAAGTTTGCAGGGGGAGCGCTTTGGTTTCTCCTCTCCATCCTTCCGCTTCGGTCAGCGGTGGCTCTTGGACCATGGTCTTCCTCTGGCACCAGCCCGAAGGTCGCTCGCTCCCCTCCGGCGCAGGGTGTTAGTGCGTCCCTCCTCTCTGTGCCTCGGGAGGATTCCATGGGGGAGATAGAGCAAGAGGAGCGGGGAGGAAAAACCTCCCCTTGACATCCCATTTCATCAAGCATCTGCTGCCAAAAGGTCGTGTCCTTCCAGTGTGGCTTCCAAGGGCACCAGGCTGTGCCGGGCACGTTTCGGGGCAGCTCTGCGTTGAGCATCAGCATCACCCGAAGCGAGACGTGGCTTTGCTCGACCCCTGCCAGGCGAGGCGGCCTCCCCTGCCTGCACGCCCTGGGCACTCCCCTGCCCCTGCTTCCCTCCCTTCTCCCCATTTAATACATTTTTTTTTGGCACAGGGAGGGCAGCCCATGCTGCACATCTGCATTGCACAGCTGGCAGGCCACATCTGGGTGGGATGTTCCTATAAAACCCCTGGCTAAGCCTTTTCCCTGCTGTGTCTGATCCCGCCGGATGGAGATGCAGCAGAGAAGGGATGTCCCCATCTCTGCCCTCCCGTGACATCGGCTCTGCTGCATCTTGGTGCTTCTTTAGCACTAAGCCAGTGGCAGTGCCCGGTTCAGGCCATCTCCCCCTCTTTTTTTTGCGCTCAATTTGTAGTTTTGTGTTATCCCCCGAAATCTGTGCTCCTGCTGATGTTCTCTAGACCTTAAAGAATATTTAACCACCTGTTAAATTATTTATCCCTCTGAGGTTTCATGCACTCGGGGCAGCTCACAGGCCTCCTGGAGAATTAACTAGAGCCATAAATCAAAGAGACATTTGAGAAATTTCCCATTGCTCGTGCTGATGGCGGCCTGGCCCCTGAAATGCCACTTGCAGGTTGGGAGCCGGGCGCTGCCACTTGCTGCTATTACTTGTTTAGGAGCTTGTTAAATTTAGAAGTTAAATAGACTCCGGGAACCAGATGAGACGCACCAAGTGCCGGCTATGGGGGAAATTGGGTGGCTGCCACCCCCTAATACTCCTTTTTAAGGTGGGGGTTTTTTTCAGGCTTTGCAAAGCACCGCCATCAATCCAGTTGCAAGGGCGAAGGCAGCCGAGGGCGGCTTGTGGGCTGCAACGGGGTGCCGTGCCGGAGGGAACGGGGACAGCAATGCTGCCTGCTTGCTGGGTGGGAAGTGGGATGGTGGGACTGCAGCAGCTCCACTTCCATAAAGCGCAGGGGATGTGTCCGATGCAGGGAAGGGGTAGCGTGATGCCCGGAGGGGCTGTCGGTGATGGTGGGCAGGTAAAAAGCTGACGGCTTTTACCTGTTGTCCTACCAACCAGCTGGGGTAGGGATGGAGCACGGTCTCTGCCATCCTGTTGCCATGCTCGAGCCACTCGGGAAGACTGCCTGCTCTTCCAAGGGGTCCGGTGGCTGCCGTGCGGTGGCACTTTCTTCATATGACAAAGTGAGCTTTGTCCTGGCTGTCCCTGACGGCTGCAGGAAAGGGTTAGGAATGAAGGGAGGTACAGGGAGGAGAAACCCAGCAAGGGATCGGGCTGCCAGCCTCGTGGCTTGCTTTCACTTACGCACCGGAGCTGAGCCGAGGATGGGAATTCGGGCAGCCTCAGCAGGGTGCTGCACTGGGTTTTGCACGGGATGTTTTCAGCCGTGTGCTGCAGCGGCAGCTCCGGTGTGCATGCGAAAGCTGATCAGTAAGGCAAGGCAGGGGACAAATCCTGGCTCTCTGATGTCTCTCTGCAGCATCATATGGAGTGAAATGTGTTTAGGAGTTGCCTCTCGGTAAACAAGCTGTCGCGTGGCGCTGGCACGTCCTGGGCAGGGAGCTCTGGGCAGCGGAGATGCAACGGTGCCCGCAGAGCTGCGCTGATGCCAAGCGACACCCGTGGGGGTCTGCACCGCAGGGACGTTCCCATCTTGCTGAAAAGCCTACAGATTGCCCTGTAGGTCTGCAGCTCGCTTCTTCCTGTGGCTTCCCTATTTTTATGGCTGTTTTAATACGCTTTACGTTGCCTGAATGCTACTGATTGCATTGCGGGTGTGAGTCGGGGGCGTCTCTCCCCTCCTGCTCCATCCCCACAGCAGAAGGGAGATACGTGGACCTGGGAGCTCGAGGCACCCTGGGTTTGCAGGAGGAGGCTGTTCTGGCTGCGGTGCTACCAAGACACCATCACCTGCCACCCCAGCCGTGCCAGCGTGGGCTCTCCGCATCCCACACGTCCCGTGGCTGTGGGATCTCTATTTGTAGCCCCTACCTCAAAAATGCCTTTTCCTTTGGGTCCCCTGCTTTGTCCCCATGCTGGAAGCCTTCTGCAGGGTGACAGAGAGGCGTTTCACCTTTCCCGAGACTTCCCGACTTTCTCTGCCATCAGCGTTTTTCCAGCAGGAGCCACCTGCATCACTGCTGCTCCCGAGCAGAAAGAAGCTGCCTCGGGACACAGCTTTCGCTGCTGACCACAGCGCAAATCACTTCGGTGACAGCTTTCCCTCTGCCATCAAACCCTCCTGCGCTGTCTCGGTGAGATTTTAAGCATGGTTTATCCTTATTCCCTTTCCTGTGTTAAATCTCAGGCCCACCCCAAGGTGCACGGTGCTGCCTGGGATGAGCCCAGCCGCACCCGCAGCACCGGGGTCCCCAGGGACTGGAACCCTCCTTCCCATTGGGACCAGGACAGGTTGTCTAAAGAGAGGACAGGAGCTGCTGCCAGGGAGTCGGAAGAGCCCCAACCCCACCTTCCCTAATGAATTAATTGATTTGGCTCCCTGCATGATGAGGCAAAGCTGCAGACAGACCCCAGAGAGGGGGTTTTTTCCTCCCCTCCCGCGCTGCCCCCAGCCCTTTGCAGCCTGCCTGGCTCTGTCCTGCTGTTTATTCCCCACAGAAATGAGAATTTCAGTTCATCACGTCTGCCTGGCGGGCAGCAAGCCACCAAGCGAGCGAGAAGGAGCCTGCAGCAGCCAGCCGGAGAGAGCTGGGAGAAAGTGCTAGGTAATAGAGGTATTTATTAAAGGAGGGAGGAAATTTATATGCTATTCCTGCTTCTTCAGCTCTCAGTCACCGCCAAGGGGAGAGGAGGAGTGGGCAGCTTGCGCAGGAAATAGCCAGAAGTCTGTTTTCTGCCCATTTGTCAGTCTGATGAACAAGAAAAATATAGGCGGTCTTGATGAAGGAGAAATAGAGAGTCTGGAGGAGGCTGGCGCGTGTCTCTCCATGGCCGTTCGCAGCCACCAGCAGCCCCAGGTTCACAGAGAAGCCACCCTGGACCCCCCCACCCCGGGCTGGGGGCTCTTGTGCCACTGTGGGGCTGGGGGTCCCAAGGCTTCCAGTTGGTGGCGGCAAGCTGTGAATGGGAGGGCAGGAGTGAGGAGGGGATGGATGGGGTGAGGAGGAGATGGGAGAAGGGGCCATGGGGAGGAGGAAAGGGGCTCTGGAGAGGACAGGCTGGAGGAGAGCCTTGGCAGCGGGATGGGGACAGTCTCGGTGTCCAGAGCCATCACTGCAATCCGTGCATCTCCCCTTAGCAAGGCCCCCCCCCGCCTGTTAGTTTATCTAAAGTGCTTGGCATCTACCAGAGAAGAGCACTAGGGAGTAAAAAAACCCACCAAGTATTAAGTGCTAATAATTCCCTACTTTTATTTGCAGTTATCCACCTACATGAAAGAGGCTGGGTTTTTGCTGACACTTTCTTGCTGGGAATTGAATGCTGCCTGAATCATCCATCCAGGGCCATTTGTTCATAAAAGTAAGGAATTGCTCTTTGAATCTTTTTATTGCTGCTAACGTGACACAGGCAGTGGCGATGGATTCGAGGAGTCTTTGCGCAGGCTGGGGATGTCCGTGCTGGGAAGGGGCACAAATGTGGGTGCTCGTGCACCCTCCTGGGGGGGGTGCAAAGAGTGCCTGGGTCTCCCTGGGCTCAGTCTCCTGGCGGAGAGGCTGTTGGGGCTGTGCGGTGTCCCCCTGGCACTGGCAGAGGGAAATCTTGCCCTCTCCCAAGCTCTAACCCCAACAGCTTTTCCCCAAAGGGCAGCTTTTCCCCATGGTACCAGAGTCCATCCACCCTGGAGAGGGGCTTGGGTGGGATTTGGACCCCCCCAGCCCTGTGAGTGTGACGGCAGAGAGGGAAGGGGGAGGGTATTTTTAATCTTATCTTGCTCTTTCCAGAGCTGCTGGCGTGGCCAGACAAGGAGATGCTTTTCCTTTGGCAGAGACAAATAGACAGAGCCAGACCCTCCGGCATCCCGGCTGCCGCTTCTGCACTCAGACGTGATAAATACGTCCCAGGAGAAATCCAAGAAAGCAATGTCCCAGCCTGAAGGGGATCAGCCCCGGGGGCAGGAGTAGTGCTGTTCGGCATGGCACCGAGCCAGGACCCCATCTCCAGCCTCGCACCCCGCGTCTCTCCCTGTGTTTGGGTGCAGGATCTCGGTCTGTGCCCTGCGGCTGCAGGGGACTCGCGCAGCCACCGCGGGGCAAGGACCAAAGAACGGCCCCTTGCTGAGCTCTCCCTCCTCGTCCCTGCGGATGTCTCCAAATTAGGGATGTTATTAACTACAAGCTGCTTTTCCCCCCGACTGCTGCTAGCACAAATGATAACTGATTTAAAATGAATTGAGCCAATTACTGCAGTTTTCCTAAAACAGATGATGGCAATACTTGAGTAAGGAGGAGCAATCCCAGCTGCAGTGGGGATAAGAGTTAGACACTGAAATGCCCTTTGGGCCTGAATTTCCAGCTGTCTCTGGTTTCTGACTAAGTCTGGCTCCTTTCCTCAATTGCATGTGAATTTAGGTAGCAGCAGCCAGGGGCTGCTGAGCACCCTCAGGCCAACGGTGCTGGAGAAGGTGATGGTACCTGCTCTGTGTGCAGTTATCTGCTCTGAGCGAGTGATGCTCGCAATCCGCAAGGGTCATTCCAGCAAGCGGTGCCTGAAAATGTCAATGGATTTATGGAGAAGTGGAAAGAAATAACTCCTGAATGATTTTATTTTTTTTTTCCCAAAGGTGGGAGCTTGGGGCTGGGTTTGGGGATCTCCCAGTCCCATGGGGCTGGTGCATGTGGGCATTTCCCATATGGGAAAGGTGTGGGTTGCCCAAGGGCTCCTAAAGTCTGGTTCCTGCCCAGGCTATTTAACTGAATGGTTATCCATAGATATGCCAAGCTGGTCTGCTGTGCCCAGATCCGATCTGCATATGAAGTTCATCAAATTTTAAAGAACAAATAATTGTCAGTGGATGTCTTGTCCTTGTTATATGAGGAGCTTTAGTGAAAAGGAAACGTAATGAAGATGGATTAAAGCTTAACTCTGTGAACATGAGCTAAGGAGTCTTGAAATCGGGTTCCCATTTGTCTGCCTTTCCAAATCATGGGAAATATAGATTTATTTATGCCAGCAGCAGTGACAGCATGCCACGGTCCCAGCAGAGAGGGTGAGGAGTGACGTGTGCCACCGGCTCTCTGGGATGGGGACAGGTCAAATCCTGCACTGCTCCTCGGCCAACTCGGTTTGCCACAAGGTTGGAGCCCTTGGCAATTTTGGCTGGAGCATGGGAATATCGCAGGCTGAGCCGAGGAAGAAGCTGGGCCTGACTTCCCCATGCCAAGATGGGAAGTGGCTGGTGCCCAGGCTCTGTCTCGCTCAGGATGGTGGGACCGAGCTCTGCCCTGTGCCCACCGTGCTCCCCAGTTTGGCTGCAGCCCCCCAGCCCTGAATTTCCCTCTGCCAGGAGATGCCCCTGAACAGGACGGTCCCCTCTGATGCAGCCCACACAAAAGCCTTTAGAATTGAGGTTAGATGAGCTGTTGTAAAATCAATTAGTGATAAAACCCTGTGGGCAAAGTGCACAATTGTATCATTTTATTATGTTGCCATCTGAGCAGTAAAAATACATAGATGTACACGTATAAAACAACCTGAAACACCGGGTCAGAAATCTAGGCTCCTGCTGCTTCCCTCTTAATCTCCTGTTAAGTGATATATTTTCTGATTGCTTTTGTCAGCTCTCTAAATTTAATAACTGAACTAACCATCTTCTCCTATTGTTCGCATATAAATAAGTGTTGGATCGATAATGAACATCTTTAAAAGCCCCTGGATTTGAAAAACGAGGGGAGCATGGCCTGGCGGGCAGTTGCAAGAAAATTATGACTTCATACCTCCAAAAAACAGTGTTGGAAACAAGGAAGGGGGGGAAGAAAAAGAAATCCCCCTTCAATGAAATGCTTTCTGCCATGGAAAGGTTGAATCCATGAGGGCCAGATGAGGTTTTAGAGTTTGGTTGCAGATTGCCCGGCTGCTGCGCTCCTCCCCTACCCCTGCCTGGCTGAACTGTGTGATTTTTGGGGAAACCAGTGCTTGGATGCTTTAATTTTTTTGCAGGGATCTGCTCAAGGAGAGGTGAGCATCATCAGCTGCTGCAGGGCCACCTGGGATAGAGAGGGGCTGGAGGCAGGAGCAGAGGGGTTGCTCTCTTGGGATGGCTTTCTCTTTTTATTCCCATCCGCAGCCTTGACCCCAAACAAAGCAGCTCGTCCTTTGCATCATGGATGACGATTTCAAGCTGTTTGCGCCTCGGAGCATCGCTGGCCGGCCGGGCTCAGGATCCCACACGTGCACAGCCTGTCTGGGCAATAGCCCCCTCCAGAAGGCTCCTCGCAGCGGGGTGGCTGCACCAAGGAGGTAAAACTATTGTTGAGAGAGATCCTTCTCCTTTAACGCTGTTCTGCTGGAGAGAATTCCCCCTGCAAAGCATCCTCGGGGTTGCAGGGGTGGGCCAGGGGCTCGTGACCTCCACTCATCCGCCGCGGTGTCGTGGGTGGTGACACATCTGGCGAGGCAGCTGGCTGCTGAGCGCAGGTCGGGGATAGCCAGAAGGCATCACTGCCGGCATCGCTGCCGGCATCTACCGCTGCCCAGTGAGCCAGGGCACGCTGCTCTATCCCTCTTATTCCCGGGGGAAATCCAGCCGCAAAGCCGCAGCCCACGCCGAGGTGGTCCCCGGTTCTCCAGAGCTCATGGGCTGCTGTTATCCCCATCCAGGGTCTGCTACATCCCTGTGAATTCTTCCAGCATCACCGCACGGCAGCAAAAGGCGAGCAGCCCTCACCTATAACTGCAGCATTTAAAAAAATAAATAAATAAAAAAAAAAGTAGGGGGGGGGATAGGCAGCCACTGTGCAGGGCGTGCGGTTATGGAGGGTTGCGTTCCCGTGATATATTGTACTCAAAAGTCTAGGGGGTGAGATAAGCGATGCCGAGGAGGCCTCCGTCGCACGCGGCGTGTTCAATCACTCGCTATAAAAAAAGCCCCGGTGCCTCCACTCCTCTGCTGCTCCCTCGCTTCAAAGAACAAAAGGAAATGGGCTTGTTGCTTTGTAGGCGAAGGAAAAGAGGCTCCCGAGACCCGGGGAGAGCGAGCCATGAATTATTCAGCGTAGCCGTCGGTGCAGGAGTAGCGCCGAGACCCGCTCCAGTGGTGACCCCAGCATCAGGCCCTGGCCAGGACCCCCGAATTTTGGATGGGTGCAGGCACAGTTCTGCTGGGTGCGGAGGTGGGAGGGTGCCTGGAGAGCTGGGGCTGGGGGCAGCATCCTTCCCCCCTCCCCAGGGCATGGCTGTGCTGCTGGTTTGGAGCAGAAGCTGGTTTCTATTCCTGCATCCCCATCCCAGGGGCGAGCCTTGGGCTTCCCACCAGTTTTGATCGCTTTGGTCCAAAAAAAGGAGGAAAAATGCCTGAGAAGGGGCACGTGTGTGCCAAATGGGAAGGGTGAGAGCCCCGGCAGCAAATGCGCTCGGGATTGCTCTCCAGCCAGCTCGGTAACAAATTCACTGACACAGGGAACAATATTTCCCTGACTCTGCCAATTCCTTAACGACGCTGACTGGAAGGGCCCCGCGGGGAGGGGAACTTGAACTCTGCAAAAAGCTCTTCTGCTGAAGCTTTATTTAAGGCTACGTGGGGGATGCTTAAATATTAAAGGACAAAAAGATAATGGCTGGTGGTAGGCTGGGCAGCGAGGGGAGCGGCACAAGCAGTGACACCGGCTGCCCTGTCTGTGCGTCTCTTTGCCTCTACACCCCTTTGGTGCTCCATCTAATGGGGCTGTCACCTTGCTGGGGACGGTCACTGCTCTCCCCTCTGTGATCCAGGCTGGTCTAACCCACGGGTCCCCTTTCCCGTGGCTTCCGAGACCGCTCCGGGCTTGTGTTTCCACCAGCAGCACTGCGTTGTCTCGACTGGACACCAGCGTCTTCTCAACACAGCCCGAGAGGAAGGACAAGGACCGAGCATCTGTATTTTTTTTTTCTCTGTGCTGCTGCTTTTTATTTCTTATTTTTTAATCCCTGCTTCTTGACTGTAGATGTCCTTGAGCTGACACGATTTTATTTATTTATAAAATATGTACAGGAGAGCGCTCGGGTACCAGTCCCACCCTCCAAGGCTGGCTGTGCGCGTCTGGCCGGCAGGAGCAGAGGTGAAAGATGGTTTCTCTGCCTTGGAGCTGGGAGGAGGAGGAGAAAGGGAAGGGCTGAGAAAGATAGAGACTTCAAAGTACGTGAGCAAATATTTACAGGTTCCAAGACAGAAAAAAAATATATCTACAGTGTTGTCTTGGGGATACAGGGAGTCGGGCTTGAAGCGAAGCCCGCTCCCAGCTCCGTTTGTTATATTGATTTATAAAGACTACGGGTGTTGATTTCCATCGGCTGTACCGGCGGCGGGGGGCGCAGCTCGGGCGAGCCCCAGGCTCGGGCGCTGGCAAGGGGCAGCCGGCACCGCTCCAGCCACGGGTTTGTGCTTCTGGGGTTTTTGCAACGGTGCTTCGTCCGTACGCTGAGTTTTTGCAAATGAGGACCGAATGCTTCTGCGGCATTCCCTGGAGCACCGAGGAAAGGGGGATGCTAGCAGGGAGCGCGCTTCAGAGCGGCGGGGAAGAAAATATTGCAGTTTGGGTTTTCCCCCAGCCGCTGCTGTTTTAATACGATGTGAACAAAGCAGGAGGGGTTTGCTGACACATGGATGGGTCCCCAAAAGCTGGCCAGCTTCTGGGAGCTGCGGAAGGGACCTGGGCTCCCCTGTCAGTGTGGGAGAGCTCAGCATGCCGTGTTTGCACCCATGGGTGCAGGGGTGCCCCAGCGAGCGTGCCTGGGGCTGGGGGTCTGCAGATGGCGGGGGGAAGCTACCGCAGTACGTGCACAGGTAACTGCTCGTGCCGGGGAGGGTGTCGGAGGGAGCGACTGCACGAAATGAGACTGTGGGTGCGTGGGGGTCTGGCTCGGTCCCCGAGCTCGGTGGGTCGCCCCAGTTCAAACTGTCCATGGTCTATGCAGGTGATACTTGGCTGGAGGAGACGGAGGAGACCTCGGTCTTGCTCTGGGATACGGCGGAGGAGACGTCTTCATCCCCAAAGGGGTTCTTGCCGCAGCAGATTGTGGTGATCATGCAATTACGGAACTGAAGAGGGGAGAGAAGTGGAGAACGATGGCACCAGGGGCCAGCGGGGACATGCTGCCATACTGAGAGCCCTTGACAGCCCCCAAGCTTGCTGCTCCCCCAGGCTGCGATGCCATCACTTACGGGGAGGGGCAAGGTGCCTGCAGTGACCGCAGGCGTGCTGGTAAGCCAAGGGCAAGGGTTCACCCTGTGTGACATGGGGCATCTCACCTGTTTGTTCATGAGGACATAGATGATGGGGTTGTAGAGGGAGGAGCTCTTGGAGAAGAAGGCAGGCACTGACATGAGCGTGGCAGTGAAGTCTGCTCCCTTGTTGGTGAAGATCCAGAATGCCACGATGGCGTAGGGCGTCCAGGCCAGCATAAACCCCAGCACCATGAGGATCACCATCCGTGTCACCTCCTTCTCGGCCTTCTGGGTCGTGGCTGACTCCTGCTGCTGGGCAGCTGCCTGCGGGCAGGGGGGGTGGTGAGGGGCACCCTGCAGCTTTCCACCCCCAGCTCACCTCCCTTCTCCTGCCCCAGCTGCCCACCCTGTCCCCGTTCATCCCCTCCCAACGTTACCTCTCGGACTTTGCAAATGAGGCGCCCGTAGGAGAAGAAAATGACCACGACTGGGATGATGAAATGGATGATGAACATGTAGAGGACGTAGGACTCGTTGTGGTAGTCGGGGTTGTGGGTGTAGTAGTCGGGGCCGCAGGAACACTGCATCCCCTCCGGCATGTATCTGCCAGTGAGAAAGGTTAGGATCTTCTCCAGGACCCTCCCTGGGGATAATGGGAGGGGTTCAAACCAAGGACTGAATTCCCCAAGGATGGGGGACGCTCAAAGAGTGGCATGCGTATTTTGGGTGCGTTCCTTCCCAGCTCCTCCTCTGCGCCCTGTGTACCCAGCCTCGCTGGCTCTGCAGCACGCGGCTCCTTCGGGGCCGGCATGAGCCATGCCGACACGTTGCACTTGAGCGCGTAGCATCGGTTTGTTGTGACACTTGCTCCCTCCCACAAGGAACGGGCTATTTATTTCCTTCCTACGTGGCTGAGCACTTGCCTGCCACGAGCCACCTGCTCTCCCTCTGCCGATGGAAGGATGCCAAGCAGGGACAAGAGCCACCAGCTTGGTGGGTCCAAGCTCTTGAGGGCTTTGTCCCCACTGCTGCATGGGGTGGAAGGATGCACAGCCTGTGTCTGGAGGGGCCCTGGCTCAAAGGGCTGCAGCTCAGGTCTGCTTGGGTGCCAAGGACCGGCTGCCTGGGCAGGGATCCCAATTCAAGGCTGGAGAAGGACCATCTGGCTGTGCCTTGTTGCAGGTGGATGGTAAAGGGACTTTGCTGCCCCAAAGCCACCTCCTGCACATGCCCAAAGGGCTGGTGGGGGATTGCTATGACCCCACAGGGCAGCTCTACAGTGGGGTGTCAGGAGGGACAACCTCCATCTCCTCAGCTCCTCCCTTATGCTCTGGGTGGCCTTTGGCTGCTGCATCGGCTCCTGGCCAGGAGGAGCCCGGAGGACACGCTCACTGGAGCCTTGCGAGCAGCCTGTGGTGCGAGCAGCCAGCGTTGCCTCTGTTTTTGTTGGGGGGCATTTGTTGGTGGGCGGCTGAAATGTGCTGGGAGCAGGACAGATGGGCTCACGGGGACAGTGGGGCAGGGATGCTGGGAAAGGTGCTGCAGGGCTCCCAGGAGCAAAGCTGGGGTGGCAGCACATCAGCAAGGCCAGGTTTGTCTGCCCAGAGCAGCCTCGCCTGCTGGCCTGGTCGTCCAAATGCTCTTCATGGTCTGCAGAGAGAAATGGGCTCTTCACAGCGTGGGTGAGATGAGCCGTGGCTATTGAAGCCCCTCTTTCTCTGCAGGACATAAAGGGAGCATGAAGGGCTATTGCAGCTGGAGATGCTGAGCCGGTGGCTGCCTTTGGTTAGGGGACACCAAGCCATCATGTGAGTGACAGCTGAGGTCCCATTTCTGTTCTGACTCATCCCGTTGCCTCTCTTGCCTGGAGCCCGGGGAGTTTCACGCCTGAGTCACGAGCGCATCTTCTGTCCCACTGGGGTGTTTGCACAGCAGCTGGGGCTGCCGCTGAGCATCCTTCGACTCACCTGGACCAGCCAAAGAGGGGTGGAGCAGCACAAGAAAAGGCCATTATCCAGGTAAAAGCGATGCCCATCATGGCGTGGCTTGCAGAAAAGCGGAAGTTTCCCATGGGCTTGCAGACGACGATGTAGCGCTCTATGGCCAAGACAACCAGGGACCAGAGGGCGACTTGGCCTGCGGGAGGGAGAGAAAAAGAGACCGTGTGGTGGTAAGAGCTCCTCTGGGCTTGGTCTTCCCTTCGTGGTCGCAGCAAAGAGCAGAGGGAATCAAGGCGTTGGGGATCAGCAAGGAATAACCCGTATCCTATTCAATAACTGCGAATTTCCCAGTTGTAATGTGCAAAAGGTCTGGGAGCGTCTATGCCACAGCGGGATGCTGGCGATGGAGGAGGGGATCATGATGGCTTTTTAATCATTTAAAAATCAAGGGGGTGAATTCCACCTGGGTGCGAGGAAGCACAATTTCCGGCAAAGATGCCAGATGCGTCCAAACCTGTTGATGCCTTTAAATGTGTATTTCATGAGTCTTCCGCCAGTGCTGGATCAGGGGGAGGTGTACGGGGGAGGCTGTGTGGGTGGGCATGCGTGTACATGTATTTATAAGGGATAATTAAACTTCAGGGGATTGGGAGCGTTTAGTCGGTGCTGTAAGCCTGCTAATGCCCCCAGCTGTGATAATCTGCTGATAACTACACCCTGTGCTAGGATTCGCTGGAGACCTGCTGCTCGCACAGTGACTGCTTCCCGTCAAACCTTCTTCCCTGTGAAGAGGAGACTCCTTGTTCTCCACTAGATCGGAAGGGCAAGTAATGCTGCCCGAAAGCCCACAGGCTCACTTGGTCAGAAACGGTGCAGACCCATATGATCTTCTGACCCCCAGACCAAGCCCTTCCTCGGTCCTTGGCTTTGATCAGGACATTTAGCTTTGCTTTTGCCTGGCAGAATATCCTTTTTTTTTTTTTTTTTCTTTTTAAATTTTTTTTTTCCCCAGATCAGCATCATTGCGGGAAATTGAATTGCCCATTTAGGGTAAAAAAAAAAAAAGTGAAGTCCTTGCAGTGGTTATGGATCTCTGCAGCAAGGATTAGCGGTTGTCAGATCCATCACGAGGTGTCGTGTGGGCCCGGCTGGCTGCGTGGGCACGGGGTGCAAAATGAATTTTCCCTGTTTTGCACGGGGGCTTTCTGCAGGGCGAAGCGTTAGCGGCTCTCGTGTCCCTGAGAAGCGAAATAAGGAAGCTCCCAAGGGCACCCAACTCCAGTGCAACTGGGACAAGAGCTGAGCAATGCTGCAAAGCCTGGGCCTGCTTTCCCTAGCTCTGTGCAACCCTGAATCCTCCTTCCCCTCCATGCTGCTGCTCTCCTCTTCTGGTTAAGAGCTGCCACGTCTTCCTTTTGCCCCTAGATAAGCTGTCACCGCTCTCCTTGTCTTGAACTCCTCCTCTCTATACCCCATTCTATGGGGTCCCTCTCCCAAGGGATGTCTCTTCCCTCCCCGAACCCTCCCAAACGCTTCACCTCTTCCCAAGAAAAGGCTTTTGGCAAAAGATGCTTGACGTTGATTCAAGGTCATGGCGTGGCCATCCCCAGCAGGTCTCTGCTAGCCACGCAACTTCAGCGCGAGACCCCCTGAGTGCACACTGGCAGTGTGGCCAGATGAACCCCCCCCAGGCTTGATGCTGCAAACAAGGATCCCTTCCTGGCGTTCACTGCCTTGCAGCTGCCCAGCTAGTCGTGAGATCGGCGCTTCTTGGCATCAAGATCAAACTTGCATAAATCTCTCTTTTTATGCCCGTCTGTAAGCCGCAGGGAAGCAGCGCCTTGAGTGGGGAGCTCTGCCCCGTACGACGAGCTGCGACACCGCAGCGGCAGGCGAGAGATGGCTTTCTGCATGGGAGGGATGCTGCATGCATGGCAGCCATCCCAACAGCATGGTGAAGGGGTGGAATTGGGCTCCTAAAGCCCTGAAGAAGCAAGGTCACCCACTGCCAAGCCTGGCCCTTAGACCCAAGCTCCCACTCCCCAGCCCTTACCTCCCAGGGTGGCGAAGAAGCCCTCCACGGCACAGCCAATGGGGCCGAAGACGAAGTAGCCATTCCAGGCAGTGTAGAAGGTGACCGTGAAGCCAAAACAGGCCATGAAGAGGTCAGCCACCGCCAAGTTGACCAAGATGTAGTTGAGCGGCTGCCGGAGCTTCTTGTGTTTGAAGGTGACCAGGAGGGTGAGGAGGTTGATGGGCAAACCGGTGGAGATGAGGAAGAAGATGTAGCAACACACGACGCGGTATTTCCAGGGCTCAGCAAGGTAATACTGGGGGTACTCAAAGGGGCTTCGCACCACCCCTGTCTTGTTGGACATAGGCACGTAAAAATTGATACCTTCCGTCCCATTCATCCTGCCAACGTTATGGCAGCTGCTTCAAGGGTTTTTTTTAAAATCAAATGCTTTGATTTGGTAATTAATTTTGCTTCAACCTCAATTAAAAAAAAAAAAGGAAGCCTCACCCACCCAATGTGAAAAATACCCAACTAAAGGATCGTCCCCCCTCAAAAAAATGAATTTAATTAATAAGCACAGCAGTAAATCCCGAGGGGACGGGAGGTGGTGCGCTGCCCCGGCTCCGCGTCGACGGCTGGCGGTGCCCCCGTGCCAGGGGAGGTTTTATACCCTTCGGCCTCCTCGAGGGAGCGCGGGGGGAGGCCGGATTAGGGGCTCGGCTAACTTTGTATGACAAGGGCAACGGGATTGAGAGGGGTTGATGGTTTAAGCACCATCTAAGCAGCCAGTTGGCCCCAAAACCTGCATTAAAGCGTATTAATTGCCATTAAGTGTTTAACATTGTTTAAGGAGTTGGGGGGAGGAAGGGATAGGGTGGGGAGCCCTTTGGAAGAGGAGGGTGGTGAGTTGGGGAGAGGCTGCTTTGGGTGATTGATGGGGAAATGGGTTCGTGCTCAGGTCTGTGGTGCGTCACAGCCTTTGGGGTGTCCCTGGGCAGCTGAAGGACTCCACGGGAGCGTTTTGGGACTGGGGAGTGCCCAGCTCTGTCCCATTGACCTTGGGGAGGTTGCTGGCGGAAGGTTTGACTGAGCTCTGTGGGTTGGAGCTGTGGGCTTGGCTCTGGCTGTTTGGCTGCTCTGTGCTTCGGGTGCCTGGTTCAGTGGGGGTGCTGCCTGGTATCGACATGTGTCTCCATCATAGAGCAAAACCAGGCTCTGCTGACATGGCCAAGGGCCACCTCTGCTCACGGAGCTGGGCAAAGGCAGGAGGGGAAGCTGCTTCCCATCCCAAAGGCTGCGATCTTGGTAAACACGCATTCCGGGGAGAGGTTTCTTGGCTGTATTACACCCTGCATCATGCACCCTGGTTCTGCTAGAGTGCGAAGGACTCTGAATCTCCTCCTCTGCCTTGCCTTCTCCCTGGGCTGAAGGGTTTATGTTATTCAGCCGATCCTCCAAGGATCTCTGGCAGGACAGGAGGGAGCGCACCATCTGACAGGGATGGATGGGGCATGGCCAGCCCTGGGACTCCCTGTCTCCTGGGGAGCTGCTGGTGAGCGTTTCCCACCCGAGTCTCCTCCCCATCCCAGCAAGTGGGACATCAGTCTGAGTCGCAGCTTTGCAAGGACTGGCCAGGTTTAGGCAGGGTCCTTAGCCACAGCTCAAAAACCAGCCTGACAAAGTGCCACTGCTTGCTGGAGGAGCAGCACGCGAGTGCCCCTGGGGAGAGATGGTAAAGCCTCAGCAATGCTGACGTCCTGAATTCCCTCCAGAGACAGTGCAGAGGCACCAGCACCAGCCCGTAGCCACACTAGGAGAGCAAGCGGGATGGAAAGAAGCTTCTCCTGGTCTCTTAACGCTCAGTTTGGGATGTGGGATCCCCATCCCAGCACACGCAAGACTACGAAACCCTTCTCAGCAGGGTCAGTGCCAGCTTGGAGCACCAGTGCTCCATCCTAAGCTCTTTCCCCATTTTTTCCTTCTGGGTCATGGGTGCTTCTTCTCCAGGAGACCGGCCTAAGGCGCCTTAGCGAAGCTCTTCCATTAATCTCTGACATCTGGTGGCGTTAATGGCCCTGATCTGTTAATGAGGTAAGCTGTTAGCCTCTTTCCCACCACTGCCCTCCGCCAAGACAAGGTGGATGGAAAAAGTCAATGCTGTCTTGCTGGATGAACGAGGTCTTCTGCAAGACTGGAGTGTTTCAGAGCTAGAGGGCAGAAGCGGAAGGCTAAGGGGCGTGGGATGAATGATGTCCTAATCACTGATCTGTCTGCACAGGTTCAAGAGGTGCAGAATTAGGACATGGCAAGAGTAAGTGGGTCACATAAACCTCAGGTGCCCTGGGACAAGGAATCCCCATGGGATGTCTGTGGCTCTCAGACTTATCTCACCGCACATCCTGTGAAACTGCCAGTCACGAAATTCCCAGTCTA
>VFFE01007624.1:945727-982021 GCA_008921705.1 Burhinus oedicnemus | reverse complement strand
GGATGTGCTGATCACCGGGTTGCTCCCATGAGAACCGCTCACCAGCGAGTGCATCGCCTTGCCGTGTGCGCCGTCTCTTTTTCGCCCTGAAGGCACCTGACCCTGTTTCCTTGTTGCCTCGAAGAATGAATTGGTGCCTTGAAAGCCTGAAAGGAGATAAAGCAGCAGCAAACTCTTCTCTCCTCTTGCAGATAAACTGCTATTAACTGCTGAGGGTTTCTGGAATGAGAAGGGCGACTCTCCATTGAAAGCGCTGATAAATCCTGGGCATCCAGCATAATCCAGTCCACTGTATCAGGAAATCTCTTGGGAGCAGGCAGCACTGAGCAAGGCAATGCCTTTTCATGCTACAGTTCTCCCATGGATGGATAAGCTCCATGGACAACAACGGCAAATACTGGAGGTTGGATCCTGACTGCTCTTAACCTCCCCTTTCCTCCTCAGCAAAACAACCGCCGCCTTCTGCAGCGAGACGGGGTCTTACCTGCCAACTTCATCTGCAACGGTGACCACGGGACTGAATTTTGCATCCCGTGTGTGAGCAGGAATATCATACATCATCCTCCCGCTGATTTGACAGCGCAAGCGGCCCCGCAAAGCAGCGATTTAATGCACTTCTCAGTGCCTTAGCGTTTCGTCTTGCTATGCTTAACCTGATATATTGTTGTTTGATACGGGAACAGTAGGGGGGGTAAAAGGAGGTAATAAGAAAATAAAAGGTCAGTGGGTGCCCGGTGTGTGTAAAGGCTAAATTGCTCTTTCATCAAATCTAATAAATATTCCCTGTGAGTGGGGTAGGGAGCTCCTTTTCTGAAATGCTAAGTGATTTCCCTGCCTCAGAGCCTCAGCCCCAGACTCAGCTTGTCAGATAGGGGCAGGGTCTCCCATCGCTGGCCCCTGGGCCACTGCCAGCCAAGCCCCGTAGTCCCCCGGGAAGCCAGGGCAGCGGGGTGCCAAGGGAGAGCAGCCACCACGAGGGACGAGCCAGCCGCAGCCCCTCACTGCGCAGGAAACTGTATTTTTCTACCATTCCTAAAAATATTCCTGAGCCTTCAAGTGAAAACGCGGTGGTTTGGATTTGAAAACCAAAAGGGAAACAGATGAGATGCATCCCGTCTTGTTTTCTCACCTCCTCTCCTTTCTCTCTTTGCTTGTTCCACATCGGGGAGAGAATGGCAAAGGAGTGACCAAAAATGAAAAAAAAAACCAACCAAAAAAAACAAAAAAAAAAAAACAAACCAAAAAAACCCCACCAAAAACCAAAGCAAGGAAATATCTTTCTCTTGTTTATTTTTTTCCTTGTTTGAGAATCTATCAAGTTTTTATAAGCACAGAATTTGGTTTTATATGAAAAAGGGATATTTATTTATTTAATTCTGATGGAAGACAATTGTTAGGGGATAGGACACTTTGGCCAGTGCCTGTCTCTCCACCACTGGTAGAGAAGCTAAATCCATCTGGGCTACGGCCAGAAACATGTGCTTTCCTCTTGCTTTTGTCTTTCCATGGAGAAACTGAGGCAGCAGGCAGAATTTCCAGGTGTCCCCATTTTTGGGGTGTGCAGGTCACCTTAGAACTGGTTTTCCAAGAGGCTTTGGCGTTACGGGGTGCAGCCCTCGTCTGTCAGGTTTTCAACACCTGCGGGAAGCTCTTGCTTCTGGGTCGCAGACCCAGAGGAGCTCAGCGAGCCGCTGAGGATGTAAATCGGAGCGACCCTGCTGGAGATGGGTCTGCTGCGAAGATGCTGCTCCGTCTGGGGAGTCTCTTGGAGATGTTGGTGCTGAAGCACTCCAGAGCATTGCATTTGCAGGTAAAACCGAGATCGCTGCCTCCGAAAGGCAAGCGGTGGGATGCTCCTTACCCTCTGCTGCACATCCAAACCTTCACCTCCTTCCCCATGTCTGACCTGCACCTCATCCCCAGCTCGCTGCCACCAGCAAGAAGAGCCTCCGGTCTCTGGGTTGGCTGCAGGAACCAGGCAGAGTGGGAGGAGAGAGAATCAACACAAGGCGAGTTTCCCATTAATCTAAGAGATCGTTATTTGCTGCTGGAACCAGGAGGGTGAACTGGTTTTGGGAGTCAGCAGGAGTTAAATCCTTGCTATTGATTCTCGCCCAGCCCGTCTGCGCAGCCCTGAATTACGGTGAATTACGCTGCCGAGCAGTGGGGAGACATTGAAGCGGGCGCGAGGCAAGCGTGGGGACGGGCGGGGGAAGTCTGCGCCCTTAAAATATTTATGCCGCAAATTAACATGTGTTTTAAGCCTGTGATTCTTCAAATATTTATCTAGCGTTAATATTTTGAAAACCGCATTAAAATTTGCCACTGGTGCTTTATTCATTAGGGGCGTTCGGCAGCCACAGACGGCAGCGGCTGCTAAATCTGTAACGCGTCCATGCAGAGACAGCAGCTGGAGGATGGTGCCTGGGCTGTGAGAAAGAGCTTTCTGCTCCCACTTCCAAAGCAGGGAGCCTAAAATGAACTCCTTACGCACGTCGACTTCAGCTGTGTGACTGCAGACATTCGGTTCAGCAGAGCACGCGTTGCGTTTTTGACCCATCTGCCTCCAAGCAAAAATAATTTAATGCGAGCAGGGCGAGATAGATACTCCCGTGAGGAACAGGAAGGGGAACTGGGGCTGGGGGACGTGTTTTTTCCAAGCTTGCTGGCTGCTGTGGGTCTGGCGGGGCTGCGAGAGCAAACGGGATGTGCACAAAGCTGTGTCCTCCCTTCTCACGTGTGCCAGCCCCATCCAAGGAGGTTTGTCGGATCTGGGGGAAGAGTGGGTGATTTGGCCCATGACGGCTGTCAGGGCTAGTGCGACGGCTGTGACACTCACCCCCAAATTGGAAGCTTTTCTGGGGGACACCCCAACGCCTGACCAAGAGTCAGACGGAGCGGCAGTGCGGGATTTCAGTCCTTCGCTCTCTCCCCGCACGCTCTCTGCCCGCTGCGTTAGCTTATGGCTGAAATTCAGCTTCAGTCTCACGTTGGCTTCTATCTCCTCTTTTTTATGCAACCCACTTGCCAAAATACCCCGAGCACAGAGAGACTTGGAGGGAACAGTACAGGACATGGAGACAAATGCTCAGTGTCGCTGGCACAGGGAGCTCATTTTCCCTTGATTCCTTGACATTGCAATTGATACATGGCTTAATGGGCTTTACTACTACTGCCAGATTCCTGTTAAAATTACTCCCAATTATGGCAAACGTTTAACTTTAGGTATGAGCGGAACTGCAAGCAACTCCATTTTGTACATCATATTTTTGTTAAGCATCTAACCTCTGCTGCAATTTTGTTTCATAAAACGAGGAGAGTTTCAGGGACCCTGAAGACTGCAAATGGTTACGGGCACTGCAGCAGGACAGATTTTTTTTTTTTTGCGTTACAATGCTAGAGAGCGAGATTTCCAGCTGTGATTTTTATTTTCATTTATTCTCATTTTGCACTGGCAACCGGGGACATGCCGAAAGCTGCTTTTATGGCCTGAGCAAAAAGGTGCCTGTTGCTCCCGCCTGCTCTGGTGCCGCCACTGAAGAAGTCTTGGAGTCAGGTCCCTTATTTTCAGCTGTTTCCTTTCCTTTCTGAGTACTGTTGCATAATTAAGAGGCAAACCTGACAGACAGCATCCAGCTAATAGAGATATGATTAATTTTCATCTTCCCTTTCTATTTTAAAGGTTGTCCTTTCCAATGCAGAAAGCTTCATCACAGATGGATGGGAAACCTGCCAGCCAGCCACATTTTTGAGGTAAAAGGGGACAAGACACGGGAAAGTTTAGTGCTTTGAAAAAGTGACCTTTCTTGGTAATTAATTTGTCACTTCCCAACACCATCTGCTGACTCGTCAGCTGCATCCATCATAACCATGCAAAAAAATACTGGAAAAGTCAATTAAAATGGGAACTGGTGTCAAACGGGCTTTGCGCAGATTCTTTAGCAAAGGAGGGGGGGAACCCACCCTATCATGTAATGTCCTTTTCATCAGCACGCATACGCACGGTCCCAGGGAGAAAAACTATGTTGACCTCTCTGGAAGTTTTATAGCTGGGACCACTTCATTGCCTGGCGATAAGCTGCAGTAAATGCACAGGGATCTGGGAAGCATCTTAGTGACTGGCACGTTTTTTAAGGAGGGGTTTGGCCCAAATTGAGTGTTATCGACTGTAGTGACAGCAGCAAGTCCCTTGTGAGGACCTGCGTGCAGTGCAGTGTGTACACGTATTGACTAGCTGCGATGGAGCTAGGTGAGAAAAGTCATTTTACGGGCTCGGGCAATAGCTCTTTTCCCCTTGTCTCCAGCAAATACTGCCAGTGCTTAGCTTTCAACCAGCCAGGCAGGAATGCCGCTGCACACCCATGCTCTAACACCCCATAAAGCCATTTGATGCAGGAGGATTTCATTGCTTCCCCAACTCATTTTTTCCTCTTTCATCTCGCCTGGTTGCTCTCAGGTTTCCTCGCCCGTAGCCACCCGTCTGTGAGCAGGACGTTTCTGGCCCGATCCCAAACCCTCCAGCATCAGCGCCTGTCTGATGGTCTTGGGAGGCCAAAGATGAGATCTTACGCAAATCGCTAGCTCTCTCTGCACTTCATTTGTCCGGAGAGAGATGTCAGCACACAGTTTTGTGTCCCTGAGGGGAATCAGTGGGTCCAGGACTGTGCAATGCTTAGTTAGGGTGGTAAAAAGGGGCCACATGGAGACTCAAACCAGACAGATAAATCCCCAGACTGCTTTGGTATCTCCCCACTTGTCCGCTCAGTTTATAAAGCTTTTGGGTGAGAGATTTAGCACGTGTAGTTTTATTTATTATTTTAATATTTAGCTCTAGATCCTGCCAGGGGATTTATTACCTTAAATCTACGCTTTTTGTAACGCTCATGGGTCAAACTTCATTCTGCATTATGCTGATTTTATGTCAACATTGTTATTATTGTGATTTGTCCACATTACAGTAGAAATATAATTAAGACACAGGCATCATTTTACCACTGGTACACTGATATCAGAAATGCTTTATCCTGGAGGGCTCATAAGCTAAACGGACAAGCTGGGAGAGAGGAATTTTTCCATCTTATAGATGGGGAAACTGAGGCAGAGATCCCCTGTCCAGCTGTGGGACCCACAGAGAACAGCTGCCAGCCTAAAGACAGAAGCCTGGGGAGGGAGAAAAGAGGATCTTCCTGGAAACGAGAAACTCCTAAAAAATCCAATGCAGATAACACCGTTCCTCGTCTGCCAAACCCGTTTCCATGCACGCCAGGTAGCCGCTCGTCAGCTCTGCTGGAAGTATGGGCACCCTCGCAGGTAAGTGATTGCGCACCCTCCCATATAAAGGGTGGGAAAGCCAGCAGGAGCATCCAGGCGTGAACAGGAGCAAGAAGAGATCTGACCTCCAGCATCCCGTGGCTGCGTTCGCCAGGTAGGTGCTTGGTCTCCGCTCCCGTTTGCAAGCTCGGTGGGGTGGGCACTTTATGGGTGCTCAGGTAGGCACTGGTGTTACCAGCATGTCTTGGCTTCAGCAGAGAGAGCTCCAACAAGAACGGGGAAATGAAATCAATGCTTAAACAAGGGGAAAGGTGCTTTCTGCTCATCCCCCATTGTAGGAGCATCGATTCCACCAGCTCCTGCCTCCCTGCCTGTCATGAGCACCCAACAGACACCGACGTGTGCTGCAGAGGTGCGGGGAGCCCTGGGTGCCCTCTGCACTCGGGGAGCTGCTTTGAACAGACAGAAAATGAGTCACAGACAGTTCCTATTGACAGTAACGATTTGATTTTTTTGGAAGACAGCTCAGCAGATAAACGTACTGTCTTGTCACCGCGCTCACACCAGTACCAGGTGGATGTTCACCCTTCCTGCCCCCAAATTGGCATTTCACCCCATTTTACGCAGGCACAAGCAGAGCTGGGAAGTGCTGCACCCAGCCCCATGCGGCTGCAGTACTTTGTTGTGCTGATGCTGAACTTGGGATCCTCCTGCTTTGTGCTTTCTCTTTGTAGCCGGGAAGCAAATTCACTAACAACAAAGTACCTATCTGCCTGGAGAGGCATTGAGCTAGAGATCTCAGGTCTGAAAGACATGTCCTGCTTACAAAATAAGGAAGGGACATTCAGAAATGACATTTTTTGACTGGAGTAATGTGTGGGGGTGTTTCTCCGGGGGAAGAAGGAGCGAATCAATTCACAAAGGGATAGTCAATAAGAGATGAAGGAGGTGACTGGCTTTATTTCTTTGTATATGGTAGTATTTTATTGTGGTGATAGAATAAATGAAAAGGCACAAAAGATTGATGCTACTGAGATAACACCATGTTATCAGCACCCATGCGTATCAACACGCTACATTACGAGGGGAGAGCCTGAGAAATCCTCTTTTGATCACTGCAGCAAACAGGACATCTCGCTGGGTCACATGTGACAGCTTTGATGACCCAGCACGGGTGGGCAGGGGGGAGATGGCACTGGTGCTGCCCTAAGCAGTGCCAAGGGAGAGGAGGGCTACAGCCACCTCCGCTCGCCGTCAGCCCTCCCCTGGCCTGGCACACAGTGGAGGGATGTGACTGGCAAGTGCTGTAGAAGAGAATATTTATTAACTTCTACTGGCCTTCAGTTCAATACTAGCTGATATTTATGGGAAATCTAATTTAGGGGTCAAATTTGACCTAACAATGTCTTTTCAATAACGTCCAAATCAAGAGGTTTCTGAAACTAATTAAGGATCAGGCTCCAATCAGGTAGAGTAGTTAAGCTGTGGGACCAGACTTCATTAAATTTGTCCAGAGAGAGTATTTTAATATTTAAAGAGAACGTTTAATGTTTACGTAAGTCTTCTTCTGACGTGAAGTCGCTGTTAAATCACTTCAGAAGGTAGTTTTTAAAGCCCTTTATACTAGGCTTTTATGGAGCCGGGCTGGCAAATGCCCTTCCCAGCTCTCTTGGACCCAGTGAGGCTTATTAAAAGATTCAGTCCATCAATGCAGGTTTTCAGGAGTGAGGAATATGAAAACAAAATTTAACAAAACAGCTGTCTTAAGGTTTTCCTCTCTTCCAGCATCACTCTGTCTCTCTTGCTGTCAGTGGGATTGATGGGAACGTTTTGCTCTGGATATGTGTGGGTCTTTAACCAGTACAGCTGGAGGGCTAAAGCTTGCAGAACAGAGGGAGTCTTTAATAGTACTGAAGGGCTGGGCTTGAAGTCCCTGGAGATATTGCTCAAGAACTAATCTGTTTACAGAAAAAGGTTTGAGAGGAGAATTGTCAGTCAAGACACTTCTATTCTCAGCTCAGGAGCAACTGGAAGAGTAAATATACCTCTAGTTAGCTGGTGGATAAATTAGATTGCAGCTGATCAAAAGCCAAAGGGATTTCTTGTCAAATGGCCCTCTCCACTGTCACCCTGGTATCTTCTTTCCTGTGTTGTTCAGACTCTCACGATGGTTTCAAAGAAGGTGGTGGCCAGTTTGCTCTTGGTGTACGTGGTGTCTATGCTGGCTGAGCAGACCGAAGGCTTTGTGCCCTTTTTCACCCAGAGCGACTTCCGGAAAATGCAGGTAACCCCAAGAAACACACTGCAGGGGCTGGAGCCCTGAATAAACCAGGAAAGGCGTTTCTTCCTCCCTAAACTCCCAAGCTCTGCCAGTGCATACCGTGGTCCCCGTCAGCTGCCCCTTCTGTTCAAACAGGAGATGCTATGATACTGGCAGTCCCTCACTCGTCCCAAAGTTAAGGGCTATGGGAGAGGGCAGAGACAACTTTTAAGATGTGAGACTAGAAAGGAAGAGCCTGGACTCCTTTACGTAAGAACTACGAGACCTGCGTGGGTTATCATCTGCAGCTAGTGGGTCTCGGTTTTCTTTCCTCCATGCTAGTGGCTGTAATTCTTTTAGAGAAGCTGCAGCCTCCCATCACCATACTGATGGGTCTTTTTGTTGTAACAAATAATTAACCATCCTCCAGATGGTTGTCACCTCTGGGATGTGCAGAGAGGAGAATGTTTTTTCTTTTGATGTGAAACTAATACTGTTGAAAGGTGTCAGGCAGGCAGCCTCAGAGACTGCATCTTCTTAAACACAGCTGAAGTGAGCTTCCCCCGCACGACACAACTCATTGATATTGGGGAGAAATCTTGTTTCCAACTCCCATCTGCTTGCTGGATAGCAATTGCTTTTTGTGGGGAGCACAATCATCCTTCAGCCTCGTTGAGCAAGATGATGGGGACCCACGCACGGTCCCCAGATTGATTGTTCGCATATCACGGTCCTTGTAGCTACGTGTCTGCTAGTGACTGAGGGTCTTCTAGATGTACATGGGTGAAATCAGTCTTCCAAAGGTTGCCTCTCCTCCTCTGAGCACGCATTCAAAGCGCACAGCAAGCAGTCAGTTTGACACTGAGCACAGCCTTCAATGCATTTTACACGTCCTGTCACGTCTGTCATATCCCAAAGCAACTTTGGCTTTTCTCTTTGGGCTGGGAAGAAAGGGAGGGTTCTGTAGCCAAGTTTAGCCCCATAAATGGGACATTACAGACCTGCAAGAAAGGCTGGTAATACGTGATGCCTGCACAGAGCTCTCCATTTGTAATGAGGCTCTGCAAGCTTTTATTCAACTTCATTGCCGCTGCTACAGAACAGAACCAGGACCAGGCCTCTGGAATAGTTCTGTAAGGTCAGTATACTTGGCTACCACACCCAGCTGATGATGTTATCTTGCACAGATCAAAGGAATCCTCTACGGGTGTCATGTTTGCTACAGATCTTCACATGCAATCCTGTAACCCAACCTTACACCCAACACTGCAGCCTCTGCTGCATGTCAGAATTACAGTCCCCAAGACCGTGCCGACCACAGCTGATGGGTCCCTTCCCAGTGAGCTGTGGCCCTGGGGAAGGAGGCTGCCTTGGCTCCAGGCAGCGATTAGACCTCCAGTCCCTCTAGTTTTGTGCCCAGCTCCGCAGGCTGCTGGCTGCTGGGCATCACACTGTTGTTAATGGTGCAGGGTGGGTTTGGTACCCACGCGATGCTACGTCCCAGCATCACTGCCCCGTTTACTCTGTATTGTGAAGTTGCAGGAAAAGGAGAGGAACAAGGCAGGGCAGAAGAAGTCCCTGACCTCGCTGCAGCAGCTGGAAGAGGAAGGCTTCTCTCAGCAATCCAGTGCAGATGTCAACAAGCTCAAGACCATCCAGGTATGTTAAACCATGTGACTCTAAGGAACCCACGAGGATACGCAGGGGGACAAGTGGCCCAAGAGTCAGCCCACAGGGTCTGGCTACAGAGGAGTGTTTGGTGATGCTGCGTGAGAAGACAGTGGGTGTTATCAGGGAGCTTACGGTCATTATAAAGGAATACCACCCACTTCCAGCCAGGCAACTGAGCAAGGTTGCATCAGAGAAAAGTTTTACCTCCACCCTGTAAATTATCTTGGACATTCAGCAGCCTGGTTACCCCTCAATCCCACCTGGCTTCTCCCTTAGTACGGGGAAGAGGGAAACGACATGAGGTCTTTCTTTGCCATTCAGTGAATACCAACCAACTGCAAGGCAGGAATTTGTAGCTTTGCTTCAGCTCTGGGTTTAACTTGTCACTTTTTCACCCAGCTCCAGATTAGCTGCCCGGTGTCACCTCCGATCTCACAGTCCTATGCACCTTATTTATAAACTTGGGTTCATACAGCTGCACACCCCCCCCCAAAGTCTGTATACAGAGCAGAAAATTGCCAATTTTAGGGATTTAAGTGCCAGTCTAAGCCCTCAAAGGCATGCTTACCTGGTTAGCCAAGTCTGAAAATTGTGCTTTTCCACTTGAATACAGGGAACACTTTGCCCTGTCCGTGCAGCTGCTCCTGCGGTGAGCTCGGCCATTCTCTTTGCCAGCAAAAGGAGGCTGTAGGTCCACCCCAAACTGCGGGAGAGACTGAGCGGGACAGGCAGTGGGGCTAGCTAGGCTGGAATTTGGCCAAGACGCAGGTTAATGTGCAACTTATTCTCGCAAACGTGGTGCACCAACAATCAATAATAGGATTTAAACAGCAAGGATTCACAGTTCAAAGCATTAAATAACTGGCACATCCCAGTGTGTAACACCCCCCCGCTGCAACCGCAAGCCCTCCTGTGCCTCCAGCCATGACCGGAACAACTCTATTTACTTCGGGTACATCTGAGCCACCGCTGGCTCAAAGTCAGTCAGTCTGGAGGCAGGATGATGTCTCATCCTCGCTCTTTACTAAGGCAGGGTGCTTCACCAGCATCAGTAAAGCTGATGGCTTGAAGGGTCAAGGTGTGAGATAGTGGAGGATTATAAGGTTCAGAAATTATTTTCTTCTTTACAGGCTCTGTTGCCAGGAGGTACCTTTATCTGTGTTTCTGAGTCCGCCTATAGACGATCCAATGCATGAAAACTTTGGCACTCTGAACAGCACAAGATTGCATTGACTTCAAAATGTTGCTTTTCCCTGTATAAGGGTCATGCTCTTCCCTTTAAATCAGCCCTAGACCCTCTACCGACTTGAGCAAAGTGGGGTCAAAGCACCCCAACCTGACTCCCTCTGCTCTCCTCAGCTTTTCCTTCTGACTTTCCTGCCTTCCTCCACAGCTAGCTGTTCCTGTCAGAGCTGGGATGTGGCTCACCCCAAGGCAGCTGGAAAAATACCAAGATGTCCTGGAGAAACTGCTAGCAGAGATGTTACAGGACACCCCAGACGGTACTGTCAGGAGGTTGATTTCTGCCTTGGGAATTCTGCCTTTCCCTCCTCTCACCAGCTCATCATCACGAGATATTTATATTCCTCAGAAGGGCTTTTGTGTCATGTTTGCTCACTTTACAGAGAGTCCTCGGATACCCCACCCGCTCTCATGCACACACGCTCTTCTTCTGGGAAGGTTATTCACTCTCTTAGGGTGCTGTCTGTGCCCTAGAGCTGATATTGACTCTTAGCGGCATTGCAACACTTCCCCCTGGGCGCTGCTTCCCACTTCCCTACTCCTCCTCCCAAAAAGTCCTCAGTCTTCAGGGTGCAATTTCCAACAGAGCTTATAATGCAAGCTACACCTGCGAGGCAGCGCAGCACCTGCAGTCAGAGCTGAACACCTTGCTCCCTGCACAGGGGCTTAACACTAACACTTAATTACAGCTAGAATTAGCTGCAATTTGAGGTGTTCAGTGCTAACAAATCCAGCCCTGGGCTTTGCTTTTAGTATATGGGAATTGCAGAAGAAAATATCCAGGGGCAGTACGTGATGCAGCTATTCCTGCCTGCAGACTTGAGGGGTGGTGGGATGGGTCTCACTAGTGTCACTTCTGGACCTCTGTCTTATCTGGGCTTAAATATCCCAAACAAGAGGGTCCCCTCTATCCCTGTGGGATTTGTTATTCTGCTTTGGCTGTGCTGATTTCAGTTTGCCTTCTAGCTTTTTCACTGGGGAGCTGAGGAGGAGGAAACAATACATAAAGCCTAGGAAAGACTGAATGACAAATTTAAGGACACTTGTTCTTTCTTTCCTCTCTTTTCTTTTTAGCTGACTGATATCTGCAGAATCAGAAGCAAAAGCGATATAGCTTGCTAAAGCTAAACGACTCCACTTATGTAAACGAAATCTGTAAAAGAGATTAACCAAATCTGAGGTGAGATAATAAAATGCGCAGTATAATTAAATGGAGGATTTGTGCCTTCTTTTCTGCATGCCTCTCAGCCAGATGGCAAGCAGCAAGTGTGGGAAAGAAGAGAGGGAGGGTTTCCAGTCCTGGAGAATATTACCGTCCTTCTGAGAAGCGCAAAGCATGTTGCAAAGCCTGAGCAATTAATCTTTGTGAACTACTAAGTTTTTAGCCCTCCCTTTTGGCAATGAGGGAAACTGAGGCAAGTATTTACCAGATCTCCTAGCCAAACTGGTGACACAAGTGTAGGATGAGGAGTGTTGGGTGGGGGACCCGGGCATCCCCAATGGGCTCCTCACTCTGGACACGGGAGGGCACTCTCCCACACTGCTGGGAGAAAGCAGGAGCCCTAATTTGCAGTTCCTACCTGTGCTCTTAACGCTCTTACTCACCCAGATGATATAAATCTAAATAACATTGTGAGGAACACCCCACCCCATAGCTATGATGCAAACAGGCACGGCGGGTGCGAAACAACGTAGAGCTCCGGCCTTATTTCTGCCTCTCAAACAAACCTAGATGTGAAATCGTAATTCCACTTGAACATACTGCTCTCCATTTACATACCTTTGGCTTATTTTAGAGCTGCTCCTCTATACTGGCAGCAGGAAATCCAACATATGTAAAGTAAGGACAGATGAGATCAATGGTATGTATGTGAATATATCCAATTTCAATCCAATTTTATCCTCCCAACCTAACACAAATTCTGTTCTCACTGTAGCTCATTTAAATAGCTGTGTTTGTGCTAGAACAACACTCCTCGGTACGCTCTCTGCTGCAAGCCATCCCTTAGGAGAAAAGAAATCTCCCAATGTATAATGCAACATCCAGCATGGTAGTGGATTCCAGCTTTAACATTGGATTCAAAGGCACACTCCTAGTCCATGGACTGATCAGCTCAGTGTAACTCAAAGTTTGCAGGGATTATTGCTGAGGCAGGTTGAGCTATGAAATCACTATAAATGAGTCTGAGCAGGAGGAAGATAGAAAATAATACATTCCATTAAGCTGAAAGTGAAATCAGCTGCACGTATTGCTGGGCTATAGGAGCTCAGCCAGTGCAAATGAGTCTGCAGTGGAGGGGTATCCATGGAAGATCTGGTATGGAAATCACTGGAGGAGCTGCACCACATTTACACCAGTGTTCAGCAAGATCAGAGACAAGACTGCTTCAAAGGGGGCATGTTGACATGTTACTTCTGAAAGACCCAAACCTTCACCCTGGGTTTAATTTTGCCCTGCCACAGGAAAACAAGGAGAATTTCCCCTTGAGGGGCAAACTGCTCCTAAAACCCCTGCATAAGCTCCACTGCAGGTCAGAGTTGTCTCTCTAGCATGTCCTTTTGCCCAGCTCTTTCACTCAAGTGGTTTTCCAGCCTGACAGCTCGCCTGTGCCACCTAGGAAGGAAAGTTTCCCAGTGACAGCAAGAAAGAAAGTGAACGTGAGTCTCTTAGATTTGCTTCCTGACCATTTCCCATCACAGCGATGGTGGGGCCGATGCTGCAGAGACTTCCACCAATGGGACTTTGCAGGGATATCTCCCTCTACTCTTAAATTTTCACCCAGCCAAGCTGCAACAGCAAAGGTCTGCTTTTACCCTGGCCATCGGCTCTGCCCAGTTGACCCAGCTATAAATGAGCTCAGGGATGTATGGCTGGTTGAGACAGTAACCGTATGAACTCCCTGTCTTGCCCTGCAGCAATAACCATGCAGTCCAAATAGGCACCAAAGCACAAGGGAGCCTTCAGCGTCTGGAAGTAAATTCCTTCCAGCCTCAGGGGCTTGAGTAGTGGGAAAGAAGCAGACAGTCTTCTGCTGGAAGAAGATGGATGGACCCCAACCATCCTCCCAGGTATGACTCCCACTGTCAGGGCTATACCTCTTGTTAAGGAGCAAAATGGTCTCCAAGTTGCAGGACAGATCTGTATCCTCAGGGCATTCCTGGAAGGCTGCTCTGGCAGCCAGCAGCACCAAAGTCCATGTTCCACACAGGTAGGAAGATCTTCCTGCTCCAGAAACTGAACAAGAGTTTTGTGGCAGGATGAGCAGATGAATAGTTGGGGGAAAGAGGCAGGGAAAGGAGGAGAAGGAAGAGAGAAAAGAATGAAATCAGCGCTGACTTTCTAACCTAATAAGAAGCTCTGCAGGCTGAGGACATGACATATGATCGGGAGGATAAGAAGCGGTGTTCTTGGGTCACACCTGTGCCGCGGCTGTGAGTGACAGGGTGTTAAATTGGCACAGTTGGCTCCCAAGTAAGATTTGACACTTCCCCTGGTGACATATGCAGGACTGTCGTCCAAATGCCACGGGATAAGCAGAGGGGGTGGGATGGCGGGTTTTTTCAGCAGCCCCTCAGTCAGGGGTGGAAGGGTTCATCTGCTGCCCGTGCTTTTCGGGGTGCAGCACGCTCCCCTCTTCAGGAACCTTGTGAAGATGGCGCAGATCTATTTCTACCCCTCTGCTTACAGCAGTCCTGTCTTGATACTTCAAGAGGAGAAGCAGACGGCACAGCACGCCCGCTCTTCCCATTTGATAGCTGAGTCACTGCCAGCAGTCCTAAAGCAGCTTCTGGGCTAGCAGGGAAGGTGGAGGCTGTCCCCTCCTCGCTGTCCCATCTTCCCACATCCCGCTTAGGATATTTAGAGCCAAGATATTCAAGAGCTGCACCGTGGGCTGGAAAACTGGCTTTTCACAGCCAAGCATCTCTGAGCATCACAGCCCATCTGCAGCATCAGCTGGCCCGTGCTCGCCCCAACAGCCTTTGCTGCTGCCCAGAGCTGTGGGGATGACAAAGGGGCTGGAAAAAGCAAAAATCCACCATCAGCCTCATCATCAGCACTGGGGGAAGGGTGATGGGAACAAATAGGTGCTTGTCCATGGGGATATAGGCTCTGTCATGTCTGAGAGACAGAGGGCTGTCTTCTCCTGCTGCCTTCTCCGTGGTGTCCAGGTACCTTCCAGGGAAGGCAGGGATGGTCCCGAGGGTTGTTTGCTAGGGAGGAAGAGAGAGGGGTTGTGGATTTCTCTCCACAAAGAAGAGGCATCTGTTCCTGCTGAGCATCGGCACCGCCAACCTCCCTTCTGCGAAGGAATCACAGCTTTTCCCCAGCCCTCCAGTTCTCCAACACCACTCCCAAGTTCTCCACTCTGAAGGTCATGCAATGAGGCTGCTGGGCCAAACTCTGTCCTGGCGTAACTTCCCTGACGTCCAGAAACACAAGAAGCTGAAGGGTTCGGTCGGTTTTTCTGTTGTTGTTGCTGTTGTGCTTTTTCTCCAAAGAAAGAGGAGTTCACTTAATTCATGAGCTTGTATCAGCTCAGGTTTAGATGCCAGCATGTATCTGCATGTCTAGGCAGAGCTTCTCCAAACGGAAAGCTGTGAGCTTACAAAAACTGTGTACTAAGAGCATATTCTGATCCTGTATTTACATTAGACACTGCTCCAAACTATTAGCTGTCAGTTGCGCTTTCCAGTTAGTGAGCAGGGGAGGCTCGGCTTAGCACGTTCACACTTCCCATCGGAACTGAGTATGCTCTTTTAATGGGCTCCCTGGCCTCTACTGAGTGTGTATTTGTTGTTGCTAACCAGATTAACAAATCTCAGCATCTTGTTGCTGCTTTCTTGCATAAATCAGGAAGAGCGAGGCGAGCTTTGCCTGATGCCCTAAAGAAGAAGGGCACGGCAGCGCAGGGAGTGTGAAAGGAGGGGTATCCCTAAAGAAAGTTTTATGTCGTGATGGCACAGTTTAGCATCTCCAGCCTCATGGCAGCAAGCGGTGGGTGTCCACGCTGAGCTCTCCTGGAGCCCCCTCCAGCTCCCACTTGCTGCAGGTCCCGCTCCCGAGGGACCACCAAGTTTCCACCACTCCCGTATCATGCGTCCATCATAAAAACAGCGACGTACAGACAGGCAGCAAGCATTCATCACTACTTTTTCATTATCTTTAATTAAATTCTGATATTACGCCACAGTATTTCAGCCACTTTCATTACTTCCTTCATAGGCGGCAGCAGGAAAAAGCAATTACTGTACATCACTGACTTGCCAAAATAAATTTTCAAGTCGACGCTTGGTTTTGCCTTTTTAGGCTGCAAAGTATGCAAGGAACCTCCTTCCCCGGCAAATATCCTGAGGACCCAGATCCTGATCCTGCCAAAAGCGGTGGCAAAGCTCCAGCCCGTTTGATGGGTGCCAGTTAAACGACTGTAACTTGGCAGTGATGAGAGGGATGAGAAAAACATGGGGGGGGGCGGGGTGGCAGGTGGCTGGGAAAGACATTTTTTTCTCCCATAAATGTCCCTAAAAGTGTCAAAACATTGGTGGAGCTTGCTTGGAGTGAGGTGAGAGGTGCTCAACCCCCCTGCCTGCTCCTGAGCAGGGTTCTCCAGAGTCACGGGGCAGTGACGGCCGGCCCCAGATGTTGAGGTGGCTTTTGCCCTTTGCTCTGTCCATTTCTCCCCCCTTTCCCCTCTCCTGAGACGAGCAACGACTCTCACCCGGCACCATGCCCTCTCTGCGAGGGCCCCTGACCTCCCCAACATGGCGGAATCAGCGACCCTGCCTTCACAGGATAGCAGGAGCGATATGTGGGAATCAGCGCTTTCCCCCGACCTTCTCAATATGGCGCTCATTCCCCCGCCTCCCTTAACAACATGGCGCCGACGAGGCCGCGCAGGCCTCGCGTTTGCCCTTCCCAAGATGGCCGCCCGGGGCGTGGGGGGCGCCGCTGGCCCTTCACAAGATGGCGGCCGCGCTTCCCTACTCTCAGAGCGCTTCCGGTGGGGCCTGGTGTCAGCGCCGCGGCCATGGCGGAGCTGACAGACGCGGAGCTCCGGAAGGAGCTGATGGCCCTGGGCTACCGGCCGGGGCCCATCACCGCCACCACCCGCAAGGTCTACGTCAAGAAGCTGGGCTGCCTGCGGGACGAGGTGGCGGCGGCCAGGCGCAGGGGCCGCGGCGCGCCGCCGAGCCCGGCCCGCACCTCCGCCAGGCCGCAACAGGCCTCGCCCTTGCGGCAGCGCTCCGGCTTCAACCCCGCCGTCGGGGCCGCCCGCGACAGTGAGGAGGATGAGGAGGAGGAGGAGGAAAGGGAAGGGGGGCAACCGCCCGCGTCCCGCTGGGGGACGTCTGGGGAGGGTGGCGGGCTGGCCTGGGGGGACTCCCGGGGGTCCCCGCCGGGCCGGGGCGGAGGGCTCGGCTCCGGGGGTGAGGGAGGCCTGTCCCGGGACAGCTTCGGGGGGTTGAGCCCCTCGGCGCAGTGGGGAGCGTCCGTAGACAGAGGTGGGGGGGCCGGGCCCGGGCTGGGGGCGTCCCTGAGTGGGCTTGGGGGGCTGAGCTCCCCCTCGCAGTGGGACACGTCTATACAGAGAAGTGGGGGGCTGGGGGCGTCGCTGGATGGGTTTGGGGGGCTGAGTTCCCCCTCCCCGTGGGGCGCATCTGCAGAGAGGAGTGGGGGGCTTGGGGCTGGGTCGAAGCCATCCCTGGATAGGTCTGGGGGGCTGAGCCCCATGTCCCACTGGGACACATCAGCAGAGAGAAGCAGGGGGCTCAGCACAGGGCTGGGGGCGTCCCTAGATGGGTTTCGGGGGCCGAGCTCCACGTCCCAGTGGAGCACGTTTACGGAGAGAAGTGAGGAGCTCGGCGCTGGGTCGGAGCCATCCCTGGATGGGTTTCGGGGTTCGGGCCCCTCCACATTGCAGTGGGGCACGTCAGCAGAGAGGAGCGGGGGGCTCAGCACGGGGTTGAGGCCGACCCTGGACAGGTTTCGGGGGTCCAGCGCCACATCCCAGTGGAGCACATCTGCAGAGAGAAGTGGGGGGCTTGGCAGCAGGGCTGCGTCAGGGACATCCCTGGATGGAGTTGGGGGGCTGAGCTCCACGTCCCCTTGGGGTACCTCCGCAGGCAGGAGCGGGGGGCTCAGCTCCAGACCCCTTTCCAGTGATGAGGGTGGGGGCCTGAAGTCTAGGAGCCATTGGGGCACGTCGGGAGGAGGAACTGGGGGGCAGAGCTCCCGAGCTCCGTGGGAGACAGCAGGAGAAAGGACGGGGCTCTCCTCTAACAACTCGTGGAGGTGGGAAAGTGAGGTGACACCCAGCACCCACTGGGGCAGCTCGGCGGGAGCTGGGGGGTTGAGTCACCAGTTTGGGAGAGGGAAAGAGGATTTGGCTTCCAGTGTTCGGAAGGAGGCGGACAGGGAGCTGAACCCTGGCAGCCGGGGAGGGGGGTTGATCCGGCGGTTCCCATGGAGGGCTACAAGCGACGCAGGGCTGGCCGCAGGGAGCCGGTGGGGAGCAGGACAGGGAATAACCTCCCGCACTCACTTGTTGCGGTCAGCCCCAAGGCAGCAGACGGAAGGAAAGGGCAAAGGCCTGGAATACTACCTCTCCCAGTTCCTTTGCCTCGCCAGCTTTGTGCTGCTGCTGATTTTCCTGGGCATCCTCGTGGTGAAGATGATTGGGTCAGGCTGGCTTGACAGGAGAGAGGAGAGCTGTACGTGCACTGGTTTAATCCTGTTTTTAAACTGTATTCTTCACCTTTCTTTTCTGCTTGCCCTTTATTACTTCCGTCGCCATCGCGTTTATCATTCTCATTGCCTGACATCTCTGCTTCTGTCCCCATTTCCATCTCCCCTTGCCCATGGGAAACCTTGTTAGTCACGAAAAGTAAGTCAAGTGTGCGCTTTTTTTTCAAATGAGCTTGGCCTTCGGTTCTTCAAAACCGTGGATTTTATAGAGAGTGACGTTCCTGCTAGGCCGAGGATGTATTTTATGATTGTCCGTTGTGTAACATAATGTCTGTGTAATTGCCCATTGTGTGTTTTTAATGTCAGCCTCTGCAAAGCACAGCCCTTCCTGGCCTTTATCCCGGCCACGTGGAAGTGCAGTGGTTGAATCGGTACTTCGGCACTTCAAGTGTGGCAGAGCTTCGATGAGAAACGAAAAGGGGCTTCCCCATCATCCAGTTTTTAAAGCAAAGTTCCCCAACTAGGGCAGATGGAAATATTGTCATGTCATGGCTTTGAACTGAAAGAAGAAGGGATTTGGGGTGTGGTTGGGAAGGTGCGAGTCCCAAAACTGGGCACTCTGTGCCCGTAGGCATTTGCGCGCTTCGCCTGGGCTGGGAAAGCCGTTTCCTGCTTGCTCAAAGTCAGAGTAAAACTGTCCCACGTCAGTGAATTTCTGAGACACCCTTTACAAATTTGTTAGATATTTCGAAACCAGTGGTATTTTGAAGCAAGAAATCTTGCAGCACAGCTGCAAATTCTTTAAATCCTCAGGTAGCTGAGATTGCTCGAAAGTCCTGCACGGTGGCCGGGGTACAGCCGATTGTCGGGGCAGGAGGGGGTTGTTAAACCAGAGGCCATCATCTGCAGGGCTAACAGCTCCAACCGAAATAAATCCTCTGCTTTTGCCTTGAGGCGGCTTGATTTAAATCCCCGTTATCACCGTGATATTTCAGGTGACCGTGGCGTGCAGCGAATGGCGTTACTAGGTTGTAAAAGATCAGTGTGAAGCAGTGCGTTGTAGAGGAACACGAAACATCTACTTAAAAGGAGCTATTAAAACATTCAGACCCCAGTTTTTACTTTCCAGCTGAACAGGGTTCATCGTTTGCACTCGTTTTATTTGTTTTGCTTTCAGTGCTGCCTACCAAAGCAGCACTTTGAATGCGCTATTTGCATAGCAAGGTGCTGTGTAGAGGGAGATTAAGAGCAGAATCAGGCTTTAAAGTAGAGCCTTTTTTAAAAAAGATAATTACTTTCTTGATCAAAGCTCTTGTTTTGCAGCCAGCTAACTTGCCCTCCTCTTCTCTCTCGTAGTTAATCTCTTGCCCGTGGATTGTGACAAAAGAACGGATGATGTAAGCATATATTTATTTATCTTCAAGTATTGTGGGTAGGGGATTCTCACAGAAAAGTAATTATTCTAGGTAACTTCCACCAATATCATCAGTATCACTGTAAAATTACTGGGTCTATCCTTTTACAGAAAAATTGTGGTTTGATGAGTTGGAATTAATGGGCCAGATTAAATTAAGGCTGTATATGAGACTTCGAAAGATAAAAATTTAAATTCCCAATTATGTGAATCAATTTCTTTAATAGTTGTGACAGAAGTGATACTGGTTTTCAGCTTTAACAATGCAAGATTTAATCCAACTAATTCCCTGAACTCTGTAATAAAGTGTTTGTACAGCCCTGTGTCTTGTATCGGAATGTATTATTAGGAGACAGGAAAATTCCTATTGGATTCAGGGTTATGGTTAGTCTCCTGTGATGTTCTGGAGGCAAAGAATCCATCTGCGGTCGGTCACATGGGGTGGCTGGGGGTACAGTCTGGGCTGTGGGAGTCGGTGGCACTTGCGGAGGATGCACGAGCTCGCTTTTGACACAGAAACTGTAGATCTTTGCTGCAGGTGTGTTTAATTTGAACCAGTGGTGCGTGCCTGAGCCAAACCCCACTACT
Organism: Burhinus oedicnemus; assembly: GCA_008921705.1. Classification (NCBI taxonomy): domain Eukaryota; kingdom Metazoa; phylum Chordata; class Aves; order Charadriiformes; family Burhinidae; genus Burhinus; species Burhinus oedicnemus. The sequence continues at coordinate 961,891 of VFFE01007624.1, read as the reverse complement.
AGTATTTTGTTTTGGTATTTTTAGCTAGTCTGACCACTGTCCTGTTGCCGCTGGTCTGTTCATGTTTATTACCTGTTTCTGACTTTCAGTTCTGTCACACTAAACAGAAGGATGTGATAATGAACGTGCTGCACGAGTTGTATAACTACTTGTCCGTGCAAGCTGGTAAGTTCCAATTGTCGTTATAAAACACTTCGGAGCATTCAGCAAAGCGCCTCTCCCAGCTGTCTGGCCATTTTTAACCTCATTTTGAAGAGAGGGGTTTGTGGAACAGTCAGTTCCACTTGAAGAGCTCTGAGTAAGTCAGGTAATAGAAAAATGGAAAAAGATATGTTTATTTTTATTCTCAATAGTGCTTAGCTAATGCACTCATATCACGGTGCTCTTGTGGAATGGTCCTTATTTGCACTTGATATATTGGGAATTTGAGGTGGAAATATTCAGCTTTATGGTTCTTTTCTACCAGCGTCTTGAAATTGTCTTCAAGACACTCAGAGCCAGTAAGTGTAAGCTGATGTGTTCTTACAAATAAAGTTAAAGCAACTTAAGAAATTGCCAGCTCTCTGCTGAAACGTTGCAGCTGATTATGTGAGAGCCTCTCTTTTTTTCTCAGTACGGAGTAAGGCAGGCTCTCTTAGCTGAGGAGCTAACCGAGCACAGTAGTTCACCCAGTCTCTACTATGTATTAGTGAATCCGGTCCATAACTAGTGTTTTGTGATGGAGAAGGCTGCTAGAAATTCAGCGGTTAAGTAAAAACTTGTTCAGCAAGATGTGTAATAATCAATAAAAGCACTTAAGTTCCATTTTCTGGATTTCAGACCTCAAGAAGGCTGAATTCCTTTAGATACTTAGGAAGCTTCACAGAATTTCTAAAGCTTTTCAACTCAGACTTCAGCAACTGTGAAATTTCCACCAGTTTTACATAGCCTCTTAGCATATTTGTTTAGTCAACTTTATGAAGCTAGATTTAGAAGATTTAGTTCCTCGCCAGCATTTCTCTGCATGGGTAGAAGGTAGAGCTGTGATTTAGGCTCCTTAGAAGCATTTTCAGTGCTGATCGTTAACTCCAACACTGCAGGCTTTGATACCTGATGGAAGGAGCCCCTCTGCAAGGCATTAGGTCAGAGAGGTGGTTATGTATTCTGCAAGGGGAAGAAACAGTCATTTTTTCACCCTCATTCTATGTTGAGTAGCTCACACACTGAAGCATGAGGTTTGATTGCCCTTATCCATTTTATTAATAGTCACGATCTTATCTGCCTACAGTATAAATCTTACCTTGTAATCATTTTTGCCCAGAGCTATCGCCTATTTGAAAGGCTAACATTTCCAGACAGTTCAGTGTATTTCTGAACTGTTTGAGGGTTTTTTTTCAAAACATTATTTCTATTTGACTTTTTTTACCAGGTAATTTTGAATGCGGAAACCCTGAAAATCTGAAAAGCAAATGCGTTTGGGTTAGTGAAGCAAAGGATCACGTGGTGGTGAGTAGGCTGTGAACAGCTATTGTTGTAACATAGTGCTTAGTCTTTTATAAGGCAATAAATAATAGATACTAAAGCAATTCACCATCTGTTTTACTTCCTCATCCTGTTTTGATTCTTTCCCATATCTCTAGCTTCCCCTTTGGCCAGTCCTGTTCTCAGCAGTTCTTTCGAAAATAATCTTCTCCTACATCTCTGATTCAGCCCCTGTAAATCTAACTTAATGGTTTGTTGTTTCACCATAGTCATCAGTCTTCTGAAACCAGAAATTTCCCTGTATTGAGGGCTGGGCAGAAGAAGGATTTTTCTATACCCCAAAGTGTCAGAAGACAGACTGCCTTGATCTAGCATTCCATTTCTTTCATGGTAAACTGTCAGTAAGATTATGTTGTATTTAGTGGTTAGTCTTAACAGTCTGGGATAGTGTTATTTCACAGAGTGCTTCATGCATCATCTACCATAGTCAGAAGACTTTAGTCTGGGCAGACCTTCAGATTTAGTTCTCTTTCTTCCAGTTTGCAGAATTATGATTAGAATTAACCTTGGGACAGACCGTATAGAATGAGTTCTCCCACTACTGTAATGAAATAATGTTATTCAGTATTTTAAATGAACAGAGAACTAATCTTCTTGTGGATTCTTTTGAACAGAATATAACTGGTAGTTCCCCACAGAAGTTTGAAGCTGCCCTGCACTGGATACTAAACAGTAACAAGGATTTAGGAATATGGTAAGTGGAAGCCCACTGCGCCAAGGTTATGTTTCTCGGTGTTGGCTGATACGTAATTTGACATCCTCTGTGGTGTGCCCTGAGACCTCCCATACCTCGTTAGATTTCAGAAGATAATCTGGGATTGGCTTTGTCAGTGCTTGCTGGGCAAGCTTCCAAATGAAAAGTACAGCCCTGCAGCAAAAATTGGCAACTGAGCTCATTCCTTGGGAGTCTGTTTCCCAGCCTTTGCACTAGGGGACATTGCGTTCACGAACGGGCTGTCTCGCACATGGGTTGTAAATCTGAGGTCAGCGCTGCTTATGGCTACTAACATTTGTGTTGTGCTTCCTGCAAGGTTTAGAATTGATGGTCCTGGTGTCCTGCCTATGGTCTTGCGACTACAGCACGCTTGTTAAACTTGCCCATATACTCACTTTTCCCAAGATAACTTCTTTTCAGTACTGATGCTGTAGACAGAGCTCGAGTATTGTGTGGAGCTGCATCCTTTGGTTTTTTGGACAGCAAAGCACTCTTCAGTAGGTAACATCACCCGTGCTTTGGGATCCTTTGGAGCAAGTCCCGATGAGGAGGGGAGGAAAATGGATTGTTGCATGGTATCTTGTCCTTCAGTGTCAGTTGTCCTTCTGGCAGAATACAAAGTACATGTTAAAATGAATGGTCTGACTGACTATGTAGGTTGTTGGTCAGTCATCAGTGGGGCGCTTTTTCTCTTGGGTTTCTCAGCTAGCAGTCTCTTCAGTACATGAGAAATAGCAGAAATGCTAGTTTTTTCAGGTAAAAAATAAAACATTCAGGCCATAACCTAATGAAATACTGTTATCCAGAGTCTGCAGACATCATTATCTTCCTCCGGGAAGTGTGGGCTGCCTCCAGTCTGTGTTAACTCTGAAGTCTAACATTTGTTTGCATTTTAACATTGCTAAATGTATCTCTGATTAAATGAATTGTAACAGTAGTAACGCTGGAGTTCGTGTGCATAGCTTGTCTGAATTCCCACTGCTCGATTTTTCTCTAAAAAAATTTCTGCAGCTGCTGCTGTGATCTAAGGATCAGACAGTGTCTACTGCATTGATTACTGGTGTGTGGCAAATTCCCAGGACAGGACATAGTTTCCTTAGTGGCAGGCTTGGATTTGTAGGTGGGCTGGGATCCAGAGTGTTTTTATACAGGAGCACTGCTCATGTCAGGAGCTGTGTGATACAATATACTCCCATTTTTTTATTTTCATAATTAGCAACTCTGCCGGCTGTTCGCCGAATGGATCCACTTTCACAAAGTCTGCATAGCATGCAGAATGAGTGTTCAGCATGCTTAAAAACCTGCGGGTGGCATTTTTAGCAAACGCTACGTGAGATTGTTTTTCTAGGTGCTAGTCTGAGAGGCAGAACTGAAAATGAGCTCCGCACTGGGTGATTCTGCTGCATATTTTAAATATTTTCATGGAATTTGGATTGTAAATAAGACAAGGGGCTGGGAGACAACTGTGTGTCTCCAGCTACTGTAGAATCCAGTAACCAAATACAAGTTGTCAGCAGTTTGTGAGCTGTGCACTAGTAAATTGAGAAAATGTCTTTGTCTAATAGGTTATTCATTGCAAACATAGAATGAATTAGTGGCTTAAAAAAATAAAATCCCCTTTAGTCCAATTCCTCTGAATCTGATGGCTCTCACTTGGATTACTTGATGCCTGTTGGCTAAGAGTATCTAATATAGGAAACCACATCAGTGTAGATCTGTATATAAAGAAGTGAGTTAAAAGCATATCGGATAGCACAGCAGGTGTGCAGAAGTGATTTTGCAGGAGGATGTGTTATCGATTTTGCCATGAATGCTTTCCGAGGGTGTGTCTCTTCTCACTGCAGATACAGTTGATGCATTGTCACTTTTCTAGCTAAACTGTTTATGCTCATCTGTACTGAGGAAAACAGCGCAACCTCCACGGACATTCGCAGTCTCCCTCAACTGCTCTCTCTGCAATTGCTGATGAGTGACTCAGTAAACATTTCCATTTCTCTGTGCTGGGAGGTGGGAATCCAATTTAAAGTTTAATCTTCTGCACGCTGAGAGGTGCTGTCAAAGAGTCTGCAGAGGGAGACTTCAGTTTACCAGTGGGAGTTCCAGCCCTGCTGCCTTTTCTAAAGCCATATCCATTCCTTGCTAAGCAGCCAGTCCCAAAATGCTGTGGAAAGAGGAGCTGCAAGGATGTTGGTGTATTTTCTGTGTGGTGTACGGAACGAGTTACTGCATCCGCAGTCTGTTTGTTCTCCCTGTCTTGATTAAAGACTGCAGTTGGAGTGTCTGCTCTGTTCAGTGAAGATTTTCTTTCCATCAGGTTGAAAAGCAGAGACCTTTCGGAACCAGTTACCAAAGTGGAGGATGTGTTCTGTCTCGAATCGGCCCATCCTCAGATGGGGCTCGGCTGCCGTTTCCGTCGGGCAGTGGTCACTGCCATTATGAACCTTTTCCTGTTTTTCTGGAGTAAGTCGTCGGTGTTAGTAATCAGCTTCTCCCCTTCCTAGCTGTAGAGATGAACTTGCGTGTGTGCACGTTCTCTCAGCCATATGAAATTACTAATAGAGGTGAAATAAATCTGCTGATGAGTTAATTTCTAATTAACCTTTGTTCTGGCAGCAGAGGGAGACCTGTAGACCTGCTCTTGTGCTGTGAGTGCTTAACACTTCCTTTAAATCAGCAAGCTGATTAGCTCTCTGGGTATTCCTCAAGTACCCATTACTGTGGTCTGCAAAATAAGTATGTTAACCTACCTAAAAGATTCGTTTTTTCTTTCTTTTCTTGCACTGAGCTGCAAAGTCTTCCAGCCTCCTTAATAATGACGTGTAGCATTTCAGTGTTAGAGGTTTTATTGGAATAGTCTGTCATGCCCCAGCTGAGACAAAGGTCTTACTGAGTGAGGTGATAATGAGATGAGTGTTGACTAGAAGAGTTTATAATCTAGCCAGACAAGGTGGGGGTGAAAGGGGATAGTTATGTTTATTGTAGAGACTGAGATACTAAAGTTAGCTCATGTCATAATGGGGGCATTTGTCAATGCTAAACTTTCAGTATAGATCTCCTGAATTTTGGGCTGGTGCTGGAGCCCCAGGCTTTATTTCCTTATCAAGCAGCTATCTTTGGAGCAGTGGAGCTTGACAGTCTTCCTAAGTGATTATTGTGGGGGAGGCCTCTAGCAAAGAGATAGCTCTGGGACTTGCAGAATTGAAGCCCTGTGGTTGTGCTGAGGTTTCTGGTGGGGGGGAAAAACTCCATGACGAGCCCTTACCACCACCTTTTCCCACATGGAAGCATGCTCTTCTGCTGCAGGTGGTGTCAGTACCAAGGTTTTTGCGGGGCGCAGCTGCACTGATGATCAAAATGAATTGCTTGGATTGAGTTCCAAGCAGGCCTGGGTAGCAGGGAGTGAAAGCTGCCTCTGGGGAGAGCCAGTGTCAGAAATAAAACCGCTAGCATCCAGCAAGTACACGTCTGTCAGTTACTGAATTCCATTTGTTTTTATTCTTCTAGGTCTGATTACTCTTTGGGGGATCCTGATCTTCCTTAGGTATCGCTGGCGGAAGATGGAGGAAGAGGAACAAGCCATGTATGAAATGGTGAAGAAGATCATAGGTAGAATCCAGTAGCTGTGTAAATGCAAGTAGCCCTGTTCTTCTCTCTGCAATGTTGAGGTCTCTCACGGTTTTGTCCTCCTGCCCTCCAGCTGTTGTCCAGGACCACTATAAGGAATGGGAACGCAATTTGGAACGTTACCCCTATGTTGGCATTTTCCATGTTCGAGACAGCCTCATCCCTCCTCAGAGCAGGTGAGCTGAGTTTTATTCATTAAGGAGGGCTGTCAGTGTGATGTTGTTCAGCTCAGCTAAAAAACACAGTTACGGGGCAACAGACCATGAGCAGACAATTGATGGGAACCTGGACTGCAAGAAGAGTCTGTTTGGCCGTTCAGTTTATAAAGGATTTTGACATAACTCAGGCTATGTCTTAACCTGCTGCAGATTAATGTGACAGTCCTGGGGCTGATATTTTGTGCAGTCACACAGGTGTATTGTCATTGTTCTATCAAACAGTAATTGGATTTTGTTTTGCTTGGGCATGGAACATCTGATTTTCTCTCCTTCATCTAATGTACGTAGGATGCTATGCTCTTTCTCAGCCGTCGTACCTTATTCTCCAGAGAGGTGCTGTGCTTTTCAGAGCAAACCTTCCCATGAGTTGAACAGGGTATTGGGAGGCTCTTCTGAACGAGTTGTGTATGTTGCTGCCTGGAAAGTTACCAGTTTGAGTTGGGCAGCTTTGAAAGGGAGATAGAGTGAGATGACTGCTTTTGGTGCTTTTTAGAAAAGGAAGTGTGGTCCAGAGAGTTGCTCCATGGGTGGTGGGACCAGGGGGCTACAGCCTGGTTCTCACTGGTTTACATGCCACTTGCTCCATCTCTGCAGGAACGTTTTGTGTGTTTTGGTTAAATGGAGCTACTTTGTTCTCCTAATGGCACAGAATGCTACATGTGCTGCAGAGTCTTAAACATCCTCACTCTTTTATCAGTCACAAAACTCCTTTTCCTATGAGTGGTAATTTCAGCTGTTTTGAGCCAATCTCTGTGTGTGCGGTGCCCAGAATTACTAGACACTGATTCAAAACTGAGGTGAACTGCAGTTTGTCCTCCCTGGTCTGAGAGATCTCTGCACGCAGGAAGGGTGAGGGCAATTTGCTAATCGAGTCCCTTTGCCATATGAATTGAGCTTGAAATTCAGCGCAGTCATCAATTACTGGTACTGACAGAGGGTCTCATCTTCCCTGCCCCCCAGGCAGGACCTGTGTTCTCATGTCCTGGCCTGAAATTGCTTCTAAACCGGAATTCTGGTTTAATCTCCTTTACTGTCTGCGCACAGGGAACAGGAGGCAGCTAGCAATAGCTTGATCAGCAGCCACAATTGCTGTAAGCAGGAAAGCACAATGAGGATATGATTCTAATTTATTTTCTTTTTCTTGCTGTTTCTTGCAGAAAAAAAATGAAGCGGGTCTGGGAGAAAGCTGTGGACTTTCTGGCTTCAAATGAGTCACGGATTCAGACAGAGTCTCACAGAGTAGCAGGAGAAGATATGCTAGTGTGGAGATGGACTCAGCCTTCTTACGTCTCAGATTCAGAGCACTGAAGAGGAGCAGAAGATGAGCAACTGTTGATACAGACCTCTGCAAGGGGACAGTCCCTTCTCTGGTGGTGGGAAAGAGCAGGTCACGGTCCTAATCTAGGATTGGGGATTGCGCGTATCTGTTTGCTCTTCTTTCTGAAAATTGTCACACACAAAAATTCAGGGCAATAATGTTGGCTTGGAAAGAAGATGGGCTTGAGCTGGTGGGAAGCTAGAATTACACCAAAGTTAGCCTTCCAGCAGATATCTGGCTTCCATAGGCAAGCAAACCTAGAATAACTTTTTAAAAAGAAAAGAAAAGGCATACCTAATATCGAGGGACATAAGGTCTCTCTGACAAAGCTTAGGTGTTTAAAATTTGACCTCCATTCTGCAAAGGCCAACTGGTGGCAATGTCCATCAGGGAATGTGTTTAAAGAAGATTAACATTTCCCATGGAAACATTAAGGTGGCAGTTAAGATGCATTTTGTTAGAGTTTGTTTTTATCAGTACGAAGACAGTGATGAAAGCACTTGCTGCTTCCTAACGAGGAAAATGTTTGTGTCGGCTTCACCCTTATAAATGGGAAGAGGGGGGGAAAAGTCAGGTGAAGGTAGTCCTAGAGGGAGGGCAGTCTGATGTGCCTTGGTGTTTTGGGCTGGGTTGGGTGGGATGGAAGAGCGGTTGTCACCCTGTTATACTTTTTAAGTCTGCAGTCTGTGTGCTTTATGATTTCTGGGGGGTGGGGGGAATTTGGGTGGAAAATAAAGGATATAGGAAGCTTCTGAAAGCGCTTTCTTGTGGCTACAGCCAAAGGGACTGCTTCATGGGCTATTAAAGAACAGTTTTGGACAGGCTATTGGGGCTGAATGTACATGTTTATCCTGGGCAGCTGCAATGTGTGTGCTGTGTGTCGGAGCAGAGATGTACCATGCGTGCGGTGGCAGTACAGGGATTGCCAAGTCGATGTTCCTGCAGCCTCACAACAGGTACAAGGAGCGGCGATCAATCCTCTGTTCACACTGCAGGCATCGTATTTTGTATCTATAATCATTTGGTTACTTAAGTTTCTTTTTATGTCCAGCAAACGAGTGTTTTGTTTCCAAGAAAATAGCACCAGTGTGTGGCAGTTCAGGCTAGGCAGAGATACTGCTAAGCTACTCTTCCCACTATTGTAAAACAGCTGTCCGGCTCATCACTAGGACAGCAGGGACCAAATTAAATTCTGGCATAAGCTAGTAAAAGCTGCAGAGAGAAGCCAGCGTTGATTTGAACCCGTGTAACCAGTGGGGGTACAGCGTGAAAGCTCGCATTCATCTCTGACGCTGGGTGCACGGAGAGCTTCCTCTCCAGGCTCTGGGTTGGCTTAGGATGGCTGCCAAAGCCCTGGTCCCCGCTTCACAGGCTGGTGATGCCACGTACAAGGTGGCTTCTTGCTGGCAGTCCCTGCTCACCTCCCGCTATGAAGTCTGCACTTCTCTGCTCTGCTGCTGGCTTTGGTGGGGTTTTCCACCTATGCACCCCGCAGGTTGCTGCGGAAGGACTGCGGAGACTCCTTACGTACCTCCTGCTGGTGGTCATCAACCAAAACAAGTGGAGAGAGCAGATTTCCCCAGGAACAAAACACGGGGGGAGGTCTTTCCCATTAAATGGGAAATATCCTGCATGGAGTTGACTCTTACCCCGTATTTTCTTTTTGGTTGCAAAGGTAGGCTGTTTGAACAGAAGAGGAGACTCAACAGCTGTCTTCAAGACAATGACCAGCTTCTTCCACTGTTAATAAAATAGGGGCTAAAGTGAGCGCAGTCTCGATTCTTCTAAAATGTTGTAACAAGATTTTCACTGCTGCCATAGAAATTTTTGCAAACACCGGTGCCTACATTCTTAAGCCTTTTAAAAATATTTGTGGGGTTTGGGTTAGCTTTTTTTAACCGTCCAAATCCAGAAGTGAAGAGTCAGGCATTGCAGTCATCTTTTTGTATTAAACTTGTTTTTGTAGAATAAATTTCACTGGCTTGGTGCTGTTTATTATGTGTTCAATTTAGCTCTGTAAATCAATATATAAAATAAATTTATTACAAATAATTTGTTACCTTTATTTTTGTTGAGGAGTCACAGATTTTTCCAAGTGCTTTCGCTCAGGCAGATCAAATAGACCCTGCTCCGGGGAGCTGACGGTTTCTAAGAATAAGACTGAAGATGGCATGAGGATTGCATGACAGCCTAATGAGACAACGTGGATCCTTGTGACGCTCGGTGATCTCCGCGCAATAGCCAGCAGTCTCACGTGTTTGTTTGCAAATTAAATCTGTGTTTTGGGAATAGCTGGCATTAAGCAGAGGTGTGTATGAAAAGCAGTTAGGTTGTTTAGCTGCATTTTGTAGAGATTGACAGCTTGGAGGGTTGTGAAACTGTATTAGTTTAGCGGGTTGATCAGTATTCCTGTGGCCCATAATAAAGCAGTTATTTAAAGCAGGGAACGGGATGGTGCAATAAGTTTACGGTAACTGAGTGAGGGCGCCTCGAGCTTCGTGTGTTTTGCACTTGTTCTCTGAAAGGCAGATCCCTCGCACGCTGGGCGTCTGAAGTCAACATCCGCTGCGGAAAATCCTGACTCTGGTCCAAGCTGCCGATCCTGTGTGTTGTGGCATCCTCAGGCCGTGGTTAGCTCGCCCGGTTTTGGAGCCATGATGCGAAGTGCCAGGTGATGGCATGGGAAGACTGGGAAGTAGTGAGGGAAGTGTTGGATTTGGTGCTGGAGTGGGAGGGATGTCCCTTCCTGCCCTTGCTTCCAGGCTGTTGCTTGTCACTGGCCCCATCGCTTCCCTCCTTGTGCCCCAGGGGTTAATGTGCTTTAAGCAAAGCTATTACAAAGCACTGTAGCAGGGGGGATATTTATGTCAAGGAAAAAGTCAACTCTTAAACTATTGACCAGATCCCCAAGGTTTCCAAGCCTGCCTGGTAAGTAGAAGACACATCAGCGCATCTTGCTGGCAAGTCTGAGTTGTCTTCAGGGTCCATTTCCTTGAGTGTTTTCAATTCCTCCCTCACCTGAGTGTCAGTGACTCAGAACACGTGCTACCGCGAGTTTCAACTTCTTCAAACTCTGCTCCTGAAACGGCGCGAGTAGTCCATGAATCATCGTTGTGTAATTTCTGTGGACATGGCTGACTCACTCGTGTTTGGTTAGAGAGATGTTTAATCTCATAACGTGGGTCTGGATGACAAAGGGGGACATTTCCACCGGCACAGGAGGAGGTTGGCTCCGTGGAAGTCGGTGGGAGCTGGCTACCTCCTCTCCGGCGCTGAGTTGTTGCTAAGGTATGGGAACAAAAGGGAACGCAAGGCTAAATCTCCCCTCTGAACCTGCATTCCTGTTCAGATGCTTTTACCCAGTCTAGGTTGCTAAGTTACAGCTGAAATACATTCAAGGTTAGGAAATAATCTTCAGTTTGGTGTAATTACATGTGCCAGAGGATGTTTGCTTTCAACCAAGCTGCCATGATGTTTTCTGCGATAGTCTTCCCCCCGTGTCCCTTCCTTCACTTGCTATCTTGAGAGCAGAGAGGACTAGTTTCATGCCACGCTCGCTGCCGAGCTCCTGCTTGCTCTGTACAAACTGTATTGATAATTTCTGTGGTACTCGCGGTTTTCCCAGAACTCCGGGTCCATTCAAAGAAGAGGGAATGGTTGGGTTCTTCATCCCCCTGCCCTGCTCTCCTTACAACCTGCGTTCGCTCAACCAGAGTTGCTAACAGCCCTCTCCCACTTTCTTGCAAAGTATTAACGTTTCTATAAATAAATTCTCCAACGGTGGGCTGATGAAGCCATCGCATCCCCTTACTGTCAGAAAGGAAAATATGTACCAACAAGGAATCTAAAATAAAATTTGCCCTTTATCTTTTCATTTCCTGCTTCCATTTAAAGCCTTTCACATTAAATGTTTTGTCTCCTGCTGACATGACAGCTGATGCTGTGCCTTATTTATGGGGCGCAGAGTCAGGGCGCTGTGCCAGTTCTCCTGGAAAGATCAACGTGAACCGGAGAAGAAAAAGCACGGCCAGTGAGTCCTGCCCGAAGGCGCCTCCCTCCGGCACGGCCCCTGTCCGAAGCAATCACTCCCCAATGCCTCTCCCAGGATTTCCACCGTGACTTCCTTCAACCTTTAAAGAACGGCCTCCAGGTAGGTGTTGCAAAAGGGTTTTGTTGCGCGTTAATGAACGCACCCTCGCTACCGCAGAGAGCGAGGTGTGAGTCCTGTCCCACCTCCCTACCCCTCGGGGGGCTGCCAGCAGCTGCAGAGCGGACCCCGACACGGGGACCAGACCCCTGCGCTAACCTCACAGTAGCACGTTATTTTTGTAGGAACGGTTCCGTAAGGCTGCTGAGGTCTGATGCAAAGCCCACGGCTGTCTTTGAACTGCCTCTCCAAAACGAGGAGACCCCAGTGGGTTGTGGAAACCTCGCTTGGCTTCCAGCTCGGCTCGCCCAGGGGCACAGCGTGCGTTCTGCACCTCAGGAGCCCCCCGAGCTCCCCCTTCCCTGGCTCCTGGCAGAGCAGCAGGTCCCTGAGGACACCAGAACCTCTGCTGATCTCCCCTCTGACGGAGGAGACCGCCTGCCCCCTGTCACTTTGCAGTGACCTGCTGTAGGGCCAGATTCAGTGTTTACATCCCGGCTCCAAAACAGCTCTCGGCATCCAAACAGCAACAGCAGAGGAAAACACCCCAGGGTGGTGAGGAGCTGCTGGCCGGGGACTGGGAGCAGGGCTGGGCTCGCAGGGTGCAGCTCAGCCACTTCCATGCAAACCAGCTCAGAATCGGGTCCTGGGGGAGGTCCCCGTGCTCCTTCCAGGAGAGCAGCTCCTGCTTTGCTCCCAGCCAGGGTCCCAAAGGTGCCACCAGCAGTAAGGAGACATGGACAGAGGGTGACGTGTGTCTGCCAGCTGGTGGGTGAGGCTCCAGCACCCATCAGCAGCACGAAGGGCACTTCCATCCCGGGGCTGGCTCGGGGCAAGGGAGTGAGCCAGCCTGGCTGTCCTGGTGTCACCATGCCAAGCTGCAGCTCCCATCTGGCACCGCCGCCTGTCCCGGGAGAGAGTGGAGAATAAAACAACAGCAAAGACTTAAGGATGGTCCAAAGCCTTTAGAGATGGAAAGGGGAAAAACCCGCGCAGTTGGCCTCTGTGCAGGAGGGGAAAGGATGGGCACAGCGCAATGGGGTCGGTGTCGGCTCCCTGCGCGTCCTTGGCGGTTTTTGTTGTTTTTCTTTGATATCCAAGGCAATCCTCAGTCAGGCAGTTTCATCCCAGCTCTCCCGCAGATATAAATTTACTCCTTTAATATGAGAAGGGCCCTGCATAGGTCACGTCAGGATGAGGTTCGATGGTGCTGAGGTTACCCGGGAGCCGGGGACAGGGCTGCCCTGGCTCACTCCGGGCTTGGCACCCACCTCTATAAATGACAGCGTGCCCGTCCTGCTCCGAGGCTGGGCTGGGCTGGGCTGGGAGAGGTTTGGAGTCGCCACCGAGGCTGCAGCCTACAGGCTAGCCAAGGGTAATAATATCTTTGTGCCTGTAATTAGTTCCTAATTAGCATAGTTTTAATATGAGAAAGGATTGCTCTCCCCTTAGAGTGCTCTGCTTTTTACAAGAGGCTGAGTAATTGCCTCTGCGGCCGTTCGGCAGCGGCAATCAGCCCGGCTGCCTGCGCGGGGACCCTGCGGCCGCTCGGGCATCCTCCGTGCGCTTGTTTTAATGGAGCGATAACTGCAAAGGACATGTCTCCCGGCCCGGCAATACGCCTGACATAAAAATGAGATTGCTTCAATTAACACATGCATTAAAAATACATGCGATATCCAGCAGGACGGGCTTCTGCCAAGGAGAAAGGTGTGCGCCGGTGACGTGCTGCAGCAGCCAGACACCCATGGTGGGTGTCCTGGGGCCACAGGGCAAACCTGGGTGCTCGGTCCTGTCTCTCGCTGAGCCCAAGGGCCCCCCCCCCGCCCCAGCATTGTCCCAGCTCCCTCCTACCAGCTCAATAACGATTAGATTTAAAGCCTGACGTGTTTGGGGATTGCATACTGGCTTGGCTTCTCTTTTCAGGGGCTTCTGGAGCCATGGGCTGTAGCGCGTGAAGGTGAGAATAAGGGATGTTGGGACTTGCCACTTGCCCGTGCCACCCTCCTGGCAGGCATGGCGAGGGGGAGCTGGCTTGGAGACCTGCCCTGTCTGTCCTGAAAAAGGAGGAGGAAACACCAGGACCGGCCTGACTTGGAGGACGGGAGGAGGCAGAAGCAGATGCTGGGCACCAGCATGTTCCTGCTGCTGGGATGGTCCGTGATGCTGAGCGGTGGCACGTGGGGACCCCGTCCTGTGATGCTGAGCCCATTCCAGCTGCAGAGGAGAGGCAGCTGGTGCCTGCAGCGATCGCCTCCGGCTTGTTGAAGGGCGAGAGGTGTGCTTCAACCCTGGGACAGCTCTGGGCTGTGTCACCTGTACCCCTGGTGCCAGGAGAGCCAGGGGTTTTGGTGCTAAGCCCTGTCTAGGTAAGCCCAGGCGGGATGGAGAAGGCAGCCGCTGGGTCCGGGTCTGTGCTGGGATCCCCAGGTCTGGGCTGGCCCTTCCCCACATCGCGGCTCCCTTCAATGGCACCTAAACCCACCGAAACCCTCCGTCTCTCACCGGGGGTGCGCTACTGAGTGTGAGTTCTCCATGAGCCGACAGCAGCAACATTTAAGGATAACCTCTAGCTCAGCTGTTTGGTGGAAGGGATGCAAGCAGGGATGACGTTGTGGCGAGGGCGATGCAGAGGGGAAGGGGAGGACAGGAGCGCGTTGCCCACGGCCGAGCAAGACGCCCTGGCTGGAAAGGTCGCTCAGTCTCCCCCAGCCCTGCGTGTTTGACTCCCACCCTGTCCTCTCCAGGCTGCTCCTGGGCCGTTGCGGTGCAGGCGATGCCGAGCAGAGCCGAATCACAGCCGGGGGACATGTCACCCCGTCGCTGGAAAGCAGGGAGGTACCTTAGGGGAATTTACACCCTCAGTTCTTGATGCCTCTCGGCGTTTTGCTGAGATTGGCCGATGGGTTCAGAAGTTGTTGGCGGGGGATGCACCGCGGCTGGCCTCACAGAGCGCCCACATCAGGTTTTTCTCCTTCAGAAACCAAGCTTTAAAAAAAGCCAGCAACACATTTTCCTGATCTTAAATACCAGCATAAAGCAGAGTGAAGTAAGGGCTCGGGAATCGGGGTCTTTGTTTCATCCTTGTCTTTAATCTCAGCCTCTGCCCCCGACCATCAGTTCGATCCCTCTGGTCTCCGTGAGCTTGTTTTCTCCCCTCCAGTTAGCGAGAATTACCACATCCATCAATCGTTATCTCAACAGCAAGGTTTTCTTCCCAACCTCCTGCCGTTTTGTTGCAAAGCCCTCCCAGCGCCTTCCCCACCGCAGCCCCCGGGGCCCCCGTCCTGGGCACCGCTTTGCTAACGTCCCCCGAGTTATCACTGGGGACTGGTCCAGGACCCCCGGGATGGGGGGATGAGAGCGGGCACCACCCCCTGCTTGTCCTGGGGGATACCCGGATTCCCTAAAGAACATATGGGTCCTGCCTTCTTGGGATGCATGAGGCTGGCATGGCATGTCCAGAGTCGCCTGCCCTTGGCACATGCTGGACACCCGGCAGTGGGTGTTTGTGTCTCCCCGTGGGTTGAGGGGGGCACGCGCTGTCCTTGACTCACTGGAGGAGACAATTCGGCCCTGGCAGGAAGCTCCCTGGGACTTTTCCATTCCCCCACCGGTCCTAAAAGTGCCGCGGTGTCATTTTTCCCTGCACAAGGTTGTTGGCAGGGTTGGGGCTGGGTGTCTGTGGGCTCCGCTCCCTGATCCACTCACCTGCTGCACAGCTTCGGGCAAACCCTGGTCTCGCCCCGTGCCTTGTCCCCCTTGCCATAAATAGCTTTTCTTTGCCAAAAAGGTGATTCGGTCTGTCCCGCAGCATCCTGGCTCCTCTCACCACCTCCCTCCCACAATCCCTCCCCTTTGCCCGTCCTCCCCTGCATCGCCCCGGCGTGTTTTCCCCACGCAGGGAGCAAACAGCCAGTGGGTTTGTTTGCTGGGAGCTCCGGGAAGCTGGTGTCCATCCCGCTCCCACCGCCAGCCCCCTGCCCGCTCCCAGCCCGCTCCCACGGGGAGGTGATAAACACCAGTGAGGCTCAGCCGGAGGCGGGGGGGCGGCTTTTGCAGGTGGTACGGTGGAAAACAGACCAGGAAAAAGCAACAGTTGTTTTCCTGGACAGACTATTGCACAAGGTTAGCCAGAGCGTGGCCACGCTTTCTGGAAAGCCTCGCACATGGCTGGTCCCTTCTCCCTCCATCCTTAACCCTCTCGCACACGCGGCTTTGTTTTCCTTTAACACCCAAGGGTGTCTCCCCCCGCCTCGTCCCCTTTTAAAGCTCAGCCGTCAGCTGGACATACCAGGCGAGCGACGCAGCAGTCAGGTGATGGCCCAAATGCCCGCACGCTCCCCCCGCTCCCTCATTTCTCATACTCGAATCACGCTGAGAAGCAGCAAGAAACCCAGCCCAGGCAGCGCCCCGAGCCCACGCTCGCCATCGAGCCCGGACCGGCCACATCCACCCAGCAGGTGAGGTCCAGGGTGGCTTCTGCATCAGCACCAGCCGCCCTCTGGGGTAGGATGAATATGGGCGGGATGAACAAGCACTTGATTTCGGAGAGCGGGCGAGATGTTATTCGGAAGGCTCCGGGCATAGACATGGCTTGCGGGAAGGGACGGGAGTGGGG
>VFFE01007624.1:933202-945707 GCA_008921705.1 Burhinus oedicnemus | reverse complement strand
CTGCACATCCTCTTCGAGGGCTGCAGGAACACGGACCAGTCCTCGAAAGGATGAATTTATTTTTTTTCCCCCTCCCATCCCTTTTAATTTGAGGTCTGGATTGTCTCCCTCTGATTTCACTGCCTCGATGGTATGAAGCCAGACTGCTTCTCCAGTGTAAATATGAGCTCGGCTGCCTTTTTGTCCTCCTCAGCGGCTGCCAGATTCCCCTGCCTGATGCCCACCAGAGCCACAGCCACCCATGGGCTCCTTGCAAAGGACAGAGTGAAGGGGTGGGTGCTGCCGGGTGCTTGCAAGAGAAACCAAGGCAGTACAGCACAGATGTGGTGCACATCTGTGCTCTTCCTGCCTTACTGTTTTACAGCCCGGACTTGCTGCTGTCAAAATCAAGGAGGAATTTCTCTCCGGGGCTAGAAGCAGGAGCGGATCTGGTGCTGGATGCTCCCTTGGGCTGTAGCAGAGGGCAAGGCTGGAGAGCCTGGGGGAGCCGGCGCTTGGCTGTAAACCATCTCGGTGCTGGTTTGACGCGTCCTCGTGCCACGTGTTAGCACGGTGGAGGAAACGCTCCCGCTAATGCTCCAGTGTTAAATGACAGGGAATGTCCCAAACTGAGGTTTCTTTAGAAGGCGCAGAAAATGTTGCTAACCCCACCAGCAGCGTCAAGGGGCCAGGGACTGCCCAGGGACGTGAGCTTGCAGGCGCTTTATTAATAAACCTCCTTTGCAAGGAATGTCCTAGCTTGGGAAAGACTAAGACCATCATTAACACTGTCTCATAGGGCAAACGGGGGCTGTTTCACAGCGAGGGGTGTCATTAATACAGTGTATTAATAACCCGACATTACCGGTCCAAGGAATGCCCTGATCCAGCTGCTTCGATGAGGCCACCGCATTAACTTGATAGCTCTTCTCGATCATTCCCCCTCTGTTTCTTTTGCTCCCAACAGGTCTAAATTGGGTCGTTTCTGGAGTCTGTGTTTCAGGCTGGGGCTCCCTGCCAGCCCCTGGGCACCTAAAGATCCCATCCCACCCGGCTGCGCCCTCGATGCCCGGCCCTGGCTGCGGGATGCCGGCGCAGACGGTGGCTTCGTGGTGGCTCGTCCCCCTTTCTCACGCTCCCCCATACCCTCTGTTTTGCAGACACCGTCGGTGAAAACCCAGAGTGGGTGTTAACTGGCCCAGCGCAGCATGTCCCAAATCCCGCTTCCGATCTCCCTTCGCTGCTACTAAAGGGGAGCGAACCCCTCCGTCCCCCACCTTTCGCCCAGCACCATGGTGGGGCAGAGCCCCCTGGACCCCAGCGAGAGCAGGACCGCCGTCCTCCTGGAGCCCTTCGTCCATCAGGTGGGCGGCCACATGAGCATGATGAAGTACGACGAGCACACGGTCTGCAAGCCCCTGGTCTCGCAGGAGCTGAGCTTCTACGAGTCGCTGCCCTTGGCCATGAGGCAGTTCACGCCCCAGTACAAAGGTAAGGAGAGAGGCTGGGAAAGGAGCTAAGGGTCAGTGTTGTCACTGGGATTAGCCCTGAGACTGGGATAAGGGCTAGTGGGACCAGTGGCAGCGCAGGAGGTCCCGGCTGGCTCGGTGGGGGCTGGTTCTGAGCTGTGGAGCCCCATCACTTGTGCAGGCGCTGCTGAGCAAGGATGCTTCCCGGGTGAGTGTGTGCACAGGAGCAGGTCTGTGAGGCTGGGAGGGTCTCCTGGATCTCTGCGGCTGGGGTGGGGGGAAGCTCTGATGTCTAATAAGGGTTGAGCGCTGGCTGATGGCACCAGGAGATCCTCCCCTCCGCCCCTCTGCTGCTATGGGTGGCCTTGGTAACACATGGGACTCTTGTTATGTCAAATAGAGATGAAACTGGTCTGCTCCCAAAGGGGACAGGCATGAGAAGGTGGAGGCTGAGAGCAGGGACACGATCCCGTCCGGGGGAGCCGAGAGCCTGGGCAGCGCAGGAGCGAGACAGAGAGGGTAAACACAGAAAAAAACGGAGAACAAGGGGCAGGAATAGGACGGGGTTTCCCATCAGTGTTTGCTTTGAGGATTTTGCAGGTCACGGCCCCAGATAGGTTGGTCTGATGGCATGTGAATGGTGGCACTGAATGGGCGCAGGATAGCAGGGACTAGGAAAGTCTTGTTCCAAACAGGATTCCCAAGATCTGACACGTGACGTGCTCAGTTCAGAGCTCAGGGCGCCTCGGTCCCACGTGTGCGGCCCCATTGCTCCAGGCCTTGGTTTTAGAGGAGGTGACGGTTTGTGTCAGAGGCAGAAAAGTTGGGAAGAGCAAGGAAAGGGTCAGGGCTGGCACGAGCTGGGGGAGAGATGGTCCTTGGGGCCACCATGAAATACCGAGCCTGAACAAACAGCCCAGAGTTGTCTCAACCATCATTTTTGCTGGTTCCTCCACCTTAGCCAAGCCCCGCTACTCCCAGCGCTCCTGTAAGCCCTGGTCCCTGGAAAACCAGAGGCACAGACCACATACCTCCTTAAAAATCCCAGCCAGGCAGCTGTCCTGCCACAAGCCAGACCTTCCCAGGACAGGGGACAGCTTCCCGCCTGCCCCTCCGCTCGGTGCCCCCGTCACTGCCCAGTCCCCCCCTTCAGTTTCCCTGTCCCTAGCTCTCCTTGCCCTGAACCACTTTCCCAGCTGAATTTCTCAACTTAGCTACCGAAAATCAGCACTTGGTGTCCAGGGGGGGTCCTGACATTTTTTTAAAGCCATCCTCCCTCCTTCCTTCCCTCCCTCCCTCCCTTTCTTATTCCCTCACTATTTCTGCTTTTACTGCCAGACTTCTGCTGCTCGTAAAGCTCCTGACCCTGGAGTTTTGCGAGAGGCGAGAAGCTCAGCTGTCACGTAAAAACTTAAAATATCTTTTGGTCCTTCAGCATTACAGAAAAGAGCTCAAAGTGTCAGCCACGGTTTCACTGCGCTTCCAATCCAATCTCTCCCTTTCCCAGAAAGTCAGGGGCCTTTGCAGATTTATGGGACAATATTAAAAAGATGCTTAAGAAAGAAAACGAGTCTTCCTCTAAGAAATTTTCTTTAGCAGGGGCCAGGGCTGGGTGCTGGAGAGCCGGGCCCTGCTCTGGCTCTCTAATAAAGATGTTAAGCAGTCCCAGCTTATCAGTTCAGGGGTGGCCCGGTTATTAATACCTTTTTGTCTTCTTTTTCTCTTCTATTGCAAGTCCCGGTGAGTTTTGCGACGAGGGGTAATTAAATATAGCAATTCTTCTCCAATTTGGCATTGGGCACACACATTTTTAATTCTGATTATAACTGTCCCAGCCCTGACCGCCGGGCAAATTAAAGAGGTGGAATATTTTCCCACGAGGGCGATAGGGAGGGATGAGCATCAGGGGGAATAATCCTGAGGTCTTCATCACCCCTTCACACGTGTCCATGGTCCTCGTCTCTATTCTTAGGCTGCTCGGGGAGGGGGGCGGGATGGGACACAGCTCGGGGACCATTATGTAATGATGACATTATGTGCGGTGGTGATCAAATATCATCATTCAAATCCAACACCGAGTCGGCTGCTTAAAAAAAAATGTCCACCGCTCGCTTAAGCGTTTCAGGCAGGTTGGTGACCTTGGGAGCGGCTTTGCCCCCACCATCCCCTCGTAAACCTCTGCCTGCCCCGAGCTGAGCTCGCAAGGGGATGCTGGGCTTGTTTTCAAGCCCGGTTCTGCTCGGATTCCTATTGCACGTGGCAGTAAATAAATGCACTTGTAAATTTAAAAATAAATCCATGAGGGTACGGCTACATAGCAGAACGCTCCTGAGGATCACTGGGATGCCACTAGCATGGTGACAGCACCCGTAAATACCCGCTGGGCGCCACGGTTTTGGTGACACTAAAATGCCAGCAAAGAGGAGTACCTAAATACACCTTTGCTCCCAGATAGATGTTTTCTTCTTGCAATAAAAGAGGACGGTAGCCATCTGTTATAGGTTTGTGTTGCACACCTAGGTCACTTGCAGGACCTGCGCAAAACCCGTGTGGAAGCACACCAGGAAACAAAAGGCTTTTTCCGGCTGAGATGTAGGTTTCTGAAGGCAGAGCTTTCAGCTGGAAGGAGTGAGAGGATCACATTCCCTCGCAATTTAACTGCTCATTCTTGCCTTTGAAAATCTCCCCATTAATTTTCATATTAATTTGAGATACTTAAGAACTCTTAGTTTCATGCTATATATAACGTTTTTAGGGCCAGATTGTCAGCACTATGCAAATCAGCACAGCTCCATTGACTTGCAGATATGTAATTGGGACAGTTTTTAAGGTTACAGGCTGCTACGGTGCTGTGACTGACGGCGGAGCGCTAGATTTGGAACCGAGGACTCTGTGCGCCTCACAGTGACTTTTTAAAAATAAAAAGGCTTTGATACAGGCAAAAGATACGCAGGCTTTTTTTTCCTGCCTACCTCCCATGAAAATTCAAAGCAGGCAGCCGAGCTGATAGGAATTTTACTTGCTCTCAGCTATCCGTAATACAGATTTTTTACGACTGGGACTCAGCGAAAGATCAGGTGGGTAACGCTGGAGCTCGAGGAGGACGGAGCTCCCTGTGCTCACCATCACTATGAGCAAAGGACTGAGATAGCTAAAAATATTACTTACCCCCTAATTAAGGTTTCCAGTCCCCAGCTCCCTTAGCAAAGCAGCCTGTGTGTATTCCTCCCCCATTTCAGTGCAAAATTAGCCAATTTAAGCAAGCCTGCCATGGCACGCTGTTGAGATTAATGCTGATTTTACAGTGAAAGGGAACAGAAATGGTTGTGGTACCTGAGCAGAGGGGCTGTACGGAGGGCGAGAGGGAAGCACAGCCAGAGCTGGAGGGTTACGGGGTGCAGGACTCGGGGAAGGATGGGCACCCCGAGTCTAACGGAGGTGGCCGGTGGCTGACGGCACACCGGGCTCCTGCAATTTGGGCGGTGAAAACCTCCCTCTGTCAGCAAAACTGGGCAGGCAGGAGGCTGCGCACACGCAGAGCGGGCAAGTCCTTCTGTCCGTGTTTGCTGGCTATCATCGCACTTTAAATGGAGAGAAGGGGGTTTGCATATTTATTTGCTTTGGCAAATTTGCTCGGGAGAGCAGAGCTCCCTGTTTTGTTAAGCTGCCGAAACGCATCTCCCCGCAGTGCCCAACAGACCAAGTGAGGATACCCTGGGGACAGTTGGCTAAAACCCAGCTCCACGTGTTGCTAACGGAGGCTCTTTCCAGTGACAAGTTTTTGCTGGTCCAACAGCCTTGGCCGTGACTCTTTTGGATCTGCCTTACTGCAGCTAGACTGGAAAGCAGCAGGGTACGACTCATGCGGCTGGCATCCCCTCTGAGACCCACAGGGGCGATGCTCTAAAAATGCCTCTGCTGCCTTGAGAGGCTCAGACGGCCCTGACAGAGGGCTGCAGGAGCAGGACTGCGGTTATCAGCCTTTCCCAGAAAGGTCAGAGCCGTCTGGTACGCGAGCCGTGGCCATTCCTGCTCTGTCATTTGAGATTCAGAGGCAGCCGTCCCCATGCCAGGGATGGGCTGAGACCGGGCTAAATATGTGGTGGGCTGAATGGCATTTGAGCCCTGTGATTCCCGCTACAGTCAGGGAAAATTGCAATGCTAAAATACACAATGGTGTTTTAAGCCCTTAGGGTGGAAAGTAATAATCCCTGGTCACAGTCATGTTCCCCCTCGTGCATGAACACCGGACATTTGAAGATCCAGTCCCCGCTGTCGGCCGTTTGGGTGCTTGGGGAAGGACATGACCATGACAATGTACGGGAATCACGTACGCAGGCAGCGCTGCCAGCCCATGCACATGCCTCTGCCCTGGCTCCTGGGGGCTCTCCAATTAAAGGAAGGAGTTGGCATGCTGGTTGTCTTTGGAAAATTCCTGGTCCTTTGCTTCCCACCAATGAAAAGCATTTCCAACCTTGCCCCGTCTTAAAAAGTGAGACCTAAATCCCTTGTCATAAATAAGCCAGGAGCTCTGGGTCCAATGCGGGGGGTCTTTGCTGGGTCACTTGCGGCATAGCAGAGCCTGGAGGGATGGAGGACAAAGGAACATGATGTTCAGAGGAGGCAGGTTTCAAGCCGAGCCTTCAGAGGAGGGAACATTAGAAAAGCCCGTGGCTGTTTTCCAGGGTCTCAGACTAATGGTGTTTATTGGACCTCAAATCAGAGCGGGATCAGTGTGAGAGGCCACTAAAACACGGGGAGGCAGCCGTCCTGCTAAGTGCCAGCCCACTCAGGAAGGCTGCATCACCTCGGGCTGGTGCAGACAGTGCCCAAGCCTGCATGGTAACCCACGGGTTAATCTCATTCTAGTTTGGTTTTCCTCTTTTTTTGTCCAGGCATCGTTTCCGTACACCTCAAAAAGGACAGCCTCGGCAACCTGACCCTGATCGCCAGCCCCAGCCTGCAGACGGAGAGCTGCGGCCGGCTGGATAACGCCATCAGCGACTCTGCGATGACGATATGGCACAAATGCAAGTGGGCTGCTGGCACTGGCACCGGCAGCGAGCACACACTCGTCAAGTGGAGTCACACGCAGCTCACCAAGACCTTCAAAGACAGGTGAGGGTCTGCTGCTCCCTGCAGACCTCCTCCTGGTCCTCACCTGCCGCTTTGGGTAGGGTCTAACCGGGATGGGTTTGGTGACACAACTCCTGGTTTAAGGCAAAGTGAGCAAAAGCAATGCCCTGCCAAGGTGAAGAAAAGCAAAGCCCAGCTTGGTGGCTTCATGGTTCATCTCTTCCCCGGCTCATGGATGGAGCGGGGCAGATTTGGCTATCGCTGAGATGCTGTTGCTCAAATACGTGCCTCAAACTCTGCTTTAAACCTGGCTCCTTGGAGCGCCGCATGCTCCAGAAGGAGGAGGGGCCCCAGGAGAACAGCCACCGAGCCCATGGCACGCAACGCCCTTCTGCTGCTCACCAGCCTGGAGGGTGGTTCGATCCTGTCCTTGTCCCTGGGGAGAGCTGTCTCTGAAAGGCATCGCGGTGCTTGCAAGCACGCCGTGACCTTAGGGCTTGCAGAGGCTTGCGGCAAGACGTCTTTCCTCTCAAACTGGTTCAGAAAAGACCTGGGTCAGCTACGACTGAAGGGTGCAACATTGCTACCGTGAAACCACTGCCCTCAGCGTGAAGGGAGTTACGGTTTTTGGATGAGCGAGATCAAGGAATGACCCTCTAAGGAGAATAAATCTCCTCTTTGCTCTCTCCCCTCCTTGAAGCCAGCCCCTCTATATTGGGAATTATTCCTATTGTTGGACAATTTGCCTATGTTGTGCCCGTTAGGCAGATAAATAGAGATTCCTGGTCAGTGGCGCTCTGAATGGCGCTTTTCATAGGAGCCAAGCACACTTTGAAATTATAATGAAAGAAAATATTGGCGTGCAGCAATAGCTGGCTTTCTGAAAATTACTTTTAGGGAGTAACAAAGGATCTCCGCAGGTTGGACATGATGAATATGTTTCCTTTGCGAGTCCCTGAAAATTTACCTTATCAAGTTTGAGGCTCTACAAAAGAGAGGAGGGAGGAATATTCTCTTCTGGAGCTTATAAACCAAATGTGTTCTTTTGTGTGTTTTGTCTAGCTGCCCGGGGAAGATGCTATTGAGGACAGACCTTCAGTACCGCACAGATTCACTTTTGGAAGATGCAAACGGAAACCAGCCAGAAAGAAACAGCTACAACCCCTGGGGACTGCACTGTCACAGGCAGCACCTGAACCGCATGTCCTCCAAGCATAATGAGAACAAACTTCATCGTATCCTTTTTCCTCTCTCCCCTCTAGCCTAGTCCTGGCTACAAATAACCGCTCGTAACCAATGTATGTTTTATTGCATCCCTCCTCTGCCCAGTCCTGGGGATAATACAGAATCTACAGAATGTATTTGCTCTGTTATCTTCTCCCACTGGCCAGTTGGACTAGATGATCATTGTAGGTCCCTTCCACCTGAAATATTCCATTCCATTCCATTCCATTCCATTCCATTCCATTCCATTCCATTCCATTCCATTCCATTCCACTCTACTCTATAAAAGCGAAAACCCACTTCCTGTAAAGCGTATTCAGCGTAAGTCACAGACCCCCTTGGCATACATTTCAAAACACAACTATAGAGGAATTAGCAGCTGCCTCGCCTTTTATTTTCCTATTACACTTCATTACCCACCAGCCATGTGAGTAATACAGTTTAACAAGTTCCCCCACACCCACCGGAGTGAGTACAGCACTGAGGCAAGGTGTCGGATTGACAGCCCAGGGCTATCGTGTCACTAGAGAATGGAGCTGTTGGTGCTTTAATTGGTAGGACTGTACTACAGTAAATTAACTGAAATTGGCAGCAAGGGGCCTATAGCAATGACACGTTGGTAAAATTGGCTCAGAAAGTCTCATTACAGTTGTGAGCTATTATGGAGAGCGTCAGCAGTTGCTCTGATTTAAGACCTCTTTCAATTAGAATTTAAAAGTATTGGGTTTCCCTTAACTCACGTTCAGAGTTTCTATTGCTTGAAAACGTGGTATCAAAATACAACTATCCCTGCATCCTGGACTTAAAGATGGGAACCCGGCAGCACGGCGACGATGCCTCAGAGGAGAAGAAAGCCCGGCACATCAAGAAGTGTGAACAAAGCACCTCTGCATCTCTGGGCGTCCGCATCTGTGGGATGCAGGTAAGATGGAGCCTCGGTCCTTTTGGTGTTTGCCCGACACACGCGGCTTGAAACCAAGCTAAAGGGACTTTTTGTTGGTGTAAATTGAAGCGGTTTTATTCTGCTCTCTCACCAAATGCAGGCTGTAAGAACTGGCCACTCGGCTCTGTGTCCTGCCATCAAACAGGAGAGGATGCTTAGGGAAGAGTGTAGAATACGGCACATATAGGGTAACCCTTGCCCATATCCCCTCCTTGACTTGGGGAGATTTGGCTGCTTTCACTAGCGGTGGCCGCATAAGCACCACCCCGCACCACTGCCACCAGTATGAGCAGCTGGAACCAGTTTACCCCAGCTGAGAATCTGCCTGTACACGAACACAGATTCCCCTCTCATGCTCAGCTCTTGGCTGCTGCGCAAAAAAAGAAATACGAAAAAGCATCCCTGTCTCAGCCTGTCGCCGTCAGAGCGAGTGGTTTGTTTTGTGCCAAATATTACGGTTCCTCTTGCTCAAAATCGCTGCCCTTCCGCCTGGAAACCACACGTTTGTTTCACTCACACTTCGCAAGCAGGTTTCAAAACATCGTTCTGCTGTGCTTGAAGGCTAATTATGACGATGATTATAAAGCACATATATAGCAGCGTAAACACTCGATGTCAAAACCCATGTCCCTTTCTGGTCTCTGACATCCTTCTGTTGAGCAGATTATCCTTTAAATTACAACTGGCGTGTGAGCTAATTCTAAATTCACTCCCTCATTTCTTATTCTGTGTTACCCGAGCCTCACATACAAATTTCTGTCTACATCTTTTCTGTCTGTGTTTAAGAAAGCGAAATTATTGCCACCCGTGCATTACATATTGTGAGAAGGTACAGAGCCGGGGTATTCCTGTACTGCTGCAAACTCCTGCCGCAGCCAGAGGGAAAATGCTGTAAATCACTAGTGACACGGCTATGACTTACAGCTATTTGGGTTTCACAAAGGGGTAATTTATAGCCGTACAACAAGAATCTGCACTACTGGTTTAAATTGAATAGTTTAAATCTCCAGAAAAGACAGGAGGTGGGATTCAGCGAGAAGCCTGCAGTACACTGCCAGCCTTGCTAGGTATCGCCAGACTGCGGAGGATCTGCGTCCCGTTCCTCAGCTTGGGTCTGAACTTTTTAGGTTAGGGCGGAATCTAGAGCTTTGGGAAAACTGAACAACTGAATCTGGATTGTTTCTTTCTTTCCTCAAGGTTTACCAAGCGGACACTGGCCATTTTCTCTGCAAAGATAAGTATTATGGCAGGAAACTCTCACCAGAGGGATTCAGGCAAACCTTGCGCCAGTTCCTGTGCAACGGTAACCACCTCCGAACGGATCTCCTGGAGCCCATCATCCTGCGGCTGAAAGCTCTGCTTTCCGTCATTAGGAAGCAAAGCTCTTACAGGTTCTACTCCAGCTCACTTCTCATCATTTATGACGGACAGGAGCACAAGGAGAACGTGGCACCCTTGGATAATCACCTTCTCTTCCAAAAAACAAACTGCACCACGTCACACGGCACTAATCACTCCAGAGTTGACGTCCGCATGATAGACTTTGCCCACACCACTTTCAAAGGCTCCAAATGCAATCACACCACTTACGACGGGCCAGACCACGGCTATATTTTTGGCCTGGAGAATCTCATCAAAATCCTTCAGAATATCTCAGAAGGAAAATGACAAATTCTGTGAAATAGCCTGGATTTCCTAGTGACCGATAGCCCTGAAAAGTACCGCATTCGGTCAGTTGTATGGGACACATACATGGGACACATGGGACATCACAGCTGCTGGATGTCACGTGCACGGTTTGGAATAACAGCTCGGACAGCTTGCTAGGAAAGTGCAAAAAAAACCACTACATGCCATTACTGAACTCAAGCGTAAAAAGCAAAGAGCTGAAAGAATCTGTTCTGTCTGCAATCAATCAGAAGATTTATTTTCCTTTCTCGTTTTACTGCTGTCCTTGATTTATTTGTGAGCCAAAAGAAAGCATTACGTGAAGGAGTCTTAATGATAAAATAGGACCTGCTCACCTCTACGCTCACGAAGCCAAGCAGGCTAAGGAGATATTGTGTATTTGAGTGAGACTATTAAAATGAGCTGGCAGGTCTGAACGGACTGCAGCATTACTTTCAACTCATGCTCAACGCTACGGGCTGAAGGCAGAGACACCAGCGGGAAAGAAAAACGCACACCCTGACATTCACGCTCCACCTGCCCAGCACTGCGAGGCCGTCGGGTGTTCTCTGTACGGCGCGGGTGTTGAAACACAGACGGACGAGACGCTGCAGAGGTTCTGGACTGCTTAAGGTGTAAAAGCAGGGGGAACCTCAGACCAACAACTGGACCTCACAAAGGTTTAATATCCCTGCGGGATTGTAACAGTTACAGAAACTTTCTGAACAAGGGGCTCTGTAGGGCCTGGAAGTAAGGGAATGCGATGATTCTGTCAGCTATCAGTCACAAAAAACATTCATATCAAGGTATTTTTGCTTAAAAAAAGAAAAAAAAAAAAGGCAAACAAAAAAAAAGTGTGAGATTGAGTCAGGGACTAGACATTAAAGGTCACCTAGAAATTCCTTGATACAGATATTATGTGTGTGTTTGGAACAGACAATAACAAAAGAGTCAAAATGTTTACAGCTTTTGTGGACAGATTTTATTATTACGGAACAAACATAATTCCTTCCTGCATGGTGTGGGAAACCTGAAAGAGAAGTCCTTACACAAGGAACAGAGCTACAGAACCCCATTACTGGGGAGTGGGGATATAAATAAAATTGTCTAAGTAACTCTCACTTATTGTCCATCTCTTTTTCAATTCCAGAGCATCCTTAAGTGACGTTACCTTTTGTTTAGGGCTGTATGTTTTGAAAAAAGCCATTATTTCCACAGGTTTAAGCACCAGATCTCAAGGGAGACCCCTTCACTTGTATTTTACTGCACACAGCTGGTGAATTGCTACAATTTATAGCCGGAAAATTTAAATCATCTGGCCCAGCTGCATATTTTACTTGGCCTAAAGTCCATCTGTGAAGACCTTGTTATTTACTGGATATCATTCATAGTGTTGCGTATTTGTTGCCTGCAAACTCAGACGACTATAAAAAAAGCCACAAACACTCTGCTTCAGCAGTGAAAGGATTGAATCATCCTCTTGGCTCGCACGCATGCAGCGTGGCCCTGCAATCAGTGCTAACTGTGGCTGTTACCAGCGCTGCTGATAGGGTTTATACAGACCCACCTCAGCGTCTGCATCCCTCCTGGGCCTCTTGCCGGCTGCGATGTCAGGTCTGAAAGTGGGGAAGGGTGGAGGAGGGTCTAAGCATGACACCAGCAGCCAGAGCCCCTCGTTGGCAGAGCAAAACACCCGCCGTGGCTGCACGCCTCACCTGCCGTTGCTCCTGTGAAGAAAACAGCAACCTGTTGCTTGAATAGTGACAGAAGCTCCCTCCCTTTTCATTCCTTATATTGAAGCACATAATTATCGAGTATTTAACCATTTGACTGGCAAGAGAAGGAGCTCTGAACCAGCGTACAACCTTATGTACTCCACGTGGAGAAGGGGGAAAAACAGGCAAGACTTTCTAGGTTTTAAAACGCCCAGAAGCCAAGCATTAAGGTAGCTAGTACGTGCTGCGCTGCCGGCTGCCTGGCCCGGGTATCAGCAGCACCGTAGGAGCAAGATGCCTTTGCCAGCCGCACAAAGCAGGCCGCTTGGCAGCGATGGAGCAAATGAACGGGCAAAGCCAGGCTGCTCATTACTTGCCTTTCAAAAACACAGGGTAGGCTGTGAGCCCGCCGAGGGGGGGGGGGGGGGCCC
>VFFE01007624.1:885244-933182 GCA_008921705.1 Burhinus oedicnemus | reverse complement strand
CCCCAACCCCCGCCGCCATCTCCCTCCCGTCGGGGCCCGTCCGGCACCGCCCCGCGCATGCGCAGCCCGGCCGGACCCCTCTGGCTTGCCGTAGGTCACGTGATCCCGCCCATGGCCGGCGCCGTCGGCAGCCATGGCGGCCACCAGGTACCGGCGGTTCCTGAAGCTCTGCGAGGAATGGCCGGTGGAGGAGACTAAGCGGCAGCGGGACTTGGGCGTCTTCCTGCGGCAGCGGGTGGCGCAGGCTTTCCGCGAAGGGGAGAACACGCAGGTGGGAGGGGAGGGCAAGGATGGCACCTCCGCGGCGGCCGCGGCCTTGCGAGGGGTGCGGGGGGGAGGGCCGAGGCGGGGCCGGGGCCGCGCAGGCGCCTCCTCCCTCCCGGCGGTTTAACGGTCGATTTGAGGAGGCTGTGGCGGTTTTTGGGCGCCCGCCTCGGGAATTTAGTGCTGACACGGGCTTTTTTTTCGGAGCTCTCGCGGTTGAGGAGAAGGTTGTGCCTGCGGGGCTCTGCTGTGGAACGAGCTTCCCTCCATTCTCCTCAGGGCCCAGGACAGGCCGTTAAAACACAGGCCCCGGCAGCCGCGTAGCGTGTTCGTCGTGTAGGACAAGCTGCGGGGTACGCCAAATTCTGCCACCACTTACACTATGTGCTTTGGAGACCCCCATTCCTGTGGTTATGGAAGTGGGATACAAAGCCTTGTGAATTTGTCAGTGCCGTGCTGGAATCGAATTGATTAGCGTGTTTTGCTTAGCATGATGATAGGATGATAGTGCGATGCAGTGTGGAGTACGTAGTGAAATGCACTGTTAGGGTGCAGCGGTTATAAAACTGGATTCCAGCTGCAGCTGTAATTGTGTTGGAGTTTAGGCTTTGGTGCTGAAATAAATTAGAGCAGCTAACGCTTGACTTGGGCTGCAGATCTTTACAGGCTTGGAGGAGGTGCTGTGGAATGTAAATGTGCCCTTTCTTAGCATAAAAACATTGTTCCAGATATGCGTTTTCTACTTCAAGGGGCTATTATAGGCACCTAATTCTATATTGGTCACCAGAATAGTCTGCAGTAGACATTTCGGAAAGTGCTTATTGCTTTTTCATATGCTCAGGACAGCTGAATTTGCTGCAGCAGTTGGCTACAAGATCCCAAAGCTGCCACTCATCTTGAAAATCTAAATTGATGCCTGCAGCACTGATGTCAATTTGTATGTATAAAGGCTTAATACAGCAAAGGGAAATGTACTGGCAGACAGCAGAAGAAATGTCTGAGAAAAGAACTAGCACCATAAAGGATACTTTATCAGCCTAACGTCTGTTTTATTCACATGGAATAAGATTTGCTGATTTTACAGGGGGGAGGGATACTGTTTCAGCTCCCCATTTAATAGGTATTTCTGCTACCATTACTAAAACATTAGCAGGGCCATGTGAAATGTGACTGCAGGATACATGAAGCTGAAGATCACCTGCAGTGTGATGGTGCTTACTCTTGGCAGTCTGTCTGTCCCTATATCCTCTCTCCTGCAGCAGCCATTACCTACTGAATAAGGAGAGCCTTTTCTTAGTTTTCCTGGTTTGCGCAGAGGAGGCATTACTGGCCTTGTGCTGAACCTGTGCCAGTGTCCCAAGGACAGATGAGCCGTGTCATTTTATCCTGATATGTTTCTGTTGATACTATTCTTATTCATGTATCCGTTTTAATCATTTATGTTTGATGTCATCGAGCAGCAATGCAGAGTTCTGGTCGAGTTGGCCCCCATTGTAAAACAGAAAAACAAGATGACGTGCCATCCACGCTGCTAAATAGATGGCTCTGCAAGGCAGATGCACCTCTCCGAGGCACCTAGCAGAGGTTTAGGTATTAGCAAAATCTTTCCAACTTACTCGACCAAAATAGAAACCCATTTACCCTTCAGAAGCTGTTCAGTGTCTTTCATGCTGCTTTTCTGTAACCAATTAGAAACTATTTTTAGCCTGCACCGGGATTTTCTAAATTCCATCCTAGTACATGATCCTATTTGATACTTTAGAATAAAACAGGCAGCAAAACTGGCCTTTGAGCAAGAAGGCTCGCAGATTTCACAGCGTGGCCAATAAACGTGAGAAGAAAACTGTCCAGCAATGATCTCATTAACTGTGTGTTCACAGTTGATCTGTCAGATCTTTAGAGCAGTTTTCAAGGTCCGCTCTGGAAATCACATGCCTTGTTATTCCTGTAGGCCAAGCTGGTGAGAAGCACAGGGGAAAGAAAGTGATCTGCATTCTGGAGCAGCATATTAGGGGTCACCAGCATCATACATTGCACTGGGAAGTCACCTAAGCTGCTCCGTGACTGTCCTTCTCACAAGCCTTGAAAGGAGGTGGTTTTTGCTATGGAGGTTTAAATTAAGATTTGTGTGATACTTTTATCCCTTTCTAGATCGCTGACCCTGAGACCTGTGACCGAATGTACGAGAGCTTAGTCAGAATCCACACCAACTACTACAAAAACAAGGTGAGCTTTGGCATTAGCCATCATCCCTCTTTTAGAGGGTGAGTCACAACCTACTGCAGTTGGCTGCCTTATCGCAGCAGGGTTGCTGGGAATGTCTAACGGACAAATGGATGCAGCACTACCTGGTGGCTTTGGTCACTCCAGGAAAGCTGCAGACATCTTGGTCTCTGTGCCATGTGTGAACAATGCAGATGATAGTTCTTGGTATGGATGAACAGAATTCTTAGAGCTTGACTGAAAATGAGCTCATGTCACCATATGGTGACATTTTTACCTTTTTATGCACTATAAGTAACATCTTTTTCTCTCTCTTTCTGTCTCTCTCTCTCTCTCACCTGCTTGCTCGTTTATGAAGTATCCACGCCTGAAAGACACAAGTTTCACTGGAGTGACAGTGGAAGATTGCAAGATGATACTAGCAACAGGTACTAATGCTGTGCTTGATTTGAGAATAAGTCAGTGCAGGAGAGAAAGTTCATTCTAGTCTTTGTGGTGTTTACTGCAACATTTCTACTAAACACCTGTGACTAAAGGACAGAGTGAGACTGCCATGCAAGTATATTCGGATGTTTAACAAGGAGTACAGGAATGACTGAGGAGATCTTCAGTAATCTATCAATCAGGGCAAAAAGCCGATTGTATTTTGCACTGGGCAGGAACAGCAGAGGGTTTGCAAGGGCGCTCTGAGGTCAGATAGTAGGAGCTATGTGAAAGAAATGCACGTTTGCTACATCATTCAAAAGATTCTCAGCTTCTGTTTCACAGTGGTCAAATTCCCTTCAGTATTTCTTCTTTTGTGTTAGACTTTGAGAGAAAACAGGGTACCACGATGCAGAAATACTCTCAGCCAGATCATTTATTAAGTGCAATGTAGGAAGCCAGTGCAGTTTTGTTCTGCTCCAGTTCCTAGCTTTGATTGGAGTGCGTGGAAACTGAATATTAGTTATTAGTGATAAGGGACTCCCCGCACAATTGATTGGAAGGGGAAACAAACTTGCCTCGGGCCTTGAAATAGAAATTCATTAAGATGAAAAGTCGAAAAAGGAAAATATATGTAAGGCAAAGCTTTTATAAGAGGGCTTTCATTCCTTTGCTTTTCTGCTTTTCTGCCTTTCCCCATGTCTCTCTCTCTCTTCTCATTTTGCAGACATTCTGAAGCAGATGGAAGACATGAAAAAAGGGACATGGAAAAAACTGCGAGAAAAGTTCTATGCCAAGAAACCTGAAGAGGACTCAAAGTGATAGGCTAACTCCCAGATTCTCCAGTGTATATATTCCTAAAGCACTGTATGTTGCCATGATGAATAAAACCATTTATTCCTCTTAGCAACAGTATTTTTGTTCAGACCTACACCTTACACCCTTCATTTTTAGTGCCCCCTCTTTTTTTCCTGGAAATCTAGGACATAACTTAACACATCTGTGCCGAAACCATATTGGAGCAGTGTAGTGTAAAGAACTTTGTGTTGTTAGACCAGATCCTTTGTGTTACGAAAAACGGAGCAACCAGGAGACACACAGAGCAAGTAGGTGCAACCATGTTAGCTTTAAGTTTGCTTGTGAAGATAATAATAGCGATGATTTGAAAACGTAGCTATGCTTGTTTCTGTCTGGTAACAGTGAAATTGAGGGAGGGATAACTATGTCACATTTATTTTCCTTTTGAGAAGACACAGGAGGGTGTCTTCTGAGGGTGACCATGGTGACAGTGGAGCAGTGTAAGAGTTTAATGGAGATGTCAATCAAATGCTGCAGCGGTGTGTTGCTGGTTGAGCTAGCTATATGCAAGTCCCCTCAGTGGGAAGAGACGGTTCCCTATGGGTTGCTGCATATCTGAGGGATAACGATAGGTGTTGATAACATGTTGGTGTATAGGGCCATAAACAAATTTTAAGTGTGATGATTAGTCCATTGCTGTGGCCTTATTCCTTTTTAAAGCTTTAACGCTTGCATCAGTGTCTGTTCTTGGGAGGCAGAGACACAGGACTGTAGTTGGGGTGGCTACAGCACTGCTTGGCTGGGGAAGGATGAGTGTCTAGAACACAGCTATGCCAGGAAGCTGCTTGGCTCCAGGCAGCACCAACAGCTGCTACTTTTTATGTATTTGAGTGTTTTCCTGGCAAGTACTGAAAGAATCTGAAACTTTGCAGCAGGCCCTAATCCAGAGCTTCAGAAAACAAGGCTGGTGTTCAAGGTAGTTCTTCATGGTAGCATTCTTCTTCAACTTCTGCCTGGAGCATCGTACTGTATTTTAATGTTTAACAGCTGGAGCTGAGAGTATTGGGTTGTGGAGCACCTTGGGTCTTTGGATTGTTCTGTATTTCTATTTATAACAACCCCATTACATACCAGAGTGCACAGGAAGGGCACTTTCTTTCCTCATGTTTAAGTTTTTATTATAACATGATTTTGTATTTAATTTAGTTAAGGCAATTTACATTTTAGTTCTTAAGTAACAACAATAACAACAAAAAAAGTAAAACATTACACTGAGATGAAACTAAAACACAGGACGCCCCTTCACAGTGAACTCCTGTAAACCTGCAGTCTCCTACTACTACTGCCCAGATATCCTTGGTCCACAGAAGGCAAAAGACTAGTTCACACTAGTACAGGCTTGGGTACTCATCCTCATCTGGCGAGTTAAATTAACAAATCCACCTCCTTGAGTTTAGCTCCTCTTTACTGCACCACAGTGATGAACAGAATTCTTTAAATGGAGAGGGATCAGCACGGAGCAGGTACAGCAAATACGATGGCTGGTTTGCAAAGATCCACATGTACTAGTGACGCTCTTGGAATAAGTTAAATACTGCAGCCCTACAGCTAGTTACACTACACCTGAGGCCATCAGAATGTAGTGCATGGAGATAAAGATACAACCCTCCACATTTGCAAAATAAAGAGTTATTGCAATGAGGAATAAAAGTCCTGTGTAATTTATCTTCCTACAAGGGCATTAGAGTAACATGTGGGTCCAGGTATCGTGAGGAATCCTGGCCAGTCCCTGGTTCCTGAATTGCTTACAAGCGCTCTAGGGAAAATGTTGACTGTGAAGCTCTTCCACATGGTCTGTCTTTCTCTGACAGTGACGTCCATGCGTGGAACCCAAGAATAAGCAGCCTCGTTAGCTGACACATATGTGTAGTCCCTCGGTGGGTGAAGCCGATGCTTCTTCTCCATCTTAGTGGTTCATGGTATTCTGGACATCCACAAACCCCATCCTTTGTCTGCGCTTCCGTTGCTCTGTCATCTAGAGTGCAAACAGGGACACGAGTGAGGTAGGAAACCAGGCCGCCTTTAAATTCACTAACATGTTCCTCCAGGCTGCTTTAAGCATCTGCCAGAAAACCCTGTGAGTTAAACTCTCACTGATGAGGAGGTAAAGTATTAAAAAGCATTTGTCCCAAGTGTCCCCAATCCCCTCAAAAAGAGCTGCAGGAGCCCTTTGCTTTGTATCAGAAGTTGTACTGGCTTGGGCTGGTTCTGCCTCCTCTTCCTTGGAATTGGTGTCTATTTTGGTAAGGACAACGGGTTTCTACAGTCAGGTGTTCCTCAAGTGTTCCTATTTTTAAAAGAGTTAAGTACCTGTTCCTTCAGCTCATTCAGCTGGGAGGTGAGATGGGACACCAGCTTCATCGTGGTGTTGAGTTTGTCTTGAAGATTTCGGATCTCATTCTGTTCCCCTTCCCCTTCGTTGCTGACCAGCGACATGGCTCGCATCCGGGGGAACCAGTCAAGGTTCTTATTCTGGAAAGACGACCATGGAAAACGGGAGTTGGAGAGGGGGTTAGGAGGAGGGAAGAGACCTGGTAGGATTTAACAGGAAGCTTAACTATGCTCAGGCATTACAGAAAGTCTCAAAGGCTTGTCTGTATCTTTGCAAATTTTCCACAAGTAGTCCCTTTCCAGCTTTTTTTCTTACAGCCTTCTGGGCTTAAGTTCAGAAGTTTTTCTTTTCTAAATTTCCTTTCCCTCCCTTCTTGCCTTGAAATCACCTTGAAGTCACACTCTCTACTCTTGGTTCAATCCTTAAATACACAGTACAAAACATCAGCTAGACAATGTGTTGTTGGCTGAGATTGCGAAGTGGAAATAACCAGCTAAGAAAGAGCTAAGGCACAACAACGTTACTAAATATTTTTCCAAAAGCTCCTTCTCAAAACTGTTTTTCTTTGGCAAGCCCCTTGTTCTCAACTGTTTCCCCGGGGCAGGCAGGTTGCCGTAGTGAACGAGCTTCCTCGAGAGGACACGTACCTTTATCATCTGTGCCACGTAACTCTCTGGCCCTGTGTAGTCTGTCTTGTTCTTCACTCGCACCAGCACTATGAAGTACAAGTAGTTCCACATATTGTGCTCATATTTAATATGCTCCTCAAAGGACACTGTCTTGTTGTCAAACTTGTCCCTTTCGAGTCCTGGGAAAGGCAGCCCAGAGAGGAGAAGGTGGAGGGAAGCGAAGGTAAGAAGTGAGCAAGCAAACAAATGCGAAAGCAAGTACAGATAATTGCATCCTCTCCCAGGTGTGACTTTCAAGAAGTGCTTTTAATAATTAGTTGGCATTTAGCGCACACAACAAGCATCCAAAACAGGGGGAAAATAACCCAGTTGTGTATTCAGGAGGCTTCTATTTAAAGTACTACTAGCTATGCTTCCTGCCTATGCAGCTAAAAGCATAAAATGCACCCAGTGGATCTTTTAAGAAAAAAGCAGCTAGATTTATTGGGTTTTTCCTTTTTTTTTTTTTTTTTTGGATGCCTTCAGATGACTGAAAGGATTCCAGAACATTTTCTGTGTTTTAATTCCTTAGTAATATGGTGCTTTTTCCCCACTGGCTAAGTGATGGTCTCAGGAGTGATAGATGCACAGCGACGAGAACTCCACAATGTGGCGTTCAGTTTAACACCTCATTAACAGAAGGCGAGGAAC
Source organism: Burhinus oedicnemus (assembly GCA_008921705.1). Classification (NCBI taxonomy): domain Eukaryota; kingdom Metazoa; phylum Chordata; class Aves; order Charadriiformes; family Burhinidae; genus Burhinus; species Burhinus oedicnemus. The sequence goes on along the minus strand of VFFE01007624.1, from coordinate 925,763 downwards.
ACCACAGATAATTTCCCCTCTCAGTTTGTGTCCTCGTTTAAGCCTCCTCACGCTGCAGCGACCCATCAGTGAACAGATTCAAGTTTTGCTGTGAACCAAATGAAAACCAGAAACCAGCTGAAATGCCTTTCCTCCCCTCAACCTTAGACCAGAGGAAGAGCTCTGGGGCAATTCCTCCACACCGAGGTCCCCGCGCTCACCGCAGATGAAACAGGTGGTCTTCAGTATCTCTTCCTTCTTTTGCTTCTCGCTCCTCAGATCAGCAAAGGTGTCAATAATGACCCCAAAGATGAGGTTAAGGACGATAATAATGACAATAAAGAAGAAGAGGAGGTCGTAGACAACCCGAGCAGGAAACAAGGACTCCTGTAATGGATGAAAGGGATAAAGGTGTGTCTCTTGCACACCTCTCCTCCAGCCACGCTAAGCGTGCTGCCTCGTTACACGGGCCACCGCTGAGAGTACCAGGTGAGGAGGAATAAATGGTGTGATAGGGGAAGAGAGGAGAAAAGCACTGGAGGACAGTGTGGGGGACAGAGCTGGAGGTGTCACAGTTTCCAGGGAGGGAGGGTGGCAGCAGGACTTAGCAGAAGAAAGGGGTCCCGCGTGCTGCCCAAACTCACATCCTTGGATGGCTTCCGCAGAATGTCACCCACGCCCCCTCCGTTCCTCAGGCCATGGTTGAGGACGGTGACGATGCACATCAGCAGCGTGTCGCAGGCGCGTTCCCGCTGGTCAGCCTCTGTTTCTAGAGTACCGGAGGGGGAAATGAAAGGAAAAACCCAGAGCATAGACAGGGCAGACATAGCAGACCATTACAAAGATTCCAGAGCTGCGGGGATGACTCCTGCTGCAGTGGCAAATCTCCTGGGAGCAGATGCTCATTGTGGATCTCCCAACCAGCAACTTCCCAGCAGCTCCTCCAGCTTGCTTCTTGCTGTGGAGGTGGTTGGCTGAGCGCTGCTGAAGCTCCCACTGTCTTTATGACTAAATTGAATCTACTTCAACGTTTTTTATGCCATGGGCAGTGCAAAATTTGCAGGCCTCTTGCCTAATACGTGCCAGAAAGCGGGTTGTTTGTTTCCATCTTTGAAAAGCTAGGATTTTTCTGAGCTCGCTGACAAACCAGGCAGCCAAGCTGCTCTGCCGCTAAAGGAGTCAACCTTTCTAATGAGCTCACTTACCTTCCAAGGCAGTGGGCACAGCAGAGCAGCTAATTTTGTCACCGCTGCACGACTCCATGAAGGTCTCCATGTTCCTTTGCATCCCCAAGGGGTCATCTGCAAGTAAAAGAGACCGCAGCCTTGTCAGAGCATCCGCTTGCCTTTAGTAAAGCTCTTCGCTGCTGTCACGGGTGCTTTTCAACTGCCTCTCCTTGTAGCTTTCAAGCTTCTTGGAAAAAAAAAGTTGCTTCATTCTCCTGGCCTTTCCAAGGCTTTGAATATTTTGCTCAAGTTTCAGTTAAGACCTCTACAGTGCTAAAATTTCATTTCTAGCTGTCCACCCCCTTCTCCGCAATCACTCCCAGCCCAAAACCCTGCCCCGCTGCAGCACGAGGTCCTTAAGTCGGCACAGGCGGCTGTCTTCTCTGCTAACCCCAAAACCTGTGCTACCAGGAGTTTGTGCCAAGGGTGTAAACCCCACGGTGCGCAGACACACAGACACGCACGTGCTTTTGCAGCAGGGAGGGAGCAGGGTCTCATGCAACGGTCCAGCTGCAGAAGGGGACCCACGCTTTGCCTGGCCCCTCTCTAGCCCAAGCAGCGCAGCCAACGAGGGCAAGGGCTGAACAACCTTTGGCTTTGCTGTCCGGCAGCCGGTCCACCTCCAGGATGAAGTCATCCTTCAGGAATAGGAAGCCCACGATGGAGAAGAGGTAGACAAGGATGAGAGCCAGGAGGGCTGTCAGCAGGATGGAGCGCCCATTCCGCGTCACGCTTTTGATGACATTAAACAAGGTCTCCTCACGGTAGATCAAGTCAAACAGCTGAAAGGACCCAGGAGCAAAGAAATGCCGTAGGATGCTTTTCTTGCCAATGCCTGGCCTACCTATATCCCCTTTTATCCTGAGATCTTGAATCACTCAGCAGACCTTGACTAACTTTCACATAAAGCATTTAAGTTTCCCAGCTTACTGTAGGGAAGCAGAGAAGAATGAAGTGACTTATGCACAGCAGGAGAGCCAAGAATAGGACACATGCACCCTGTCTCTGCCCTCGCCAGCTCACGTTGTCTCCCAGCTGACCCAGATAAAGTACACAGTAGAGATTAGAAAGAGAGAAATAGCAAAAGACCGGGAGAGAGACAGTAATAGATACTGTCGGAAGGCAGAAAGATCGGCCTACGCAAAGATTAGAGCACAGTGAATTGTTCTCACTTCTGTTATCAATCAGCCCCTGGAAGGTGTCACCAGAACCTTCCACCTTCTACCAGGGCAGACAGGCTACCTCTGCGCCCCAAACATCTGCATTTATTGTACCAGGATGCTGTAGAAGAGTTCGTGCACAAAGAGTCCCAGGACGCTCGTCAGGATGTAGCCAACATGGTAAAGAAACTCCACATCCATGATCATGGCCTTGTAGCCTCGGATGAAGGTCCCACGATTGCCCACGAAGCTCACCACAAACACAATCTTGTTGGTCAGCTGGGGAACAACCAGAAATGGGAGGGAGTGGGGTTTGCTGCACTTGATGAATGCAGAACAGCCTCCTGTCTATGGGCTGCTGTTTTTCCAGCACACGGAGAACTTACATTGAGAGCTCCCAGTATATTCAGAGTGAGTCCAATCCCCAAGTAGTAGATCGATCGCAAGATCAGCGCAACGAGGAGCGGTCTGACACCATAGCGCTTAGTGAACAAGGCCATGATGGAGAAGCAGATCAGAATCCAGAAGAGCAGTGAGATGAGTGGGGAATCCAGCACTCCTGGGAAGAGAAGACCCACAGCAATTAAATGGCATGAGATGAAAAGCATGCTGCCAATCGGTCACTGTCCAGAAAAACTAATGTGCTGATTATCAGAGGGAAGAGAGAAATTATGCCTCACTGTGAAGACTAGTATTGACCAAGATAGTTCTTACTGATACATTTTTCTAACATCTTTTAGCCGAGATCTCAAAACCACTGTAAATGACGGAGCTTTGCCTGACCCTCCCGCATTTTACAAGCGGGGAAAGGGCAACCCAGGGAGAAGAGACTTTTCCCTAAGAAGGAAGCACTGGGAGGGCTGGCAACTGAAATCTTAACTCAGTCCCTTCCTTTGACCAGCAGAGAGGACTTCGGGCTTTGGGAGTCCAAAAGGAGACCGAAGGTGGGGAGAGTACAGGTAAGGGGACCAGTTTCCCTGCATATGAGGGTCCCCTTTTCCTTCCGCCTTGAGGAGCAGCAGATGCTGGGCCACTTACCCATGGAAGTGGCTTCAACGTAGGGGTAGAAGAAAGCAATGATTATGTTGATGAAGACAGCCAGGTTGAAGGAAATGCTTCCCCAGAGAGTCATTCTGCGGGAGAACCAGTACATCAGCGGCATGCCTGGAGGGAGAGGAGGCAGACACACAAATCTCAGCCAACCTTGTGCCAACCGTGGAAGGCCTTGTCCTCCCAGACATCCGAAGGGTTCGGCTCAGTACAGCTAGTGGGCCCGGAGGGACCCTTGCCTCCCACTTCCTTCAAAACATTAATAAAAGCTCCCTCCTTGTCTGCTGAAATAGGAGTGCAAGTTCAAAATGTTACTGCTCACAGTTCTCAGCTTCTCGGCCCTTTGACCTACTCTGGCACCTTGGGATCAGATCGGCTCCGTTCTCCTCCTCCTCACCCTCCTCCCCATCTCCCACCTCCTACAGCCTCGCGTCCTTCAAAACAACGGTATCTTTGTGTTTTCAGCGCTGGTTCTGGTCCCAGAGGAGACCCAGCCAGCAATTTCCCATCCACACTGGAAACTTGTTTCCTGCCAAATTCCTAAGATAGTTTTGACTGGATCTGCAAGTGTTTTCAGAGCTGCTACACTGCCCCTTAGCTGCATCGCAGTATTTATAGTGTGACTCTTTATTGAGCTCCTGTTATTTTAAGCCAGGATTTCCGTCCTGATGCAGCCCTGAAAGCACCTAAGCAGGTCTGCAGGGTGCAGAGAAACAAGTTTGTTTTCCCATATGTAGCTGCTAGATCCTGGCTTAGGAGAAGGCAACTGAAAGTAAACGAAGAGAGGGCTTTCCAGGGGAAAACACCTGCAGGTGTAATCCCAGCGAACGTGCTGCAAGATGCCTTTCAAACTACCGAGGAACTGCACTAACAGGGCATGGAGGAAATACATCCCTGGGATCTGGATTAACCTCCACCACCTGCAAACTGCCGAGCATCTCCCTTGCTCTGTAGAGCACAACACAAGGTGCTCGGAGACGCGATTTCCAGGCTGCTGCCGGGATCCCTTTCCAAGCAGGGCTGCCTCCCATTTTCACAACAGGGGCTATTCAAAGTGCCCGTGCTGGCCGGGGGGGAGCCCGAAGGGAAGGTCTGGCTTGCTCTTACTGCGCAGTTTCTTCTGCCATTCCATCTCGTTGTGGAGGAAGGACGACTGGTCGAAGAAATCACTGACTTTGCTGCCCTGCTCGTCCTGCTCTGTGGTGGTGAAGAGCCGGTACTTGGTCTCCTTGGTGAGGAACTCGCAGATGCCAGGCACTGGGAAGATTATCTGCTCCATGCTTCGGTCCAGGCGCACAATCTGCAGGAAGCAGGGTGAAGGGGAGGGTGCCGTCAGATCCTGCCCCTGCCAGGCTTTGGTTTCCTCTTTCCTAGACCCAGCTGTGCCTTTCCCCTCCTCCCTCCCACTCCACCAGGATCCAAACATCACCGGCCACTCGACTATAATCGCCCCAGCAAAGGCAGCCCTGGCTGTGCTGGAGGAAAGCTGGGAGCCCATCTGCAAGGAGACCCGTCCTGGCAAGCAGGGATGGGGCTGCCGAAACGGCTGCATCCCCGCTGCTGCGGGGAGAGAAAGGAAGGGTCTGGGGGGGCAGCCCCCAGCTCCCCGTGGGCTCTGCTAACGCCTCCAGCTCTGCAGAGCAAAAGGCGCATCCGCTTCTTGCTGGCACAGGGATGGGAAGGCTCCTAGTGCAGAACAACTGGGCATGAGGCAGCTGGAGCACATGTGGGATTCACCAGCCACGTGCATACTGGCAACCCAACAGCTAACAGGTCTTGCCTCAATTTGGGATGTGTGTTTCTCGTAATACGCCAGCGGGTCCTCCTCTTCTTCCTGGACCGGGGCTGTCGACTTCAGCATCTGCGTCAGCTGCTTGTTGTTTAGGCTGAGCTGGGATGCGGGGAGAGGGAGAGAGGATGAGAGTGGCCTCAGCCAGGGAAGTCAGGTCTAACTCTGCACTGACAACAGCTTTCCTCAAAATCTACCAAAGCTGATGAGGTTTCAGGGAAAAAGCAAATGACTTAAAGCTTCCTAAAGGGGTACAGGCCCTCCCAGAGGTGACAGACATTCAATTCCCTGCAATAATTACATCCAAATGCTGCTAATCCACAAATTACAAATCAATGCCCATAAAACCCCAGGGAAATCATATTACTGCTGAATCTCATTTGGGATCTAAGGTACGTAGGCAAGACATGACAGCAAAGGACTCAGCCCTTCCTTTTCTAAAGGGAAGGGGAGAAAGTGGGACCCCATCAGGGCCACCAGCTTGTCCCTGCTGTGAGCTGGACATCACCCTACGGCTGAGCCTTCCCTGGGGAGCTCCGCAAACACAGCTCTCTGCAGCTTGGCTATAAAAGGTGCACAAGCCTTTGGGCTTGTAGTTTGGGCTACAAAGGCACTGCTAAGCCTTTCTTTCTTTAGTCCACCTGGGGAATACCAAGACCCATCAAATCTTAAACCACGAAACCCAGGGTGGCTCAGCAAGGGTGGGAGACTCTTTGCAGTCTCCGGTCAGGGTCAGGGAGGCTTAGAGGGGCTCTGCCTCCATTCCCGAGGCCCTTTTATACCATGGATGAGATGCCCTCCTCCTCCTCCTCCTGGATTCGCTTCACCGGCTTCAGGAGCTGCTGCAGAGACTTGTTGTGTCGGGACAGCTGGAAGAGGGACAGTGATAGCCGGGTGAGCACAAGCTGGCGAGCAGCCACCGGTGCACACGGGAGCGGGACATGGGGTGCCCAGGGGAGCAGGACGGCAAGCCTGGGGGCTGGCTTGTCACAGGAGCCACAAGCACATTTCCCAGCCATGCCTCCCCGAGGAGGCCAGCCTGGCTGGAGAAAATGTAAATAAATACAGAGAAAAATGTGCAAATCAATGAGAGGGAGCCCAGCACGGTGCGGGGAGCCCAGCCTGGCAGGGACCCTGCTCTCACAGCCCAGTACCTGCAGCGCCAGTATATAAATGTTGTGGCCAACTTCCCGGGGGGAAACCTCGGCGTTTTCACACTCCTCCTCTTGCAGATAGGCCTTCTTAATCACATCCACCTGCAAGGCAGCAGAGAGACAGTGAGCTTCTCCCCACCTCCTTGCCTTGTTTTCCTCCTTTGGCCAAGAATGGCTCTGGGAAAACCATTAGGCAAGGATGCTTGTGCAGAGGTGGTGACCAACAGTATGGCAGACGAGATGGTTATTGGATTGTAAACCAGAAACTGCATCAGGACCCACAGGCAGAAGGGGCCCAGTGATGGGCTGGGGGTGTTTCACTCTCAGCCCTTACCAGTTCCTGCGGGCGGAGGCTGATGAGGATCCGCTCGGCGTTTTCACTGTCGTGTCTGCTCTCCATGAGGGCCAAGAGGAGCTTGGAGGCATTGTCCTGGGGAGGAGAAGCCCTTGCTGAGGGAAGCTGTGCCCTGCCTCTGCCCAGGGCTTCGGCGTAGGGAGAACCTCACCCATGCCCCGGTCAGCGGTACCTCCCCTGTGCTAGAGGCAGCTGAGCCTCACATGGTGGAGATGCACCAGCCCCGTCCCACCAAGCCCATGTGCTCCCACACTGTGAGGACCTGACACACACACAGTCCCCGCTACAGTGGCCACCTCACCCCACAGCACAGCCCGTGGCTGTGCCAGCAAGCCCACGCAGTGATGCACACACGCGTGCCCACCATCCCAGCCCGAGGCTCTGCCTACCTTCAGCTGCAGGACCAGGTCCATCCGGTACTTGCAGAGGGGGCTGATGTCGTTGAGGATGAGGGCTGTGATGATGTCGATCCCGTTGGACTCGTGGGTCACGATGCAGCTCTGGGGCAGCAACGCAATGGGTTATCCCACGGATGCTGCCAATCCTCCCAGCTTCACCTTCCAACACATCCCAGGTCCAAAACAGTGCCCTGCCTACAGCACTGACCCTGGCTGACTGCCCCAGGAGCCCCGAGCCCCGAGTCTCCCTGGAAAAGGCACTATTTGCACCACTATATTATTTAACCGCCATTTGCATCACCACATTATCTAGCCAAGCAGTAGCTCGCAAGCCGTGCAGCACCTCCATGCACCCTGGCATCCTTCGCTGCCCATGTTCTGCTCCTGTTCACACCCTGAAACCAAAAGCTGGCCCTGTCTCTGCTGCTTTCCCACGCATTCCCCCCGAAATCCTCCCTTGGGCATCCCTGCTCAGCGGTGAAATGCCCCAGATCTGCCGGGAATGACCCAGACCTACAGGAATACCCACAGACCTGGTTCTCGTGGCAGGGCCCTTGGCAGTACTCGGTCAGGGTCTCCAGGGTCTGGGTGATGAGGGCCACGTTGTACTCGTTGATGTAGAGGCCCAGCAGCCCCAGCCCCCCTGTGGTGCTGCCGCACATGATGTCGAGGAACTGCAGCGTCTCGCACACCAGGTTGTAGTTGGTCTTGTTGTTCTGGCACCGGAGGAAGTTCTGTCGAGCAAAGCCTGCAGTTACGGGGCTGAGCAGTGTCACTCTGATGAGGGGGTCAGTCCTGATCCCCCTCCCAACATCCCCTCCAGCTGCAGTTCGATGGAAAATTGGGCCGTCAGACCTCAGCACTCAGTCCCACAGACACAGTTGTGCCGTGAATTTCCACAACGCTAAGCAAAATTATCCATAAGGGATGGCGCAGTTGCAGATGGGGAAACTGAGGCAGAGAGCGGCTGCTGTAATGGCTTTTTGGACCAAATTGAGGCAGAGCCCAGCATTCCCACACCACAGTCCTATGGCCTCTGCCCTGGCTCCTGACCCTAGCAGCCCCTGTGACCAACCTGCAGGTCCCGGTTGTGGTTCTCACAGAGCAGTTGCAGGAATCGCAGGATAGGCTCCATGATCAGGACCGTCACCCCCATTTCGTTGTTCTGACCCTGCTCCCCAGTGTCATGGCCCTTCCGAAACCCTATGGCTATCGGGTATCGGGAGGGGGTGCCAGGCATCAGGAAGGTGTCTCCTCGTCCTAGAGGGCAATCCAACCTCGTTAGCATTGGGCTATCCAACGAGACAGACATTGGCTCTACCAAGGGGACACAGCCCCGTACCTTTGGTGCCAGGGTCAGGCTCATCTTTGTCCTCACGAGGCTTGTTCCCAATGTCACTCATGTTCACAGACACTGTAGACTTGGTCTCCTGCTGTGCCTTCTTCATCCGGTCGTGCAAAACTTTGAAGAACTTCTCGGACTTCTTGTCACTCGTCATGAGGTTGTAAAAGGATTTCTGGGAGGAGGGAGGAACAAGTCTCCATCATAGGGTCCAAACTGCCCGCCCCTCTGATTTGGTAGCCTCCAGTACTCAAGACCTTGTCTGAGCAAACCTGGCAAGCAGGTTTATTTCCATGCTACAACCCTGGACATTGCAGTCCTCTTGGATTTACAGGGGTGGATTGTCTCCTGCCGCTGTGCTCTCCTTTACCATAAAAGCAGGATTAGGGACAGAGCAAGCAGCGATTACAGCAGCTCCAGGCCTGGAGCTCTACTGGGTTTTGCATGTACAATTAATTTATCAGTTTCCCTGTGATAAAGGATTCAAGATAACTCACGAGTTACCACCCTAGAGCTGCAGCCCTGAGTCATTTTAGCAATACCCGGCAGAGGGCATCAGCATTACTCCAGAAACAACCTGCAACAATCTGCCCCTTTCGAAGCATCCAACCCTCCAGCTCGATGCAGCTGCCAAGCTGGAAAACTCAAAACCAGACCGATTTCTGCAGCTCCTCCTCTGGCCAGCAAACACATGCAACCAAACGGTATTTTGGCCAAGGCTGCTGCCCAGGTGCCAACCCAGGGCAGAGGACTCCCCTGCACCCATGTCTTCCAAGTGCTGGGACCATTACACTGCACCCATCAAACCATGGCTACCCAGTTCCCCTAGGGCTGGTGCCCACCGCACAGTCGGGGCTTAGCACCTGGATCTCAGTGTTGCCTCCATCCAGCAGCCGGATGGCAAGCAGGATGCTCTCTTGGAAGATCTTCTCGTTCTTGGTGTTCATGATGAGGTCAGCCACCAACTTGGTGGCCCCTTCTCGGTCTAGCCGGCACTGGACAGCAGCAATAGCGGACCAGTCCTGGTCTTGGCCTGCATGAGAGGACACGGATGGATGCGATGCTGTCATAGTGCAGGAGAATGAGCACAGCTAAATCACTGCCAGGGGCATCTCAGTCCCATCCCTTCATCTCCCCAAATCCTTTACTCCTATGGAGGTGGGGGAATGGCGACCAGCTACAGACCTGGCTTGGGAGCCAGGAATTTGAGGTACGTGTGAGTAGTGCAGAGAGACAGGGAAGGCACAGGAGAGGGGCACTCACCTCCCCCAGCAGCATCCACGATTTCCCCTTTGGAGCTGGACTTCTTGTTCTGCAGGTAATTGTTCAGGAGCATTTTCCGCAGCAGGTTGCCCTGCCAAGACAAATAAACGTCATGTGTCTCCCAACGCCAAGGCCAGCGCTAAAGCGGAACAAGGCTGAGCACCCGTGGGCTGCAGCGGGGAGGACACTGCCAGCCTGGGTGGCAGGGGCTGCATGGATGAGGAGCAGGGCTGGAGAGGTGCCATGGGACCATGGTGCTCACCCGCTCGCCATATCTGTTCCTCTTCACCAGCATCTGCTGCAGCGTCCTCAGCACCTTGATGCACAGCTTCTCCTCCGTCTCCATGAGGTCCTTGGTGTGCTGCACCAGCCTGGCACAGCAAAGCCACCGTCACACAGCTGAGAGGGACAAGGGGGTCCCCAAGGAAACAGCTCCACCGCCCCTCCACTCTGCAGGTGCACACCAGGATGCACAACCCACAAAGGTTGAAGGTCACCAGCCCTTCCCAGCACTTCCAGCAACCCATGGACAATTGCAAAGCATCCTCACTTGGACAGGAAACCTCCGCTCTCACATCGCTGAAACGCCTCTGTTCCCTCCATGAAGAGCAGCTCTGGCCGGTGGAGGACATCCACCAGGACAGACAGCTCAGCTTCAACCAGTGGTTTCAAGCGATCCTCCAGGGCGTTGATGATGTCCTACAAGTCACAGCACACACCTTTAGGGCCAATGCATGCCTAGGAGACATGAGCACGGGAGAGGGACCCCTGCAACGCCAGCACCTTCTTGCTATCATGCACTGACCCATGCCACCACTGCTTCCCTGCCCCATACCTGCAGCTTCTCTATGATGTTCTTGTAGTCCCACTGATTGGGGGTGGTGGAGACGCGGGGGAAGGTTCGCGTGGCCGTCTTGTAGTTGGATGTGTTCCTCTGGATGGTGGTGGTGGAGCTACTGTTGAGCAGGGAGCTGACATGGGCATCCAGGTCCATGGGCAGTGCGATGGAGCGACTCTTGGCTGTAGGAGATAGAGCCAGGATTGGGGACAGCCATGACCCAGCCCACCTCATCCTCTGGGTCCTACCACACTGCTTTGGGCCAGGCACCCCTTCAACAGCTCTTCTCTTGCAGCAGAGAGGATCTGAGTTAAATACAAAAGCAAACTCCTCCAGCCTGGTGAGGGGTAGAGTATTTCCATCCATCCCTCCCCACTGCAGCACAACATTGTCCACAGTCTCCCCAGCCCAACATTGGGATGGCAAGAGGCACCACCTCCAATTTTTGGTTGGGAAAGCCCAGCATGGAGATATTGTAAGCACCCTGCCTCAAATTACAAAGGGAAATCCCCACCCAGTGTCTAACCACCGAGCAATCCTTTCCACACGGTGACTCAGTGCTAACAACCCTTGACCCGAGTCAGGCAGCCACAAGCAGGCTGAGGGCAAAGTCCTGGAGAGGGAAAACCACCATGAATGCTGGCTTTGTTTCCAGGCCCTTCACCAGCAGGGATGCACCAGGGATCTCCCAGCCAAGCCCGGGCTTTGATTATCCCCATGCCACCCTGGTGGTCATGCCAGGAGATGTAGCTCAAAAAAAAGCACATCCCGGAGCCAAACCTCCCCATTCCCAGCCGGCAGCCTCTCGCCGGGGCGCCCTGCCAAGGCCCGCAGTAGGGACAATGGCTCTTGCTCACTGCCAGAGCAGAGGCAGCCAAGGGTGGCTGCATCCTCCTGGGCAGCAGGGAACAGAGCATCCTTCTGGCATGGCTCCTTACCAACCATGGCCAGCGTGCGGATGCAGGCTTCCACCGAGCTCTTGTGCTGCTGCTGCAGCCAGGGACACTCCAGCAGCCTCATGGTAGACTGGAGAAGCTGCACCACAATGGTCTGGTGGGTCTGAAGAAGAGACCAGGCAGGTATGTATCAGTGCAAGGTGTGTCCAGACCTTGTTTCAGGGGCCTCAATAAGCTGTTCTCCTCTCCCAGCCATGGCCTGTCCATGCCATGTCTCATTACCTGCAGTGAGGTGCTGTTCTCTGAGAAGGGGGAGCTGAAGAATGCGTTAACGGTGTCCAGCACCACCGTCAGCACATACTTCTCCAGCGTAGGGTCTGGGAGGCGTTTCTCTCGCTTCTTGCACATCTGTGAGGAGAAGAGAGGATGCTGATGGCACCAGGGTGAGGTGAGCACACATCCTGGCCAGATGCTGCTAGCACACAGTGCTGCTGGGACCTTGCTAAGCTGAAGGATGTGGCTGGTGGCAGTTCCTGAGTCTACGCCAGAGAGCCCTGACTGCTCTTCAGCCCCTAGCGTGGCAGCTACACAAGTCCCCACGGTGCCCATGCCCCATGTCTGGGTGCCCAGCCTTCTAGGGAGCCTTGGTGACACCAACCTGTCCCCATCCAACACACCAGCCATTGCTGCTGTATCCCTCCCATCCAACCCTCCCCACACACCCGGGCCATGTCCAGGGTGAAGTTCTCAAAGAGAGTCCAGATGTGGTTGCTAGTGTAGATCTCCTTCATCTCCACCTCCGTGTCCACGTAGCAGTGGTTGACGAAGTTCACGTAGGCCATCTTCACCTGCCGGGATGGGAAGGAGGGAGGGAACAGGCACCGTCAGGAGAAGGCAATCAGTACAAAGCCACTAGCATCCTCCTCACTGGGTACCCCGTACCTCCGTGATGCAATCCTCATGTGTCACCACCCGCACCACATCCTCCAAGGGCAGCAGGGATGTGCACTTGATCTCTGTGTAGACATTCTTGCCCTCGGCACAGGCAGCCAGCAGGTCCACCAGTGAGATGTGGTACATCAGCGGGCTGTTCTCCTCCACCCCATCCCTGGCTGCTGTCATCATCTCCAGAAGGGTGGCCAGTGAAGCCTTGTCATTGTAGAAAACCACCACATCGTCCCCAGCATTGGTGAGCTGCAGGGAAGGTTCAGTGGTCACTGCTCCAGAGAAGGAGGGTCAGAAATCTCACAAGGCAGAAAACAGTGTCCTCTGCAATGGGGTGATGAGAGGCAGCAGCCGGTGAAGGGTAAAAGGGCCGTGCATTTACAGGGAAAATCAGGCATTTGCAGCGCAATCAAAAAAATCACAGCTTGTGGGACTCCAAAATGGTTATTGGCTCTTGGACCTTGCATTAAGCTCCTGGAGATGTTTCCTACTCCAGGGAGAAGCCAGCATGGCCAAGAAGGCTCTTCCTCAAGGAAGAAGCCAACCGTACACGTCCCAGGAGCCATGCCTGCTACACCCCATGTTCATGTCCCACAGGGTAGGGAGAGAGGTGCTCACCTCAGTCATGATCATGTCCTGGCACTTCTTGACGTACTTGCCCTCAGCCTTGATGATGGTGTGCAGAAAGTCGAGGTACTGCACGTGGCGGCCGTGGGTGGCCACGCAGTGGATGAAATGCTGCGGCACCGTCTCGTTGATCTCCGAGCAGAGCTGGTAGTTGTTGAGGAAGATGTGCTGCATTGTCTCAGCCTCCAGGAGCTGTGGGACCAAGGGAGCAGAGTGAGGCTGGGGGGCTGCGAGGAACAGCCTCCCCTCCTGCCCTGACCCTTCCTCTGCGGGGTCTCCTCCTGGCTTTGGTATCTCCTGCTCTCAGCCCCAGGAGGGGTACTGAAGTCTCTCCCGTGCTGTTGCCTCCAACCACCCTACAGTCCCCTCTCCTTACCCCGGGGGTCAGGAACAGGTTGAGGTGTTTGTGCAGCAGGGCCTGGTTTTCCTGATTGCCAGCACAAAACTTCTGCAGGAACTGGTGGGTGAATTTCAGGATCTCCATCATCTTGGCATCACCCTGAGGAAGTGTAGAGAAGTGCCTAGAGTTGGCAAGGGATGGAGAGCAGGAGCAGGCTGCCACCCCTCCTGCCCTGCCCATGCATGGGGGGGTCCCGGTATCCCCCACCCCTTCCCTAGGCACTTCAGGACCAGCCACCTTCTGCCCACCCACCTTTTCATAAGGGATCTGCAGCAGATCCAGCATCACTTTGTGGGCGTCCATATTCTTCAGAAGGCGCTGCTGCTTCTTGCGCACTTGCTCTCCAACCCCACACATCTTATTCAGCCGCTCCAGGATCTGGGGAGAGAAGGACCATGGCAGCCTGGGAGCCCATCAGGATGGCCACCAGCACTGGGGGCTTGCTTGCAATCCAGATGTGCCTTCCATAAACCCAGGTGCTCCCTGTATCACTCGCAAATCTTGGTGCCCCCCTCAGAAATCCTCCTTGCAGAGCCATGCAGAGAGCCCTTGCACCCACCACCAACCCTCTCCCCTCCAGTCCCCCCCAATGCAAGGCTCACTTGCGAGCTCTGGGGACATAACAGGGCCCCTCCTTGCACTGAGCTGGCAGGAACAAGCCCTGGCTTGGACTCGTTGCTTCTGAACCCCAGGAGAGCTTGGAAATCCCCCCCATGATTTCACCCTTTCCCTTTTTGCTGGTGCACCCATGCCAGCCCGACATCGCCGGCCATGCCACCAAGAAGAGCCCTGGGGACAGGATTCGGTCTCACTTACCCCCTTGACTATCTGATAGTTCTCGCTGCTCTTCTCTCCCGGAGCAATGACCTCTTCGTCGGCAGCATGCTGCAAGGGGACAGAAACAGCACTGGGGTCCCACTGCACCTCTCCAAAGCCTGGGGCATAACTACACCCACAGGACCTTCCCTGATGCTCCTCTTCCAGGGAGAGGGGTGCATGGCCCATCGAGAGGTGTTAGGTGTTGGATTGAAACGGGCTGCACCTCTGCTTCCCACTCCTCTCCCGCTCCAGTTCCCAAGGTCTTGTTCAGGGCTCTCACCTCTTTCTTCTCCTTCTTGTTCCCATCCACTGTGCTGTCCCCTTTGCTGCTGCCCTTCTTGTCCACCCAGAGCTCCGATTTCTCCACCATAGTGCGGAGTTTGTCCAGCTCTGACTTGATCACCTTATAATTCTCGACATCCTGGGCTGAGATCAGGAGCTGAACCTGCAGCGACATTCCCAGGGGGTTCCAGTTTGGGGCATAAACCCCATTCCCCTCCTCTTCCAGATTTCCATCCCAAGGAAAGAGGCTGGGACCCATCCCATGTCCTGCACCCACGGCCAAGTGTGGGCTTAGAGGTGCTCCAGAGCAGCGTCCCACCAGGGTTACCTGTTTGAAGGTGTGTAAGACCTCCTGCCTCTGGCTGAAGTGCTTGAAGAGGAGCTGCAGGGAGCCGGAGATGAGTGGTGGGTAGTCATGCATCGTCAGGTGGATCAGCACCCGTAGAAACATCCTCCCTCCCTCGTCATCCACCTCTAACATGCTGCTTGTCTTCCTGAAGCCAGGACGAAAGCGCTTGGTGTTAGCAGCCACGTGGGAGCTTGCGTGCACTCAGTCACCCCTCGGGGCTGATGGGGCCAGCTGCATTAGCCTTTAGAGCCTCATCTTCCTCATCACCTGCAGCTTTCAGCCTCGGCAGCATGGACAGGAGAGGAAGAGCCCTATGGCCAGGCTAACTATGTACCGGAGGGGGCAGGGACTCACCCCACACCGAACATGGCTTCTGCATGCTCGCCGATCCGGTCCAGGTTCATGGCTGCAGCTGGAGGGAGAGGAAAGGGAGATGAAAAGGGACAGCCAACGTGATCCCTGTGCATTGGCAGAAACCCGCAGGAACGAACCCAGCTCCCTGGCCACTGCTCCGAGCATCAGCAACAGACATAGGACACCTCATCCCATCTGCACAGACTCCAGTCCCACCCATGCTCCCTGCCAGCAGCAGTGATGGGTGAAGAGCTGCTGGAGCTGTCACCTCCGCCGCCTGTGTGTTCCCAGCCCGTGGGGTTTGCTGAGTTGAAGGTGTACCAGGAGCAAAGTAGAAGAGTTACTTGTGGAGTCAAAGGCTGGAGCTGTCCCATCAGCTGCACTGTCCTGCATGGGGTAGACTTCCACAAACTCCTTCTTGAAGACAGAAAGCAGGTAGGAAATCCTGTAGTCCAGACGCACATTCAGGATGAACTGGCAGCAGCAGGGAAGAAGAAGAAAGCAAAAGTGAGTGCCCTCTTCATACCAGCTGTCTCTCTGCATTAGAAAACCATGTCTTCCCCACACCACCCCATCCCACAGGTCCCACCCACAGCTCCACAATGCCTCTCCCTCCCCACTGGCTCCAACCTGCAAGATCTCCAGGATCTTCAGCTTGGTCTCCATCACTACAATGTTCTCGTTCTCGATGCTCCTCCCTCTGTCCACTTGCTCCGGAGCAGACCCGGCACTGAGGCTCGGGGCGCTGAAGATGGACTGTTTCCTGCTCAGCACCATGGTGGACATCATCTGCCCAACACCCTGGATTGACCTCCGCACGTTCTTCCCTACAGAGGCAGCCACAGTGGGCAGAGTTAATGTAGATGGAAAGGGAGGTGGCAGAGGACCAATGGAAGGACCCACTTAGACTGGAAAATGCTGTAGACATTAATCAGAGAATGAGTAGGAGGGACTGGCCATTACTCTGGCATGGCCATGGGCTCAACACCTCCTGTCTCCCAGTGCAGATCCAGCCAAAGCTTCAATGTCAGCAAACCAGTGGCTTGTTTTCTTGCAGCCAAAAATGGAAAGCAGACCATGGAAAACACCTTCCTGCAGGACTATGCCTGGTTATGGAGCAGGGACTCACCTGTCACCTCGTCGTTGTAGACCGCCTGCATCATTAACTGGGGATTTTGGACACAGTCAATGATGCCCAGCAGCGTCCGCGTCAGGCGCAGCAGCTCGCTGAAGCTGTAGAAGCCGAAGTAGATGAGGTTGTGGGCAAGGCTGACAACCTAGGGAAGGACAAGGCAACTCCAGACCTCGCCGTGCTTGAGGCTGAGCAGGAGAAACAAACACGGGGGAGAGGGATGCCAGCACAGCCACCCTCATTGCAGAAGCAGTTGCAGCCAAACTGTGTTGCATCCTGCAACGTGCCAGTGACAACAGCAGGACTCGCACCTCAAAGGTGAGCTTGTTCTTCTCCTCGTTGGCGAAGGGCACCGCCTCGCTCACCACATTGTTGAGATAGTCCTCCACGAACTCCATGGTGCTGGCAAACTTGTTCTTCTTGTCATCACGTGAGACGTTGAGGTTGGAGTCATAGCTGCAAGGGGAGATGGTGGGGGTGAGCTGGATGGCAGCGAGTCTCCTCGCACCCAGCCTGGAAGGAGCACTGTCCAGGCAGCTGCTGAGTCATCGCAGCCAGAAGTGATGCTCGTGACTGTTATGGAGCCCACTTCCTTCTGAAGGCTGAGACCTACCGAAGTCAATCCACAAATGCATCCCTCCTAGTCCCTGCTAAAGCCAAGCCAGTCCCTACACTGGATGGCATCCGCCATCCCACCTCCTGCCCTGTCCCTCAAAGCTGCTGCGAGCCCCAATGTGTCTCACTCTTTGATCGTGATGGCTGTGGGGATCTCAGTCCAGAGCCGTGCAAACTTCACGGGCATCACCAGCTCCTGGGGGTCCCTGTCCACGTGCACGTGCAACATGAGGTGGCAGAAGGACGCCCGTAGATCGAAGGGCAGCATCTCATCTGCCATGCAGAGGAAGATCAGGTCCACACCCAGCTGCTGGGAGATCTCCTTGATGGCCAGGTACTGGCGATCCAGGCACATGCGGGCAAAGAGCTTCAGCTGGTACCTGCCCAGGGATGAGGGGAAGAGGGATTGAGGACATGCAACCCTTACACCCTCACCTGGAGAGAAGATGGTGCGGGATCATCACCTGTAGTAGCTGAGGACGTTCTCATCATGGGCATTGCCAGCACGTGCCTCCTGCGCCAGCTGCCGGATGCTTTTCTCATGGTGATCATTGTTCTTGTCCGTCCAGGTGAGCCAGACCTCCTCCTCCGAGTACTCAATGCTCAGGTACTCATGGGTCTGGGACATCTCCTTCACCGGCCTCAGCCTAGGACAGAAAAGGGGTAAAACTGGAGATGCTCCTGTGGACAGGAAGTGGCTGCACCTCAAGGGGTGACAGGGTTTTTACCAGGGCACTGGGGGAGCTGGTGGAAGGCAGCCAGGCACCAAACCCTGAACGTGGACAACCTCTCCCCTTGGCTACTCACTCCGTTTTGATGAGGATGTCACTGTTCTTTGGGTCCAGCACGCACTTGCAGATCAGCTCCTGGGTGACGGGGATGGCAATGTGGTTGGACACACACAGGTCCGAGAGGTAGTCCAAAAACCTACAGAGCAGAGGCAGGTCGCTGTGAAAGGGGGACCCACGGGGGCTCTCTCCACCTCTGGTTGAGGCACGTCCCACTCATCACGCAGCACAAAGCCCTTTGGGACGGGGCCTTTCCAGACACGTACCGTGGCTCGCGGTTCTTGCGCACCAGGCTGACAAAGGTCTCCACCTCCGTCTTCGTGATGTGCTTCTCCAGCAGCTTGCGGTTGTTGTGCAGCAGGGCTGTGATGGTGTCCTCAGCGAGGATGTCGTAGCCGATTTGGGACTGCATCATGCCGAACTGCTTGGCAATGTGCTCCTGGAGCAGGCAGAGAGGTGGGGAGCACATGGGGCTGTGTGTCAGGGTCTGGCAATGCCCCCCTGCCCCACCAAGACCTCAGCAGCCCCCCAGGGCTTTGCAACACGCGGCTGGACGGAGGACTCTCCCTGTCACCCCGCGTGTACCTGGTTCTTGCGATAGTCCTCCTGGGAGTGCCGGAGCACACGGTAGCACAGCCGAAACATGTACTGGTAGGGAGCGTTTTTCTGGTCTGACAGCTCTTCCAGCCGCACCAGGGGCCCTTCCCCACCCTTGTCCTTGAAGGGGGCTTTCAGGATCCCAAAGATCTGTCCAAAAGCAGAGATGATAAGTGCTGTGTCTCCCTCCACACCGTCAACCCCATGGACACCAGCCGTGCTTGCCAGGTGGGCTTGGTACACCACTGGGGCATGAACTGGAGACCAGCTACACCTCCTCCATGGGGGTTTCCAGATCCCTGGCCTCCAGCATGGCCCTTGGCAGCACAGGACATCTCTGCAGAACCTCAGCCTTGCTCCAGGGCCACTCACCTGCTTCAGGATGTTCTGCTCCCGCATCAGCTTCTGCCGCTCCCGGTTGGGCTTGGTCACCACGATGTCCAGCACGTTCTGGCCATTGTTGGGGACGTCGCTGACGAAAAACACCAAGTCTTCCAGCAGCTGGATGACGAACCTGCAAAGGGGCACGGTGGGACTCTCCAGCCACGGGGGGGTGTTCGCCCACCCCGCACAGCCCACCCAGACTCGGGTCCCTGCAACGATGCTGGCGCATTTCGGAGGACCAAAGAGCCCTTGTTCAGGGCTGGCAGGGAAGCTGCTGGCTGATCCTCCCCTCCTTACTGGACATTAATGGGTGCCCTGAAGCAAGAGGTTTCACAGCCCCTATGGTTCCTAAGGAAACTATACATGCCAGGGTAAATGCCAGGGGCCTTTGCTTGTGATTCACGCTCGGGATTTTGCATTTAACACCTCTGCCCCCTCAGTCACCTCTGCGGGACCCACGCGGGCGGGCTGGCAGGGCGGAAGCAGCGCGCTCTGTCCCACAGGGGATCTGTGTTTGCTCAGGAAGCACCACGAACCCACCCACCTAAAAATAATACCGTGACTAACCCGGCTGCCCCTATCGTGGGGCCATCTCTCAGCCCCTCAGATATTTTTCTAGCGGCAAAGGAGGGGCCGGAGCGGGGCTGCGGCGTTATCTGGTTTCCTTGCCAGACTCCTGGGAGAAGCAGGCGTGGATTTGGGTTGCGGGCAGGAAAGCAAGACAGCGTTGGCACCAAGACCCAGGCAGGGGCCCCATCCTGCAGCGATGCTGGAGAGCCCTTGGAGGAGCCCGGCACGGCCCCATCTCCCAGGGGAAATGACTTTTTACCTCCGGTCATTCTGGCTGAGAAAACCTTCGTTCATCTTCTCCACCACATTGGCCAGCATCGAGCTGGCGTCATTCGCAAAGTCCAGGTCCCGGATCTCAGATACAGGCACGGAGACGATGGCAAAAGCTTCTTTGTCTTCTTTGGTGGGGCACGTGCCCAGCTGGGAAGCAATGGGAAAGCAGGATCACACAGACAGGGCAATGCCAAGCATGTCCCCACCATCCACCCCAGGGGGAGCTCAGTGACCCAGTTTGTCCCCATCAGATGGACTGGGGTGGGCTCTAGGTTACAGAGGTGGGCTCTAGGCTGGTGTTCAGCCACCCCCTTGGATCATCAGGGTATTTCAGTCCCTGGGAGAAGCCTGGGTGCTGGGTGGGAAGGAGCATGCTAAGAGCTTCTGGGACACAGGGGATAAATCCACACACGGGAGGAGGGAGAGGGGCTGTACCATGAGGCGAATGGGCCTCTCCTCATCGATGTCAATGGGCACATTGGTGCTCTGGATCCAGGTGTTGGTGCAGAGGTGGCGCAGCCTCACATAGGAGTTCCTGCAATGGCACAGTGTCCTGGTGAGTGATCCCCACGCAGACACGCCAACTCCCACCACTTCCCCCAGCACCCAGCAAAGCCCCCCAGTAAGAACAGACTTGCCAAAATTTCACACCACGCAATTAAGCCTCCCTTCTTTATTTCAATCCCACCACGGCAGCGCGTGCTCACGTACCGCGGGACGAAGGAGTCCGTCTTCTGCAGCGTGGTAGGGTCCAGCTCAAAGAGGGAGGCGATGTCATTGCCGTGGGGCACGGCCACCAGCCGGTATTTGATCTTCTCCCCAGTGTTCCTGCGGCTGGCACGGCTGCTGCCCGCCTGCACCGGGGAAAGCGGCTTTGAGCCCGGTGCGGGGTGGCCGTCCCGCCGAGCCCAGCCTCCCTGCGCACACGGCATCGGAGGAGACACGCAGCGGCTACGCTCAGAGCAGAAGCTTTTGCCCAGATGCCGGGCTGAGCCTCGCAGCGCGGAGACGCACGAGGGGCTGCAAGAGCACAAGCGCGGCGCGATGCACCTGAGCTACGAGGCCACCCCTTCTCCAAATCTCACCAACAGCAAAAAGGAAAAACCCCCTGAAAGTCCAAATCTCTCTTCTACCAGCAATTCCCCGTAGCCTGGGGAATCAACATGCACCGGGACCCCTCCAACAGATTTCGGCAGGGTCCTCTCGCAAGCGGGACATAGGGATGCTACTCTAGAGTGCGGGGTGCGGGGATGCTCTGCTGGGCAGCGGGACAGCCTCCGGCCACAGCCTTGGCACCAAGCGGGACCCAGCGGCACAGCGTGGGCACTGTCCCCACGGCGGGCTCTGTTTCGGGGCATTTCCCTGCTTTCAGGCAGAGTCTAAGAGACGGCGTGATTTCAGGCAGCGGCAGCAGCATTTCTGCTAGCAAGGCTGCACACAGCTCACCGTGGGCGCTGCTTTGGGCTCAGCCACGTCTCCTTTATAACTTGGGTTTTCCTGAAAAGTTAAAGAGGGAGATGAAAGACAGCTATCAGTCCTCCCGCTCGGTCCCTCCAAAAACCCTGAGCGTGGGGTGTTATCTCTATTCCTGCCTTCCTCGATCGCATCGCAGAGAGAGGAAACCTGCCCAGCTGGGGCTGGAGGACGTGACCCGTACCCAGTGCGCAGCGCTCCGTCCCCGAGGAGCGGGACGGGGTGAGCCCTGGGGAGCAGACCCGGGGCTCTGCGCTGCCGCAAGACGAGCTCTTGCTGTAAATCCCCCGAGGCCCCGAGCCGAGGTCTCAGTGAGCAACGTAAGCCGGGCAGCACCAGCCCGGGATGGGGATCATTCTGCGATCTTCTTTCCTCTGCAGAAGGATGTCACCCGAGTGTCTTGTGGTTTAAAGCAGCCATTTCAGAGTCCCAGTATTTTCCACCCTGCAGTGGTGGAAGGGGCCCTGGGGGCTGCCTTTGGTTGTCTTCTCCAGCTGGAGCACTGAGACCCCCTCCCCGTACATCCCTGCCCCCCTGGCAGCAGGGTACAACACTGTCTTTCCCTTGGTAGTGGCAGCTAATTAGTGTCATATAAACCACATTAGCTAAGTGCGGAAAACTCTTTGTGCCTCTATCAGGAGGCCTTGAGCTGGCCTTAAATAGCAGCAAAAAAATTTGGCAGAT
Organism: Burhinus oedicnemus; assembly: GCA_008921705.1. Lineage (NCBI taxonomy): Eukaryota > Metazoa > Chordata > Aves > Charadriiformes > Burhinidae > Burhinus > Burhinus oedicnemus. Next base: position 904,021 of record VFFE01007624.1, on the reverse strand, counting down.
GGTGTTTCCAGGCCCAGCTTTTGCCCACACCCTCCCCAGGCAAGGCCAGCCCTGGATGCTGCTGTGGACCAGAGGATGAAGATGGGCAAAACCTGATCGGGAGGAGTTAAACACAGCAGGATGAATTATCTCCCGATTCCATCTTCCCAGGAGGTTATGCCAGTACCGTTGCTTGGCCCAGAGCTAAGAAAGAGAGGAAAAACCCCACCACCCCCGCCTGCCCCCCGGCCAGAAGAGGAGGGAGCCGGGAACAGCAATTTTGGCAAGCGAATCCCTGCACGGTGGGGTGGGGGATTTCAGGGGGGAAAGCCTGGCCCTGCAAACAGGCAAATGAGGATGATGCTCACAGCCCCGGTGCCAACGCCTCCTGTGAGGAAGGAGGAGCTGTGGAGGCGCAGGGCAGGACAGCTCCGAAAGCAAACGGGAGCAGAGCCAGAGGCAACCCTGGGCATCACCGCTCTGTCTGAGGTAGGTGGGCACTGCCTTTGCAAGGGACGGTACCAGCCTCTCCAGGGCAGGGCAGGTTTCTGCGTCCCTCTGCTCGCCTCCTTACCTCTGCTGCCAAGTAGTTGCCCGTGGCAAGGTGCTTGAAGCGGTACAAGCCATTCCAGTGCCCGGCTCCCCCTCGGCATGGGTCATGGTGGACCACCTGGGAGAAGGAGAGGAGAGCTCAGCTAGTGGTGTGCAGGGCTAGGAATGGAATGGGAATTGGGATGCTGTTCCTGTCCCCTCCCGGGCAAACACACCGGTGATAAGAGCCCCGTCATATCTCAAACGTGGCCACAAGCAAATATACTCGGGGTGCGGAGCTCAGGCAGACAGCTCATCCATCAGCAGCCGCGGTTCCCAGCTCTCTCACAGAGCTCGAGCCTTGCGCTGGCTTTCACCGAGGCAGCCAGGCTACCAGAGGTGGAAATGTATAGAAATAACCACTACTTCTACCAAACCCCCCTTCCAGTGAGAGCGCAGCAGCCCATGGAGGTACCCCAAAAGCCCACGGACACGCGCTCCATCTCTTCCCCGCTCACCTCCACCTCCCACAGGGCGTTGGAGCTGGTGGCCGAGGTGGCCGACTGCCTCAGGGTGGTGCGGAGGAAGACGTGCAGCTTGCCTTTGTACTCATCACAGGTGAGAAACTTCTCCTGCTCAGCATGGAAGAGCCTCACCACGTCCCCCTGGACCAGGACATGGTGGTGAGACCCAGGGACATGGCTACATGGCTACAAGCCAGCATAGCTCCTCCTGTGATCCCCCCCACCCTGCCAGGGGGTAGGAACCCCTGTACGTGGGTCCAGAGCAGAGCACAGCTCCCAGCCATGGCACGGCAGGACTGCAGGAGCCCGGGCGTCGCAGGACACCATCAGCTCTTCCAGTCCTACCTATGTGAGTCATGCTAAAAACCTGCCTCTAGCAGCGCAAATGCTCCTCCAAACCCAGGGAAGGGCACCTTGCATGGGCACAGGGCACTCTGCATTCCGCAATGCCATCACCCCATTTATTAATGGAAGTCACTTCTCTCTGCTTCCCCTCCCCCGGCTGTAAAATGGGTGCAAACCCACCATTTCACACCCCTGGAGCAGGCACAGGCTCCTCTCACCAATGTGTTTAAGGCATTGATGCCCCGGGGAGGAGGATGCAGTGGATGCAGGAAGCTGGGGATAAGCGTGGCGCCTGGGGACGAGGGTCTGTAAGATCATAACAATCAATATCCATCCAGCTGCTTCCTGGAGGACCTCAGCCCCAAACAATAGCTCCGCAGGGAAAGTTCCTTTCCCAGGCAACAACCAGCCCTGCTGCATAGCTAAACAGCCGAAAATTGTCCTCGCAGCTAGACGCCACTGCTGGCACTACGTGTGCCTCGGATTGTCCTCGAAAGCCAATTCAATACAATAAGGGGGTGGGTAATTTCATGCCCCCCTGGGTACACTAAAATACCCAACTCTAGCTTGCTGTTAAGTTCTCCAAGCGATGAATTCTCCTAAAAATTACGGTCCTCAAGGCAGGATCTCTTTCCTCTGCTCTTGTCACACAGTCAAACGGCTGTTCACACGTCCTGCCCCCGCAGGGGACCGGGGCCAGGTCCCCAGAGCCCACCGTGTCCCCAGCGGCCGGTGGCGGCCGAACCTCCTTCCTTACCCCTTTGAGCACTTCCTCCATGTGGTCGCAGAACTGCATGAAAAGGTTGATTTTCCAGCTGGTGTTACAATTGACCGAGTTCACCTAAGGAGCAAGAAAGCACAGTCACAACCCCTGGGACAAGGAAAAAAAGGAAGAAAAAGGAAAAAAAAAACCCAAAACAAAAAAAACCAAAAAATAAAAACCAGGCAAGACCCAAAAGCCAGACTCCGCTCAGGCAGCCCAGCCTTCCCGTACCTCCTTGCAGCCGGCGTTGTCAGCAAGCTCGTAGTTGCTGGCGTGCAGCGGCTGCCCGGCGTTGACAGGGTTCAGGATGACTTTGTCTCCCACGACTACCTGGGGGAGCGAAATGGGAAAGGGGAGAGGGAGGATGAGGCCGGGCGCCCGGCGGGGAGGTGAGCCCTGGCAGGCGGCACGCGCGGTGCTTTCTGCACATCTTCATTTAGGGACTTTTTGGCCCTGCGCTCACGTTATCTCCATTGCTCCTCAGCTTCCAGAAGGGCTGGATGAAGAGCCAGGATCCTTCGTTGCCAGTGGCATCCAGCGTCACCCGCATGGCGTTCTTCTCGAGCAGGGCTGGCAGTCGCTTGTTCACCGTCAGGTACTTGTTGCTCTTCATGTGGAGGAGCTGGAAAGGCGAACGCCGGGATGAGCTGCGGTGGTACAGCCCCTCGAGGTCCCAGGGCTGGTCATGCCCCTTCCCAGCAGGTGCCTGACTTGTGTGTGCTGGATCTGTGCATCTCCCCCAAAAGCCATCGGCCGAGCGCAGAGGAGGGGAGAGCGAGCGCCCGTACCTGTATGACGCTGCCGTATTTCACCACGTCCCCATGCACTTTCTTGTTCTCCGTTTCGTTCTGCTTCTGCTCCATCTGGGCCGCATGCTGAACACCAAAAGGAGAAGAGCCGAGTGTAGCAGCACCCTCCTCGCTCCCCGGGAACAAGCCCCAGAGGGGCCACCTGGACCCTCAGCAATGGGGAGGATGGGACAGGCTGGGAAGCGACATCAGCATCCCTCTGTCCCCCAGACAACATGGGCCAGAGCTATAATATGGTCCTCAGCATCCGACAGCTCAGCCTGGGACCTCCAGTGTGGCCCTGAGCGGGGCTTTAAGCCGAGGACTTAAAAATTTGGACAGGGGCAAAATGGCACCGAAATTCCCCAAAAGCCCCAGCAGGTCTGGCGGGGCAGCAGCAAAAGGGGACTCGGTGCATGAGACAGGAGCTGGGGTGATGCGCCCATCTCGGCTCCGCTGCAGCAGGGCTGTGGGGACCAGGATGACACCGAGATCGAAAACCAAAAGGCGCCGTGCCGGTGGTGCCGTGCCCGGAGGCAGCTGCAGGTCCAGACCTGCTGCCGCACATGCAGCAGGATGGGTCCCCGCCGGCCAAGATGCCTCAAGAGTGACTTGCTCAGCACTGCTTGCAGCCCCTCTCTCCAAAACCACAGACATTTTCCGCGCGGTGGCTCCGACAGTCGGAGGAGTGATGTTGACATACGTGGAGCAAGGCAGGAACTTGCTCCCGCAGCGGATCTGTCTGGGAATGACGAGGGTGTGCCAACAGCTCCGGCGCCAGCCCGGGCAGCACCAGCCCCATGTTCCCCCACAGCTGGGATGGGAAAGAGCAGCGAGGGATGGAGCTGGGAGAGCATCTACCCTTTCCCACCCTGCTTGCACCCGCTTTTCACTTGAGGGCAGAGGAACTGGGAAACACAGCTGGAATCACAGCTCCGCACTGGGAGGATCATAGAATCACAGAATGGTTTGGGTTGGAAGGGACCTTAAAGATCATCTAGTTCCAACCCTCTGCCATGGGCAGGGACACCTCCCACTAGACCAGGTTGCTCAAAGCCTCAAAGATGAGGCGGCCGGTCCACGAGCCCCCAAGCAGGCGATGCTGGCACTTTGAACACGCCTGGCACACGTTGTGCCAGTACAAACCCTTCACTCTTTTGAATGTTGCCACCACTTCAGGTAACTCTCCATCCCCACGCAGCTCCGGGTGCCACCCGGGGATCTCAGCCCCGGGTGCTGCTGCCATAAGGAAAACAAACCTGCTGCCAAGAAATCCCGCACTGATGCGGAGCTGGGAGTTTAACAACAACCCCATGGAGCAACACGGCTCCCGCAATAGATCCGGCACTGCGGCGTGTCCTAAATCTGTGTCCAGATCTGAGCTCCTCCCTTGCCGAAAGTCTGCGGGGCCGGGAGTGGGAACCGTCTGCCCTGAGAACACAAGCCCACGGGAGCTGATGTTCCCAGCCCGTCCCTTGGATGGGACAGGGTCTGTCCCCAAGCCACGGAGGCTGCAGGGATGGGGAGATACCAGCAGAGCAGGAGGAAAGCCTCCGCAGGGCTGGTCTGCACTGCATCTGGCTGCACCTACAATTCGTCAGCCCAGAAAACATCGAGCTTTAAACCCACTAAAAACAACAGTGCGAGAGCACGAGCCTGGAAAGGCAACCATGGGCATCTGGGCAGGGTTTCTCCGCTCAAGACCCGGGCGGCTTCTGCTTCCGGAAATTATCTCCGTGAGTTGGAAGATGTTTTCAGCCTGCGGGAGACACTAATAAATGGCAGCCGGGAGTTCAGCATCCTGCCAGGATGTCCAGGGGCTTTGCGGCAGCACGGGCAGCGCTTTGCAGAGAGCTCCCTGCCTGCCCGGGCTCCCCCAGCGCTCGGCTCCGGACACACGGGAGCGTTTGCCAAAAGGGCAACACCAGGAGCAGCGGAAAGGAGTAAGGAAATGACAGAATCTCTTTTAAGACAAATCTTAACCAAGGTGCAATCAATCAGGCTCAGAAATGAGCCTCTCTGTCCAGTCGTGGCCAGTACAGCTGTCAACATTACAAGTTACAGTCTAACCGGAGCAGGAAAATAGTGTTTCCATACACCAGCGACCGCATACGGCTGGGCATGGCAGGAGGCACCGACCCTGCCCCGGCATCTCCGAATGGAGCCGGGACGCCCTGTCCAGACACTGGATCAGACCTCGCGCCCCAAAGGCAGAACTGGGGGACCTGTGGGGCCGGGCTTGAAGCCTGATGAGATGATTTAATGAATCTCTCCCGAGCTTCGGTTTTATGAATCATCCTCGGGGCCTCGCCAGCTGTCTGAGGCGATTATGCAATGTTTAACATGGGCCTTTTCCAAACCTCATGGAAGTCAACAGGAGCCTTTCTCTTCCGCAGCCCTTTGGAGCAGGTCTGAGCCCAGCGGCTGCCTCCTCCACACCAGGCACCCCTGGGTGCTGCAGGGGGTGCGGGGCTCTGCTCGCAGAGCACCTCTCCCTGCTCTGCCATGGGCTCCTCTGCACAAGGAGCATCCGAAGGGCTGAGACGGCAAAGGCTGGGCATGGTGGCAAGGGTGGAAAGGCAAGTGGACATCACCTCCCATCCCAAAAGCAGCATTGCAGCCCTCCCTTCCTCTTGCCACCCGCTCAGGCCCCTGGATCCGTCTCCGCAGTTCTTCCCTGGGACACCTTCCTTGCACTGGGAGCAACAAAATCACCTCTGGCTCCTTGGTCGCTGCTGTATTCACCCTGCACTGTCATGGCGTGGACCAAGCCTGGCCATGCCACACTGCCCAGGGCTCCCCACTGCGCCAAGGGCACACGTGCAGGCATGGCATGGAAGCTCCATCAGGAGCCTGTGGCAGGATCCAAGGTTTAATAGCCTCTCACATTAGAGGCCAGCTAAGAGCATCTCCTAAGAAGGGTAACCCAGGGTGCAGCGCCCATCCCTGGGGGCCAGTCCAGCCGGGGACCACAACCCTCAGTCCTGCAGGTACCAGCGCAAAGGACTTTACCGAGCTCCCATCTCAACCCCCTTATTAGACACCGTATGCCGTGTTTAATTAAGAGCTGAGGACTACAGGAGCCGTTCGTCTAGAAAAGGTGGCTGTGGCTAATGGCTCATGGTGAGGAGAGGGCAGTGGGACAGGAGACAACAGAGCTGAGCAGAGGGACAGCCTGAGGACAGCAAAACCCAGGACAGCCTCCATGCAGGCTGTTTTCCAGGAAGCCAAACATACCAGGATTTGCAGGGTGAGAGGTTCGGGCATCATCACCCAACCAATCCATGGGGACTGTCCGCCCCGGAGAGGATGGTCCCTCGCGCCCGCTCCCTTCCCCAGGGAGCCCCGCTCACCTGGAGCTTCTGCAGCAGCACCACGTCCGCGATCTTCTCCTTGTCCTGCTTGGTTTGCTTGGCTTTCCAGTACTGCTTCTGGGCAGAGTAGCGGTTCATGGGACATACTTTGAAGAGGCAATCTGGGAGGAGAGGAAGGCAAGCATGAGGCTGCAGCAGCCACGTGGCCACCAGCCAGCAGGGCCAACGTCATTGAGGGGCAGGAGCGAGTTCTCCTCTGGGACACTGCTCCCGTCCCAGCAGCATCACTGGGAAACGGTCCTCCTAACCCACAACCACCCCGTCTGGTACTGGGGGTCCAAGGGAGACCTGGGCGGGACTGGTGGAGGATCATGTCACCTTGTATTAGCTGGTGGATTAGCTTCAAATGAGGGCAAACTACGAGTCCAGGAGTGACTCCACTTCTCGGACTCATGATTAGAAGTGTTCCCATTGGAAACGGCCGTGCAATTTGGGAAGGAAAACTTCAGGGGAGGAAAAAGCACTGATGAAGCCCAGCTGTACGAAACGAGGAGAGGATCCTGCCGGGAGGGAGAGAAGCCAGCAGGACACGGCTGCTGTGAGACCGGCACACGAGCAGACATCTCCGCATCTCCCCTGTTACCCTGCCCATCGGACACCCTGAGCCGGCAGGACCGCAGGCTGCTGCCCCGCGGCGGCCGTGCCATCGGGACACCCTGGTTTTGCAAACACGCTGCTGTTCTCCCGTGACCGCTCACAGGGAGCCCCAGTTACCAGCGCTGGAAGCGATGAGCAAACCGCTCCTAAAATCTGTGTCAACAGCTGCATTTCGGGTCCTAAAAGAAACATCTTGGGGACCTGAAGGGCACAGGTTTACATCCCAGCTCCCCCAAACACTTGCAGAATATCCATGCTCTGCAGGTTGCCCCAATTTGCCTGGTTTTCCCCAGGCTGCTGTGGCCGGGATAGGGGGGTGGGAAGCGCAGACACCCATGTCCAGGCTTTGGGAATTGAAGCACAAGAGCGGATGTCTGGAGATGAGGAGGCACTTACATCTCCCAAACCCTTGTTTAGGGCTAGAAGCTGTATGGGGCGAGGGCAGGAAGGGCTCTGCAGCCCAGATCGCCCTAATTACGCCTGAAATAGCAGCCCAGAAACTTCAGACACAAAAAGAAAAGGAAAAAAATAAAATTAAAATAAAAAAATCACTTCCATCTCTGGCCCCGGTCCCGAGCGGCTGGCAAGCACGTATTTATTTACCTGGGAGTGACGAACAAACAAGCGCAGAGCACAGTTCTCACCGGCTCGGGCTGCTGGGAGGAGGCCAAGTTTCACATTTCGTTTTACAGGTCTCTTTGCTAATGGCACATCCCGTGCCAAGGAGGCCGGGATGCCGGGCTTTCAGTCGGGGACCGAGCAATGCAACGGCTGGCTGCCTTCTCCCGCTGCCTGCGAGCAGGGCGACAGAAACACTCGGGGCCACCTGCAGCACCTTAAATCGTTTTCATTAAATTGCCAATTAGGCTGCAAAAGGAGCTGGTAGAAAGTAGAATTTGAGGGGGGGGAAGTTAAAGAAAACCACGTTGCTATTAAGAGATAGGTGCAAATCAAACCCGAGGCTCCGCGCACGCCCTGCCCGGAGGGGCTGCCCGACATCCCCGTCTCAGTACTAAACCTTGTTTTGCAAGGAGGGAAACTGAGGCACGGAGTCGTTTGCACACAGAAAGTCTCCAGCAAGGTTTGCGTTGGAAGCCGGAGATTTTTGGCACCCAGGCCTAAGCACCGATGATTTTTTTGCAAGACGGATGGTGGGCGGAAAAGAGGGAAGCCGAGGAAAGCTCCCACGTCAGCACTGCCCGGCAAGAGCAGGCCAGCAGAGCGATGCTCGGCCGAGCTGCCATGACCCAACACGGCCACGGAGGCAAAACCTCCGGTGAACCCGCGGCGGGGGGGAGTGGGGCATTTCGGGCAGCGGCACGGCCGGGGGTCTCGCTGCCCGCTCGCCTTGCGGCCATCACGGCGCCTGCCCAGCACAGGATTGAAGCACTTTATTTGCTTTATTTTTTCCTGACGTGTCTGAATACAGGGCTGGGAAGAGCCTTGGTGGGGGGGGGGCGGGGGGGAAGAAACCGCAAAGAAAAGCAAATAACTGAGAGGTGCCAGGCGTCTCGGAGGGCCGAGCCCCGGTGCGATGCAGGCGGCCGAGCTGGCCATCCCTCGCTGCAGGGACAGGCTCCCAGCAGGGTTTTGGCAATTCCAAAAAAATATTTCGATCTGACACCAGGAGAAGAGTCCTGTTTTCCCACCGGGAAGCCGAGCCGGGCCCCGGAGCGACCCGCGTGCACCTCACCACAGCGCAGGATAGGGCAGGGTCCGGCCACAGGATATGGGGACGGCAACAGCACATGAAAATCCTCTTAAGCCTCTTGCTGCTGCTGCGAGGAAACAGCAGCAGCCCGTTGTTTTTACCTCCCTCGCGGTGATAGCTATCGAGAAGGCAGACCGCTACTTTTCCGGCCATTAAAACAAGCGCCTGGATATCCTGATAGGGTTTGCATGGAGCAGGGCTGAGTCTAGACCAGACCTTCGCCTGGAAAAGAGATTCGACACCCGTCTGCGTCCAGGCAGGGAGACAGTGTGGCTGCTGGGACAAGGCTTGCACCGGCCACCCCGTGGCTGCTCCCAGCTCTTCCCATCCAGCCCCAGGTGAACGTCTGCCGATGACCGGGACGGCTCCCCAGGATGTGCAGGGCTGTGGGACTCTGGGGAGCTGTCGGATGGCTCGTTAATCAGCCCCATGTACAAATTAGTGGCAACAGCTCCCATGGAGAGGCAGATCACTGCTTGGGTGGGATCCCTGTGGGGAAGGGTGCCCGCACGGCACCCCGCTGCGGGATGTTAAAGCCACCCTGAAGAAGGGGTGGAGGCACAAAGTAGAGTGGGGAACCAATTATTTTAAATGATTTTTTCAAAGGGGACCTGAAATTACAGTAGCTGGGATGAAAGGAACAGCTGCCCTAAACCGAACCCCAAATCCAACAACGCAGCCACTGGTTTGGGGCTATTTTCTCAGTGTACAGCCCAGCTCTGTGTACACTCCCCAGCTACGTGCTCTGTGCACTGGGCACTCGAACCCCGCCGGGATGCTCTTCGGGACACAGTCCTTCGCCTGCGTTTTGCAGCGTGCCCAGCACACGGGGCAGCCAGGCACAAGAACAGCATTTCCCAGGGAGGTGCAGCGAGGGCAGAGACGTGATCCCCTGGGCTCAGCGCAGCCCTTTGCCCCTTGGGAAGCCCAAAGATCAAGGCCACCTTGCCAGCCGGCCGCAGGGCTTGCAAACAGGGGAAGCGGGAGGCACAATCTGCTTTTCCAGGCAGCCTATCCTGGCTTTTCCAGACCGTTTCCACAGGCCAGGAGCCGCCCCGGCTTCCACTGACTCATCCCCTTTTCCGCCTGGACCTGGCCACGGCTGCCCGCTCCTGCCCGGGGCTGCCCCTCGCCCAAATGGGAAATAATGAGTGCAGCCCCGAGCGCTGGAGGAGACGACACGGCCCAAAACGTGACGGCTGAGGACAGATCAGGATTTACCATCTCTCCCTAAGCCCTGCCTGCCTCGTAAATGGGCGACTTAATCCCCCGGCTCTCTCTGAGGTGCAGCCAAGCACAGCAGACGTAATTAGTGCTGAGTGCTAACAGACTCGCCTTGAAATAGTTTGCCTGTTGCAACTGCCCCTGCATCTGTCCCCTCCTGTCCCTGGCTCCTGGTGGGTAGAAACCAGGCTGCTGGCATCCCTAGGGATGCATTTGGGGATGGTCGGACCCACCTTTGCAAAGGGTGGTTCCTGGCCACCCCTGCTCCTTAGGGCTGGGCTACGAGGTCCCAAGGACCATCCCACTGTGGAGGTGGTTCCCGTAAATGCCTCCAGAGGCAAACAGAGGAGGGTAGGTGGTTTGGCCAAGCCACAGAAACAAGTCTACGGAGGCTGTCTGAGATGCCTCTGGGCTCCTCTGCAAAGGACAAACAGCATCTCCCAGCTCCGGGCGAGCTGGGATGCCTGGTACCCTGGTCCCTGTCATGGATGCTCGGCATCGTCCCCGAGGCTGCTCACGGCAGTGATGGAGCTGCCCCAGCCTCGCCCCAGACTCACCTCGAAACTTCTTGGGTGGGTTGTCCAGGTCGCCGGCGGCCGGCTCCACCACGCACCGATCATCCACCAGCCTGCGTGGGGACAAAAGCAGGAGCAGGGCGTCAGCAACAACGAGATGACAGCGGGGCCCGAGCGAGCCGAGTGGCTTCGCCACAAACCACAGCGCCGCTCCACCGTCACCTGGCCCAAAGCGACAACGTCAAAAGCCACATCTCCTGTTTCCCACCCATTTGCACTCTATAAATATTTAGCACGACAACGCTCGGCTCTTGGAGCAGCCAGCCGCTCTTGGGCGCTTGCTCCGAACATGTTGCCGCTTCTTCACCACCACCCGCCATTTCTTTCACGAGCATTTTTCATCCCCGCCCCTTGGGGCAAACAGCAGCAGATACAAATCGGCAGCGAAGAAACGCGGTGCTTCGTGTCAGCTGTGTTTGCTCAGCGACCCATGCGGGAGGCTCTGACACCCGTGTCCTGCCGGAACAAATCCTGCCTTGCCCAGCTCCCGGCTGAGCCGAATCCACCCCCAGGCACGGTGCACTGGCCACCGCGTTATTTCACTGTTAATCTGGCAAAAATATGATGAGTTCAACTTCCATGCAATGGTTTTCCTTCTCCGGCTGGGAGGTCACCCCACTGGGACACGGAGGGTGTAGCTGCTGCAGATGGAGGTGGCAGGGGCCCCCCAAACCCAGTTATTAATTATTATCTGATCAGAGGTGCTGGCTCTGCCCATCAGATGCGAAGGGCTGTCTCCTCCCTGCCCACCTCCTTGTTCTCCCAGCGTTGAGCAAAAATCCTGGGCGTTTGGCCTTGGGTGCTGAGGACCAATTCCAGGTCAGATGGGACGCTGCTTTGCAAAGTTATCGAGACCAGCGAAGTTACCGAGATCCGGCATGAGGTTCCGCTCAGCCCCCAAAGCGCGGAGGGACGAGCATCGCCTAAGGGGCTCGTGGCGCCGGGGCAACCCGGAGCTCATCTGCCGGGGCCCCGCAAGGCTTTCAAGGGAACTCGGTGCTCCAGCGAGACAGGCTGTACCCGCTCGCCCGCTTTCTCCCAGCCCCTGGGAAGCGATGCGGGGAGAGAAACTATGCTCCTGCCCCGGGCGAGGAAGTGAGAAGCGTGTCCCCACCTGCGGAGGCGGAATTCAGGCAGCCGGTGGATGCAGGAACACACCCGGGATGCCATCCATCACAGGGGGCAGCTCTGTCCCTGGGACAGGATGGAAGACACCTGGAGAAACCAGGCACGCGCACGTGGCACGGTGGTGAAGGGCACAGTGGAGCCCGTGCAGCCCCCTCCGCTCCCCAAGGGACTCTCGACCCCCCCCCAACAAACCAAACAGCCAAAACATTGCTGGAGGTGGACCCGCTCCGCTGCAAAGAGTTGGCAAAAGCGACAGATATCCTGTCCGCAGATCCAGCCTCCTTCCCCCAGCCCAGCCGCTCTCCGGAGGAGGGGAAAATTCCTTTCAATAGCTGGGCAGAGAGGAATTTGGCCTCGGCACTGATGGATTGGGACCCCAACGCTGCTGTGTCCTTGGTGGGGGAGACGCAGGCTGGTGCGGTGCTCTGAACACCCAGCACCGCTACTGCCCCCGCCACCAGCTCCCTGCTCTCTTTAAAGCTCCCTGGAGTTAGGGGAGATTAACCTTAGATTTCAAATAAAGAGAGCAAAGCAATTTCTCTAACACTTTTGGTGGCAGCGGAAGCTTAAAAACAATTAGCAAAGACCTAGAAGATTGTAAAAAAAAACAAACAAAAAAAGCAAAACCCCAAACCCCACAAGGTTTCAGAAAAAGCACGGTGAGCTTTCGCTGGACACGGCTGCCTCGGCATTGCAAACACTTGCGGTCGGCAGCACAGGGGGTTTTGGGCTCCTGGCCAGGGGCTCCCCAAACGCAATGCCTTTTCCATGGGCTGTGACAGCAGGGAAGGAGTTGGGCACGTTCATAGAATGGTTTGGGCTGGAAGGGACCTTAAAGATCATCCAGTCCCACCCCCCTGCCATGGGCAGGGACACCTCCCACCAGACCAGGTTGCTCCAAGCCCCGTCCAACCTGGCCTTGAACACCTCCAGGGATGGGGCAGCCACAGCTTCTCTGGGCAACCTGGGTCAGCGTCTCACCACCCTCACAGGCAACAATTTCCTCCTAATATCTCATCTAAACCTCCCCTCTTCCAGTTTGAAGCCATCACCGCTCACTCTATCACTACCTGCCCTTGTAAAAAGTCCCTCTCCAGCTTTCTTGTAGGTCCCTTCAGATACTGGAAGGCTGCTGCTATAAGGTCTCCCCGGAGCCTTCTCTTCCCACACTCCCACAGGACACGGAGCCTTGGGAGGGCAGGGAAAGAGGGGGAAAAACCAAAGTGGAGCAGAAGCAGCTGCGGAGAGGGGCTGTACCGCTCGTCTCCCCTCGCAGGAGATATGCAAAGCCTCAGCCCAGCCTCGATGCCACTTGTAGGCGGTTTTGGTTTCTATTACCATTATTTTGGTGGGGGACAGGGAGGAACAAACACTTCCGATGCGCCTGGGAGCGAAGCCCACTGAACGCTGAGCCCTGGCCGACCCACAGAGCAAAGCACCAACCCTCGGCACGTGCCCAGCGCCCACCAGCGCTGACAAAAGCAGGGGGTTCAATTCATCTGTGCACTTTAAAAAATAAAAATCCTCCATCACCGTGGCTAGGGGTCTCCGAGGAAGCGCCTGACCTGCGTGGCCCATTTTCAGTGCCGAAGCAAACCGCGCGGGAGCCTCCCACCCACGCCAGCTCTGCCTGCAGCATTCGCCTGCCGCTTCCCCGTGCCCGGCGTTACCGCTCCACCGGGCAGGATTAGAGACAGTGACCTGCCAGGCTGGAAGTCTTAATTAGTTAATGATCTCAGGGCAGTTTCAGCATCTTTAATCCTAGGATTACACACTCTGCAGGAATGCAAAGTGTTATTTTTATTAAACTGATACTCCAGACTAACATTCTTCGGTTAAAAATTGCTGAAACTAAAAGGGTTCTGACAGGGTGGACATGAGTCACCTGGGTGACTGCTGGGGCCAGGATGCATTTCCACTAATAATCCGCATTAGCACGGCGGGATGGGGCAAAGCGGAGCTCCCTCTGCTATTAGAGCAGCAGGGACGCGCGGGCGCTCGCTGCCGTGCCGACACCGGGCACGCCGAGGGCAGCTTCCATTTCCCAGGTGTTAATGAGAAAACGGGCTGTCGGTCTCTGAGCACCTGGAGGAAGATCCTGGCCGAAGCAGCAGGCTGGATGCTCCCATGAAAACTTCACACTTTGCCTTTTCCAATTACCCCCAGGGAACACGAGGGGCCGGACCCTGCGCATCAATGAGCCCGTTGCCTGCAGCCCAGCAAAGCGCCGGTGAGCATCTGGTTAGTTTTAAGCCGTGCAAGTCACTGCAGTGGTTCCACTGGGGCTTTCTGCATGCTTTAAAAATAAATAAATAAATAAATAAATAAATAAAATTGAGCACAAAGTGATTCCCTGGCCCGGGGCCACTGCGCTTGGCCTCGCGCGAGGCAGAGCCTTCGCCGGAGGTCAGGGGAAAAGCAGCTCGTCCAGCGCTGCAATCCGCAGCGGTCGGATGCCTCGAGCCTCCCCAGGGATGGCGGCCAGCTGGGGCTGACGTGGAGGCATTGCTCCCGCAACGAGAACCCGGGCTGGGGAAGAGGAGAGAGTCTTCCCTGGCCACGCTGCACCCGATGCCGAGGGGAGACCCAGCACGCCATGGTCCAGGAGTGCGCGGGGAAGGAGTGCTCTGGGAGGAGGAGAACCCCAACCCAGGCAGGAGCACTCCGCCACAAAGCCCACCAACTTGTGGAGGTGAGGATGAGGATGATGTTGAGGAGGAGGAGGAGGAGGAGAGCTCGCTGTTGGGCACAGGGCTGGGTCAGCCCCTCTGGCTCGGGGTGCAAGATGGGCACCGAGCCCACAGGGAGAAACAAAAACAAAGCGAGCGAATGCAGGGAAGACACAAAAATGTTGCTTTTCCTCCTGCTGTCCCAGCGCCCGGAGGAGGAAGCCGCTCTTGGCCTTGCGTGCTTCTCCTCCCCGTAGAGACGAGTTCGTCCTGACCCGGCAGAGCTGGAGTTACCCTTTAACCAGCTGCGTTTCCCTGAACTGCTCCACCCTGCAAATCCACCTGCAATCACAATTACAGCTATCAAAGGCGTTATTTCACCTTAAACAGCCAGCTGCCATTCAGGCAGGTTTGCCACTGGCCCTTCCCCTCTGCAAGCCCACAGTGCCCGTCCCTGAGCCCCCCGACGGGTCCTGGGAGCCCCCCGGGGATGGCAGGGATGGGGCAGCACATCCCCCCTGCAAGCGCAGGTGCCTGCACTGCATTTCTACTCCTTTCTGGCTCCGGCCATTTGGTGCTGGCTTATCAGGGACAGCAGATAAGATGGGGACACTCATGACAGCAGTGTCTCCCAGGGCTCACAGCATCACCCCATCCATCACGCTGGAGCAGGAACCAAATTAAGGTCTCCGAGCTCCTTTCCCTGCTTGGTCACTGATTTGCTTTGCCCGAATGATCCCCACAGGGCACCCCACATCAGCGGCTGTTTCCCCCAGCCCAGACCCAGTCCCAAAAGTCGCCTCTCCCCAAGCACAGATCTCCCAGGAATTACCAGCGGCAGTCCCAAAGCGGCTGCACATACAAGCTCCCCGCAGTGGGGTGCTGTGCCCTGGCAAAGCCACTGCTCAGTGCCAACCCCACGTCCCTGCCCCACGCGGCTGCTTTTGTCCCGAACTGTTTCAAGCTGCCATCTCCTCGGACACCTTTAATTCACAGCAGCGAAGCAACAGCAGCGAAGTCGGGCAGCCCCGCGGAGCCCTTCCCCACCTCCCAGCCGGGAGCCGCCTCGAATGGAGCCAAGAGGGAAGACCAAACCACCCTCAGGTCCCTGCATCTCACAAACTCCTCCTGGGCACCTTCCCATGGCCCCTAAAACCACTTCTGGCATCTCCGATACACCCATCCCGTCCCCCCCATCTCCCCCAAGGCACCGTGTCATTCCCAGGGCACCGAGCGGCACAGCCAAGGGATGCAACCAGCAGCGCGGCTCCCCTCAGCCTGGTGCCCCCAACACCTTGGAGCGCTGCTGCGTTACAGAGGCCAGGTCTCACCCTGCCTTCCCATGGGACTTCTTAAGTAACCTCCTCCTTTTGGGTTTTCTTTAGCAATGTAGTTAGTTTGGGTATTTTGGCTCAGTATTCCCCCACCTAGCCCAGCACTTGAGCACACAGGATTATTCCCCACCCTTCGGCGGGATGTTTTTCCTCCTTAAAAGCAAACGCCCACTGCAGAGGGTGCGCGGGAGGAAGGGTTTGTGCCTGTAGGGGCCTTCACTGGTGCGATTCGAGGGGGGGGACTGGGAGCAGAGGAAGCTCAACCAGGGGCTGCAGGGCTCCCTCCACCTCTGCCACCAGCCCCCTCCGTCATCCTCAGCAAGTTCCCTGCACAAAAGGAGGAAAGCGCTTCAAAAAAGAAAACGAAATAAAATAAATTGAGACTGAGTGTTAACAAACGGTCTGATTCTGCTTCCTTGCTGCTTTTCAAGGCATCCCTCTGACCATGGGACACCTGTACGGAGAGGGAAGTCCGGTGCTGTGCGAGTGGCCGGTCCAGCCCCCAGGTACCCCCATGCACCCGGGAAACCTGCTGCTTTCACGACGGAGCTGCTAAGAGCCTGGCAAGCTCCTGCAAACGATGGCACCCATCCCTCTGAGGGCAAGGATGGCAACAGCAGCCAGCTCAGTCCTGGCCAAGACCCTTCTCTTCCCATTTCCCCGCAGCCCAGGGCAGGGCTTCACCCTGCCACCGGGGCTCCCAGACCTGCTGCTTCTGGGCCAGACACCACCAGTGACAAAGCACTGGGATTAATGGGTTTAACATGAAGCAGGAGCTGCAGCAGAGCCAGGCAGGAGGAAGCATCCCCAGCGTGCATCCCACCTCCTTCCCTGTGCTCTGCCCTTTCCCCTTCCACAGCCTCTCCGGGCATTTTGCAAACGCAGCTCGGTGCAAGCACCTCCAAACTCGCTGTGCCTCCTGCCCGCGGTGCAGCCCCAGCACAGACGGACAGAGCCCCGTGTGTCCCACAGCACCGCCCGTAAGCACCACTGGGTTGGTATTTAGATGACATTGACACCTACATCAGCCAGGACACCCCAGAGACACCAGCAGCGCTCTCAGGAGGAGCCCACTGCCCTGCTGGGACGCTGGC
Source organism: Burhinus oedicnemus (assembly GCA_008921705.1). Taxonomy (NCBI): domain Eukaryota; kingdom Metazoa; phylum Chordata; class Aves; order Charadriiformes; family Burhinidae; genus Burhinus; species Burhinus oedicnemus. The sequence goes on along the minus strand of VFFE01007624.1, from coordinate 887,385 downwards.
ACGGGGATGTCACAGCACCGCCACATTGGGGTACATCCCTTAATGTGACACCTGTGACCAGCACCTGGAGACGCTCCATATCATCCCGTATAAACAGAGGATCCCACTGCAGACCCTCAGCGATCCCACAGCCAAAACCAGTCCCTCTGCGAGGAAGGATGGAGGGAACGCTTCCGGCAGGGTGCTCAGCACCCGGCATGGGGCTGGCAGAGCTATTTGCCTTGCAAATGAGCTAAATAAGGTCCCAAGCTGTGGCAGGAGGGCTAGGGAGAAGCACGCCGGGTGAGTCACCCAGTCCCTTATCGCAGGAGTGATTTAAGGTGTGGTTGGGTCTCCCAGGTCGCAGGGCACACGGGAAAACAATTTCAGAGGGCGGGAAACAACCCGGAGAAAGCAGAACGCTGGGAAAATGGGGCTGCCCAGCAAAGACCGTGCTGGAGCCTGGGAAAAGAGGGTCTCCAAGCAAGCCCTGCTTTTCAGATGCTTATAAGTAAGTCTAGAGAAGCACCCTGCAAAAAGGGGGACCTGGGGTCCAGAGCTGCAAAGGGATCGGAGCTCCAAAGAGTCTAAACACGTCTTAATTCAGCTCCCGGTGAGCCATTGGGACGTGCTGTGTGGGCTAATGACCAGTGGTGGGTCCCAGCGGAGCCTCCTCCGGACCTGATTTCACAGACAGGCTGGAGGGGTGCTCAATGCTCAGCGCTGAGCCACCGAGGCTGCAGCCCCTGCCTTGGGATGGCTCCGGCACTGGGAGAGCAGGCCAGCTACAAGGAGACCTCTGCAAAAAGGAATGTGGGAATGTCCTCCCACCCATCCAGCGATGGTTGGGCACAGAAAGGCTGCATCCCGCATGTGCAGGACCTTCTGCCCAACACCGTATGGTTGCACGGACGGGGATTTTGTGCCTGGGTCTGCACCCACTTGCACCCAGCAGCCCATTTCTGACCAGCATCCCACAGCCGACCGGAGGAAGGCTTCGGTGGGCATTAACCCAGCGGCTGCGTGTGCCCAGCGGTGGGTGAACGAACATGTGTAGGCGAAGGTATGTACGTCTCCGGTTATACATAGGCATGTGGGAGCAAGTGCATTCATCACAGATTATAGAGCCGGGCAGCTCCTGCCCCAGGAATCCCATCCAAGTCAGCATTCCTGGCTGAGCTCAGCCTCTCCTACAAGCAGCATGGGGCAGGCGTGCTGGCGCAGACCCACATTCACCCGCTTGGAGCTGTGGGCAAGGTTTGGGTTCCTGCTTCAGGGTAAGGAAAAAACCCACCCTTGCTTGGGGGGGCATCCGGCAGCCCCGCCAGAGCCCTCCTGGTGCCGCAGGGCAAACGCACTCCTGGCAGGAACAAGCAGCCAGCGGATGGAGAAGGGCATCCCTGAAAGTTTTGGCCTGGCTTTGCCTGGGCGCTGCTTTAGCAGCACCGTTGGCTTGCATGGAAACAGTGGGGACAAGGGACAAGCCCCCGAGCTCTCCGCTTGTCTCCCCACGTCGGGCTGTGAGATCCCCTTGCCCGTGCTGACATGTCCAGGGGGATGCAAGGAGTGGGCTCAGCCTGGACCTGGCAGCGCCCTGGTCCCGGCAGTGCCCTGGTCCCCCCAGCCCCGAGCAGCAGTTGGTGGCCATGGACACCTGCGTGTTGGTGGCCCTGCAGTGATTCCTGCTGATCGCCGGGTGTGTGGGACCCCAAGAGGGGACAGCGAGAGCCATCGCTGCCTGTCCCAGGGGACAGCAACCTCCAGCCACACTGGACAGGGCTGGAAGCACTTCATCACCCCATGCCCCAGGAGGGATCCCGGCTTCCCGAGACATCCTGCTCAGCCACACACACAACCCTTTCCTAATCCCACCAAACCCTCTCGCCGCTTAAGCCCATTTCATCTCCCCCAGCCCCTAATCGGGGGGGGAAACAGTTTCTGGCCACGGCTGCCGGAGAGGGTGGGCTGCAAGGTCCCTCCAGGGCCACATCCTGCCCCTGGCAGCCACCGGAGCCAGAGGAAAGCCCGGAGGGACACAGCCTCCCCTCCCCAGCACCTGCGCCCATCCCTGCTCCAGCACCCGGACTTCCCAGCTGCTTTTCCCACCGGGCTCAGGCTCAGCACCACTTTCCCATCCCATCCCATCCCATCCCATCCCATCC
>VFFE01007624.1:861073-883341 GCA_008921705.1 Burhinus oedicnemus | reverse complement strand
AAAAGCATGATGCTTTTCTCATTTATTTCCCTCCTGTCCTCTTTTCTCACAAACAAACACACACACAGGTTTCAGGAATATAAACCTTGCCCTAAATAGTGAATTTTTTTTTTCCACTAGGAAACGGACAGGTCCCCTGGCAGAGCAAAGGGAAAAAAATTAGTGCAATTCCTCCGGGGGAGATGCGAATTCAGGTCCATCAGGATTAGCTGCGTTTTCAGCACAGGACAAATTTAGAAGCCTTTATCTCAGGGCAACAGAGGGGGAAAAGAGAAGATCATAAGAAAAAAAAACTTGCTGCTGTTAAAAGCAAATGAAGGTTTCACAACAGGAGCTCAAAGGAAGCCCCCGAGGAATCAAAGACCAAAACTCTGTGCACAGACCAGCCGCTCTGATCAAAAGCACAGGCAGCATCTCAGCCAAGGGGCACCATGGCGTGCCCATGCCAGTGCCCACACCAGTCCCACCAGCCACGCTGGGCACAGCTGGGCCGGACACCGCTTCTCTCAGCCTGGCTCAAACCAGGATCCCCGTGAACCCATCCTCCCTCATGCCCCAGGGACAGCTCGTGTTTGCAGAGCAGTAAAAAAATCATTTGAAAGTGTGAAAAAAACCCCATCGCACTAAACAAACAGGCGTCTGGCCTGGTTTTTCCCACCCAGGAGAACAGGGAGCAGCAAGACGAAGCCTCTTGAAGTCTCCTGCCCATCCCACGGCAGGAGGCAGCTCCCTCCCTGCACTCGGGGTGATAAACACCGTCTCCAGCCCACGCTTGGGGCTGAACGTCCCAGCTCAGCTTAGTCAAGGATGGGGAACCCAAAAGTGTTTCAGGGGTGCGGCCCTGCCTACCCTGCACCCTCTGGATTGTGACACTATGTCTCCAGGACTCCAAATCCTCCCTGGATGGAGCTGGGATGGATGAAACCCTCCCCATCCTCCAGCACTGGGATGGGAACATGCAGCTCCAGCTCCCTGGCTGTGACAGCTCTGTCCCTGTGGTGGGCACAAATAGGGACCCCCAGCACCTGTCACCCAGGGTTTGCCAGCACAGTCAGCAGCACAGACGGGTGGCTTCTAGGAGGAAAAAAAAGTGCATTTCTCCTGTGGCTCATTCGCTCTCAGCTGCCCTCAACGCAGCTATGACCACACTGAGCCATCACGCTGCCCACCCTGCATGTCCCGACGCTGCACAGGGTCTCTGGGCTGCTCCCAACCCACAGGGACATCTTGTGCCTGGGCTCAGACCCAAAAATACCGTGGGGAGTTCCAAACAGGCTGCAGGTGAGCAAGCAACCCTGGCCGTGGGGATGCTCGTGGGCATGTACAGCAGGGCGGCCACCTCGCTGTGCCAGCGCTGGCTCCCCCAGGCCTCGGGGAGATAGAGGAGTTAAAAATAAGAGCGTTTCCTTCCTTACCCCCTACTTTAAGCCACGTGATAAATAAAAACTGGGAGTTTCTGTGTCCCGGAGAGGAAGCGGCTGCGGAGAGGCAGCCGGTGAGTCAGTCCAGCAGCAGTCATCCCCATCCCTAAGGCACAGCCTGCATCTCTGGCAGGGTGGGAGCCACGTTCCTTTCACATGTTGAAACTGCTCCTTTGCAGGCAACCGCTCAAACTGCAGGGCCACCTCCCACCCCCAGCCCCCCCCCAGCCCTGTCCACAGGATGCTCCTTTGGCAAAAGCTCCCCTCTACCTGCACGCCCTTCCCACGATGGCCCTTGGCAGTGAGCACTCCCCGATGTGGGATGGTGTTGGCTTCCCAACTGTGCCACAACCCTCCAACAGATCAGATGGAATCGTAGCCCCCCAGGGCTGGACAGGAGCCTGACTGGAACTCAAGTTTGCCCAGATGCTTTGGAATCAAACATGTTGCTGATGGAGGGGATGGCGAGCAGGGATGCTGGCTGGGGAGGCAGATGGGTTAGTGGTACCCGAGCAGCATCCCTGCACTCTGCCAGGTCCCCATCGGGCTTTTGCATGGGTCTCCTCAGGCACCCAAAATCAAGGTTGGGAACTCAAGGGTGAAGCCACTTGGAAGAAGAAAGTGAAAAATAACTGTAGCCGCCTTTGTTCGAGGAGGAGGAAGGGAGACACTCGGTCCCTTGTGCGCGAGAGGAGCGGGGAGCAGGAAGGCTCTGCTGACAGATGCACATAAGAGGGGGATTCTTCAGCCAAGAGGCGAGTTTGCCCCCTCGTCTCACTGGCTCTGGCTGCGCCCTGACCCCGCTGCTGCCCACGGATGCAACACAAAGGCTGCCCAGGCTCTGTATGGTGCCTTTCACACTGCTGCACCATCCTCCCACCCCAGCCACACCAGAGAGCAGTGGAGTCGGGCCAGGACCGACTCTAGGCTACAGCTATCAAAAAAAGGGGTTGTTTCAACCTTGTTTCTCCTTCTGGGTTAGGATTTCAGAGCCCAGAGTAGCTACCACCAAAAAAAATTGTTCCTTTAGTGCAGAAGATGCTATGTGCATCCCCAGTGACCGGGGTTAGACCCCAAATCTGCTTTGCTTGAGCTGCCCAAACCCCAAACCTGCCCTCCAGCAGCCGTTTGAAAGGCAACCCAAGGTCTGCCTGGGCAGGGCTGAAACCCCCTCGGGCGACTTCATTAACCGGCAGAGATGAGGGCCGGTTCCCTCCTGCCTGTCCCATCTGTGCCTCCGCTCGCGCCTGGCCGTCTCCGACTGTGGCTGTGCGAACGGTCTCACGGGAGCAGCCACACTCCCCCAAAATAGCTCTCAGACTGGATGACTTTGGCCCACATCCTCAAAGGTATTGAGGCTCCGGGTTACCTCGGAGAACCTGAGCCTCCATCCCCGCAGGGGTGGCAGAAGATGGCCCAGGAAGGCAAAGATGCTGGCGCACATGTGGTCCTGCTTGGACTGACCCTCGCCGTGCACAGGAGGATGCCCACGTGCTGGTCTCACCTGGACAAGACAGAGGAGGATGTCATAGGAAAATAGGGCAAAATAGAGCAATTCCTCCAGTCCCATTCTTGCTCCTTGTCCACCCTACTGTGCACACATCCAAGCCTGTGGGTGGGTGCATCCCATCCCAAGGATGGGCAGGGTGAGCAGCAGGAGCCGAGAAGAAGGGAAGGACCCCCTGTTCCCACCCACCCACCCTCCCTCCCTCCCCGAGAAGGGTTAAGCAACACTCGCATCGAAGACACTTTGTACTTGGATTTAAAAATACAGCCAATGCCCCAGTGGCTCAGCTCCGTGCAAGTTGCAGGTATATTTCCACACTTGAGCCAATAACCTTCCCCGAGGGAAATTTAGGCTTTTTATGATTAAAAGGGGAAAAAATAATAGTGGGGAATTAAATATAGTACAGAACAAGAGAACAATTAGCAGTTGCTGTTAGCGACACCGGGCCAAGTTTGGGACAAACGCTGTGGTTGTCTGGAGAGCAGCAGGGCTGGGGACAGCCACTGGCGCGGCCGGGTGACACGGGAATCGGCCGGGTGCTCGGGGCAGGGAGGGACTTACGGTCCTTGGCAGATGGCCGTCAGGAGCCCGGACCCAGCACGACCCAGACCCAGGCGAGCAGCCTGCCGGGACCGGCCACACCTCATGGGCATGATTTTTTCTTTTTTTTTTTTTTCTACCTTCAATTTATCGAAAGCAAATGGAAGTGTTTGCACAGGCTTGTAGCTTCCCTAATAAGCAAACACAGGTTAATTGTGGGGTGGAGCAGGGGTTGGGGTTGCCAGCCGTACCCTTGCCGCAGGTCAGGATGGCACCCGGCGGCAGGGACAGAATGGGCGAGGGAAGAGCCCGGTTCCCTGTCCCTTCTGGTGCACTGCCCAACAGATTTTGCATTGCACAACCCTCCCTGGCTCGGCTGGCCGTCTGCTGCCCCGCATCTCACTCATCACCCGTGTGCAGCTACCACGCAAACTCCTCCAAGGTTGCACAAGCGTTTTGCTCCAAACCAGCTGATTTGTTGCCCGCTACAGTCCTGCCCATGTGAGAGCATCACTAACGGCTTTGCTGGCTCATCTCCAAGGGCACACGCTGATTTACAACCCCGGGCAAAGCCTCCTGTTCTTTCCCCAAGCCTTCCTCGCTCCTGCACATCAGGGCAGGGACCCAGACTAGACTGCGTCGCACGGTCCCCATCGATGGGCAGATTTTCAAGAGCAGCCAGCAGCTCCAGAGCAATCCTGAGCACTGCCGGAATCAGATCACACCGGCGTGTCTCAGCCCCTGAAGAAATCCAGAGGGATCCACCGCAAACCAGGCTCCAGCACAGAGGAGCCAGCGGCCACAGCCTCTTCTTTCAATAGCTCTTTTGGAGATGGATTACCCCGCCAAGCAGCATTTCCTCTGCCTCCAAGTGGACCACGCAGGCCCTCTTGCCTGGCTTGTGCTTAACACGCAGCGATGAATGAACAACACATCTTATCGGAGAGCGGACGGGAAATGCTCTCCAGCTACAGCCCGGGACGGGCATGGTGCCCACCTCCGCACGCTGCTGGCAGCAGGACGAGCTCCAGCTCCATCCCGCTGCCTCCGAGCTGGGGACGGGGATGCTCCACCGGGCTGGTTTTAAACACCCAGCCCAGCTCCTCTTGGGGTGGGTCTGGTCTGAAGGGCGCAGGGACAAAGCGCAGAGGAGCTGGCTTCCCCCTACAGACCTGGCCTGCCCCGGCCTCCATTTCTCCCTGTAAAGTTTCATATAAAATGGCTGATCTGAGGTTCTTCCCTCCTCCCCAGCTTTTTGAGACAAGTTAGTGCCAAGCAGCCTAATTACAGTCTTCGCTGAGATAACCACATGCTTTCCTGCTGAATGACAGGCTGGGTTACCATGTGGCTCAGGGCCAGGACCAGCTGCCTCCCTGCCTGGCCCAAGCCACCGCCTCCGTCACACCGGTCACATCCCTGAGGGATGGGGGTGACGAGCAGACGCTGCTCCCCTCGTGTGTGTGCCGAGGACGGGAGCGTGCGGACAGCCCTGCTTGCAGGAGCCTGGCCACCGCAGCCCGCGCTTGCAGTCGGGTTTTATGGGTTCCATTAATGTGACAATGAAAGGAAATACGCTGCGAGCGCGGCCGGGCTGCTGCACGGCTCTTACAGCTCCGAGATCAAAGAAGATGCTCAGGGCGAGCGGGGTGATGCAGCAGCGCAGGCAGTTGCACACCCGGTGGGAGGGGGGATCCGATGCCATGCTGTACCCCCATCCCACCAAGGAGTGCCCCGAGCACCCGGCACAGCCTGCTGTCACCTGGAATTGGGGACCAGCTGCAGCGCCGGACACTGGGAGAGTTTCTGTGCGTGCAGCACGAGGGCTGGATCTGCAAGCGGGGTATCCCGGTGCTGCTGGTGGGCTCCTCGCTGGGGTCAGAGCACCCCCGTTGCAGAGGGGACACGGGGGACACAGGTGCCGGATACAGCGAGGTCCCACGCAGGGCTCAGTACCCTTCAGCGTGGGGATCCCAGCCACGGGTGCTGTGTGGGGAGGGGGCTCTGCCCGTGCCCCGACCAGGGGGGCTCCATACGGCCAGAGCTAAACCCAGCCCAGGGCAGCAGAAAACCCGCAGCAGGAACACGGGACAGGACTGGCCACCGGGGCTGGGCACACAGGGACACCCCCAGAGGCAACCAGGACACAACTTACGCGGCCCAGGCTACAAAAGATTTTTTGCTTTCATCCCAGGCCAGCTCCGGCGCTCCCTCTGCTCTCAGAGGAGCCCAGCGCGGGGGGAGCAGTTTTCCAGGCTCACATCCCTCTCGCTTGTGCCCCAACACAGCAAATCCCAAAAGCACCAGCCGCCTATCCAAAGAAACTCCAGCGCGAGTACTCACGGTGCAGGACTCCCCACGGTCAAGGCACCCCAGAACTGCATCAGCCCAGGCTGCCAGAAGCAAATCCTCTCCCCCCCCATAGGAAATGTCCCATCCCCCACCCCCCCGGCTGCCTGCCCTTTAAAGGCTCCTCACCCATCACTGCAATTAAAGGGCTGGGGTGGGCGCACCTCCCCGCACACACTTGGGTGTTGCTGGACCAAAGCACTGGGCTTCTTCCCACTTAAAATTTGCTCAGCAAAGAGAGAGAAAGATGGGGTGCGCGGTAATGGTGCCCCCTCGGACACGTTTTCCGCCCTCAGGGTGTCCCAGGTGAGGGGCATCCTCGCTCCCAAGCTCATCTCATCGTGCTGGGGGGTGAAGGGAGGTTGGGTTCAAACCCCAACAGCAATCAGCTTTGCGGTTGACAAACCCCCGCAGTGGGTCCAGGAAAAAAAAGCTGCTGGGGAGGAAACAACCCAAACAGCACCAGGAGGGTTGATAAAAACCAGCCTGAGATCTGATTTCAAGGGACCGGCCACATCCAGTTCCGAGAATAACACTTGCTGGGTGTGATGGAGGGAGCGCCGGGCTCAGCAAGGGCAGGAGAAAGTTGGCTGTTCTGCCTGCTTCCAGCCTGGCACGGCCCCGTGTATCGGTCCAGCCCCAGCTCCCGCAGCAGGATACGTGCAGAAGCGGTGCTGGAAGACCCGGACATCTTCGCGTCCCGGAGATCGGTGTGCACCTCCTTGGGATGAGTCACGCTGCTGTGCCAGGGCGGTTCGTTAGGCAGCTTCCACCAGCACAGAGGAATTCATTGAACAAAGACCCAAAATCCCTGTTTGTTGTAGAGGGAAGAGTTAGTCATGCTTGTGCTCCGCGCTGCTGAGTCACCCAGCAGCCACGGAGCCGTGGGATAAGGGACTGGAGAGGGTGGGAGCGACTGTTTACTGACTTTACATGTAAATCAATCAGGAGGTTGTGACGATGCCATAAACCAAGACAGTCACAAGCTGAGAGGGAAGAGGAATCGTTAGGCAGAGTTTATAACTGTTAAAGAAAAGAAAAAAGGAACCGTAGAGGTATTTTATTTGCAGGACCGGAGCTGGCTTTAAAAATTATAGGTAACATTATATTGCGTTTTATATACCACCACCAGACCCGAAAGCTCTTTTATACGCTGCAGCAGACGCAGCTCCTTCCTGCCTGATTCCGAGCAGCAGCTGGGCCACGATTTCTGAAGGCATCAGCGTCTCGGCTGGGGCTGTGGGAAGGCGGCTCGAACTGGGCAGCCGATGGCTTGAAAACCCACCTGGGCCGTCCCCGCAGCGATGCCGGTTCGGCACAACTCGCCAACAGCCCGCACCGAGGCAGGATGCCATCGCCTCGTTGGACTTGTAAACTGGGACACAAAGCATGTTCGTGCCGGTAAAGCAGAGTTTTCTTTATCATGGATACCAGCTTAACATCTAGCATTTAATTTTAACACCAAAGGCTCGAGTCTCCAATGACTAACGTTTCCTTTGATCAAAATCACGGCTCTGGCGAGCAAACTGCCCCGACGCTGCCGGCAGGGAGGTGTGTGCAGCACACAGCCGCTCCGCAGCGCCTGGCCCCGGCCCCGCGCAGGACACGCTTGCTGGAAATGCTGTGTTGGATTTCTCCGGTGAGGTGGGGCCATCGGTTGTTGTTCCTCATCCTGGCTAGGAACGTCTCTGGGGCTCTGCCGGCAGCGTGCCGGGCTTTGCCCGGGTCTCTGCTGCTTCGCCCCATTACACAAGCCCAAGGCATCCCTCTGGGATGCAAACAGAAAATAGGTGTGTCTGTAGCCTACATCCACAAAGGGATTCGAATCATTCCTGAATATAAAGCAGGAATTATATCTGCTTGGAAAAGTAGCCCTTGCTCCCATTGTGGACGAGGCAGGAGAACCGCTCAGCCCATGACATGAGAATTTCCTACCCACGGCCGTCTCGGCCGCTTGCCTCCAGAGCTTGAATCATTTCTCTCATTCGATGCAGAAGTCGGAGGATTTCCTTGAAAATAGAGCCTTTGTTTGGCAAATATTTCTCCCGTCTGGTCAGGGCTGTAAGCGCTCTTTGTTGATTAAATGACAATCTCTTTCTCAGCCGGCGCGATACCATCGGCAGAGAGCGAGGACTTTGGAGGCCCGTCTGAATCGCCGGGGAAGGGTCGGTGCCTGTGCAGCCGCCCTGCGCGGAGGAAGTGCTGTGGGTGTTAGAGAAGAGGTTTGTTTTTTAAAAAATACCAGGCTACATCCTTAGCGGTTTCAAATTTGGGGCACAGATTGTCGAGCTGTTCCGCGATTTTAGAGCGCCTGAAATAATGGGATCTTAGGCTGGAGGCGATCTCCTAGAACCTCCCAGCCACCATCATAATACAAATGGGTCGTAATAAAAAATTAAATTAGTGTGAGTCCACAGAAGCCACCCGAACTCTATCCCTTTCACAGGCTGAGGATCCAGATGAATATTTTATTTAAAATATTCTATTATGTTGGCTCATATCATTGTAATAGCTGAGCGTTCTCACATTTGTAATGCAACTTTACAACAGCTTTGTGAGACCTGGAAATCTCAGACTGAAAATTATTTCAGGAACCGGCCGTCTATTTTATTCCGTGTTGGTGCAGCATCTCGCACAAAGCAGTCCACGACCGGGGCTTCGCGGTGCTACTGAAGACGCAGAATAAGCAGAGCGAGACCACGCGTCTCAGGCCAAGGCTGAGCCGAAGCGCAGGGCGATGTAGGAAATTGGATTGAGCCTCCCAGTGCCAGAGCGGTCCCACCGGCCCATCCATCTCCGCAGCTGGAACAGCCACAACAGTTAGAGCGCTCCAGCGCTGGATCATCATCTTCTATCAGCGCACGGGAAGACAACGAGGTTTGCAGAGGCTTTTCTGTCTCACGGGCTTTGTGAGCAGGCTCACTTGCTCTAGCACCACATCAGTGTTTGTAAACAACCTTCTTAAAATACCTCGAGCAGGATGTGGGAGCACCACGTGAACGTGCAGCTTCTTGTCAAGGCAACGGGCCCGACTCTGCCCTCAAAGGGTAGAGCAGAATAACTCACCCAGCTCGTTTCCACCAGCCTGCCCCCAACACCGCCAAGGACAGCTCAGCGTAGGCGTCTCCGCTTCCCACCTACGCCGTGGGAACAGCACGGGGACAAGGACCGCGCTGACCAGGGATGCTCGGATGCTGTGGAAATGACTTGCTGCCTCTGCCAGACCTCATTTAGCAGACGACACCAGCTGCTTCCCAAAGAGGTGCACATAACCCTGAAAGAAGCTGCTATGAAATGACTCAGCCAAGGCAAACCCTTCCTCCTTACACCTCCTTGTGCTGGTGTTTGACATACGACCTGGCAGAGGGAGATTGCTAATAATACCTGCATTTTATATAGCACTTTTCTTCGGGAAATCTCAGGGGTTCTACACAGAAGTCAAGTCTATTTGGAGCTCAAGGCTTCTAAGGATGTGCCAAGGACAGAGAGTTTTGGTACCCAGGAAGGCAACGTGGGAAGGGTCTATTGCCAGGACAGATCTGCTGAACCAATCTTACAAGAAAGTAATGATGGCTGTGGTTAATTCGCCATTGTTAGGGTCCAGAGTAAACACCCCAGAGGTGAGCAGGGAGTTCATCTCTTTCACAGCCACGGTTTCAGGTTAGCCAGCAGAGTTTAGATGCTACAGCCCCATTTTGTGATGCGCCCCAGAGACCGGCAGGAGCACGAGATGGCTGTGAGAGCATCTCATGACCTGCCAGGCCAGGAGCACCATCCTATCATGGGAGGACCGTGCTCTGGCACTGCAGCCAAAGCAGGTGCCCGACCCTCGGGCAAGTCCGGGGAGGGAACCAGCGAGGCCTCCCGCGCCGGGGACCGCTCAGAAACAGCCCCGAGCTGCGCAGAGGAACGCCTGGGGAGAGCTGGTGCGTACACTGCAGGCTTTGTCTCGGGCAGGTCGGCTGGGTGTGTGCTTCCTGGCATACAATTCCCAGATTAGCAGGAGCCGGGCTGCCAGCAGCTCCTCCAGCCCGGCCGTGAATGAGCCGCTCGGAGCTGGGAACCGCTGCCGAGGTCAGTGGTTCAAGCACCCGGCGCTGCCGAGCAGCTCAGGGCAGACAAGGGGATGGGATGAGGCGAGGATGCGGGGATGGGGCATCTCCTCCCATGCACCCAAGGGAAAATGAAGGGGCAGGGGGCCACTTCTCCACCCTTCCGGGACAGGACCCCCCGAAGCCCTCTCTGATACCTCTTTCAGCCCCAGGGGATGGAGGCCACCACTGGCCAAACCACACAAGGCAATTTCTCCGCTCCTTTTGCAGCGGGTGGGGAACAGAGGCAAAGATCTGTCTCTTCTTACCCCAAAATTAATAAATAAAAACCTTAAAAGCCATAGAGAATAACTGATGTGGAGAACATGAAAAAGCGGGAGGGTGGAAGGGTTGGGAAAGGAGAAAAAGTAATTCAACACAGAACTGTTTAATAAGGGAAAGTGAATAATCAGAGGGCGAAGTGAGAACAATTTATTCACACTAAATGCTTAATCTAAAAAAAAATAAATAATTCAAACCAAAGCCAGGCTGTGGCAGCCAGGGGAACAAGACTCATGGGTCCTTCCCAAGGAACAGGAAAGGAGAAAGCAAAAAGGGAAACGTGGTATGTTCATTAAAGGGAAACGTGGGGGAAAGAAGAGGAAAAAGCTGGAGCTGAGGACCTCTTTAGGACAGGGCTAAGCCTGGCCGGTACCGGGGTGGAGAGCAGAGAGGAAGCATCACTTTCTCCTCCGGGAGGGCTGCCAACATGGGGTGGTCCGCTGGGGGCTGCTCCCCACCTCTCCCTGCAGCTGGATCTAGGGAGGGATAAGGATGCACCTCAGGGACCGAAGTGGCCGATGCAGAGCGGCACTGCCTCCCACCAGCCCTGCTGCCTGCTCCCACCACCTGACGGGGCTCCCGGTACTGCCCCGTGCCCCGAAACAGGCTCTTCTCTTCCGTCACCTGCAGCCGCTGGGCAGCACGGGGCCTTGGGGCACGGGGCTCTGGGCACCCCCAGCATCTCTCGCTACGAGAGCTGGAGCCATGCCGGCGTGTGGCAACAATTAGCATGAAGAAAGCTGCTCCAACACCCCACTGGTGCCCTGCTGCCTGCACCCCTCCAGCCCCATTTACCGCCTCAGAGAAGCCGGACACCAGCAATTCCCCACTGACTGCGGCTCCGGGAGCCACGCCAGGCATGCCCTTGCCTTTATCCGCCTGTGAAGACCGTGCTTATGAATCGGCGTCTGTTCGCAGGCACCCCCTCAGAGGCTGAAAGGAGCTACTGTGCCGGCTCTCGGGATCAGACCCGCTCCCTGGAGCTCATGGCAGATGGGTTCAGACAGCGAAGCATCCCTGTTAAACTCCGGGTGCTTTCCTAAATGCTCAAAGTCTGCGCCTGCCCACAGGCTGCAGAGCGAGGTGGCTGCGGAGAGAGCCGAGCACGGAGGAAAAAAAAACAAATTAGCCAAGAAAACAATCCCGTAAAATTCCTGGCCCACATGGCGTGAGACAAAGAAACTGCCTCCATGCTCCATTTTCCAATGTTATTTGGGAATTTCCCATCCCCCTGTTGCAGCTACTGAAGACAAGACGACACATCTGGTCTTTGCACGAGGGAGAAGATGGGATGATGCGAGGTGACCCCCGCACACATGATGGGCAGGCAGCCCCCCAGCAGCCCCCTTCCCACCTCCCAGACTGCTTTTCCTGTGCATGGAGCGAAGGAAGTCGCTTTTTCCTCCCTCCTGGGCTGTCCCTGCCTTCGGGAGGAGCGTGCTGGTGTTCAGCTGCCCTCAGCTCGCACAGGCGAGGAGCGATAACCAGCGCGTGGATCTGCCTTTGCAGAGCCAGGCTTGGAAACTCCCCGCCTTTCTTCCATGCGAGGACAGAGGGTTTCCGTAGCCAGTCATCCGGTACTGCCCGGAGCCCTTGTCAGCCCAGATTTCAGAGACATTTAGAAATACAGCACTCATCCATGAGGTGCTTTGGGGGAGAGGAGTTGGTATGCAAGCCCTAGTGTGAAAGGGGAAACTGAGGCAGGGAGTGCAGAGCCAGTCTTCTCAAAGGGGAGACTTCAAACTAGGCTCATTTAATAAATAACCTCACTGAAAGGTGCTGGTTTGGGGTTTTTTTTCCTATAGAAACTACTAGCTTTTCTAAAATGGATTTATGGAGCTGACTATGCAATTTTAAGCATATTGGCGCAAGTGCTTTGCCTGTGGTCCCACAATGGCTTGGTGGAGGAGGCAGCTGTGGTCACAGAGCACCACGGTGGTACATGGTGCCAGGAGAGACGTCCCATGTCAGCACACCGATGGCGTTTTTCTCTTCTAGACTGACCTCAGACTTTTCCAGGGGTTTCTGCTCCACTTGCTCCCAGCTGTACCCAGCTTCTCCCAAAGCAGCCAAGGGTTTCTCCTGCTCCGTCTTCTGAAAACCTCGGTTAGAGAAAGGAATATGTCAGAGAGGCAGACACCCCGAGTGCTACAGCAAGTCGGAATAACACTCTCAACCTGTCCTCACAGCCAGGAACTGGCCCAAGACACTGACTGCTTGGCCACTTCATCGCAGACCTGCAGGACCTTATGAGCAGGCTGTCCCAAGCTTCTTGCCCGCAGAGACATCTCCTGCCGCGCTTGAGCACTCTCTGTGCTGACGTGCCAAGGATCCGAGAGTCTTCTCAGGGTGCTCGCAGGAGCCCCGTGCCTCAGGACTCACACCCAGGACGTGACGGGTTAGCTTGCTTACCTAATTAGGAAAAATACCCAGGAGACCATGGCGTGCCTCCGCGAGGGAAGAGATGGGAGCTCTGTTATTTGAAGTATTTCCAATCTAATGGGCAAAGTTGGAGGGATGGTCTGGACAGAACAATTCTGCGCTGGGGACGAAGGTTAAAAGGAGGAAGGTCTGGGAGTCCCTTCGCCCCCCTCTTGGTGGGAGTCCACATGATGACACTCAGCCCCCACAGAGATTTATCAGCCTTCCAATATGCACACGAGGTCACAGGAACCCCCCCTCTCTTCCCGTATTTGTACAACAGATTATCAGAAGGTGTATTTATAAGTTATTTTGTCCTAAACAGATTATAGCTTGACAGCTCTTCCAATGCCTGAAAAACACAAGCTGGCTTCCGCTGGCTTCTCTGGACACAGCAAACAGACGTTTTGATTAACATCCAAAATGCTCCAATAGCTATTATAGGAACAAGGCCTGGATCTGTTGGGGTTTTTTTAATCAATTTGATAAATCTGGTGCATGTGAGAAGTGCTTTGCCTGAAGCCTCATATTCTCTCTTCATCCAGAGCCCGGAGACAGCACAGCCGCGATAAACTCAGTTTGGAGACACCCGTGGTCTTGGCATGGTGGCTGTGCTCTGCGGGGAGCTGGGGCATCACCGTTCCGACCTCGGCCCCCGGCACTGCCGCCATCCACGTCCTCCCAGCCTGCCCGACCGGGAAAGGCACCTTGTCTCCCCCAGCAACCCCAGAAGGAACCAGGAGGAATCTCTGTGGATAAAACCTGATGCACAACAGAGGGTTTGGCTGTTCCTTTTCACAGTTGCAATTGCTCTCCGTACCGGAGCATCCCTGGAGAGCTGTCACACCCCGCTGAGCTGGGTGCTGCGGAACCTGCCGAGCTGGACCAGCTCCCTCCTGCTGGGGACCAGCAGGGTGACCCAGCTCCAGTGCAGCAAAGGGAGCAGAGAGCAACTTTCCCTTAGTCACATCCTCTGGACAGTTAAGAAACGCTGCGATGAGCCAGACTGAGCCATGGGCTCGTGGTCGGACTGCGAAACCCACGGCCACCCACGCTCCAGCAGCCTCAGGGCAGGGGTTGGAGTCCTGGTTTTGCCAAAGGTTTGGAGGAGGCGAGCCTGCCCACCCCTGCGTGGGGTGACCAACCCTGCATCACAGAATCACAGACTGGCAGGGGTTGGAAGGGACCTCTGGAGATCATCTCATCCAACCCCCGTACCTAGAGCAGGTTGGACAGGAACGCATCCAGGAGGGTTTTGTATTTCTCCAGAGAAGACTCCACAACCTCTCTGGGCAGCCTGTTCCAGTGCTCCATCACCCTCAAAGAAGTTTTTCCTTATGTTCAGATGGAACTTCCCATGTTCCAGTTTGTCCCCGTTGCCCCTTGTCCTGCTGGTGGGCACCGCTGAGAAGACTCTGGCCCCATCCTCTTGACACCCACCCTTTAGATACTGATCAGCGTTGATGAGATCCCCTCTCAACCCTCTCTTCTCCAGGCTGAACAGCCCCAGGTCTCTGTAGGTCGATGGAAAACCTCTTTGGCCCGTGCAGAGGTGGTCCCACGACGCGCCCCATCCTCCTGTCCCCGCTGTCCCCCGCTCCCCGCAGCCTGGACCCAGGCTGGAAGCAGGGAGCCAAGGTGGCCCGGCGGACACCCGGGGGTGTCTGTGTCACCCAGCTGGGTTAGCCCGGCTCGGTCTCAACTCGGTTGGAAGTCGGAGAGTGCCACCTGCTGCTCCGAGGAAATTTCTCTCCCCAGCAGGTTCCCGCAGCTCTGCCGAAGGGCTGGGGGCAGCCAGGGGGGTTGGGGGGGTGTCTGCTCCCACCCTTGGCAGGAGAGAGCGCAGGAGCTCACCTCTCCACCGGGATCACCTCCGAGGGTTTTGCAGGCAGGAAGGGGAGAACCGATGTTGCAGGTCTATTAGCAGCCACGTTCAAAAGAGGTTCCTCTTCGCTCTCCAGCCCCATCAAGCTTCCTGGGGCGTGAGGCTGCAGCGGGGAAAAAAAAAGAAATAAATGATGTACAGAGACATTTTGTCAACTTTGACAACAGCTTGATCCTGATATAACGGTAACTCCAGTAGCCGATCTGGAAAATAAAGCCAAATTCTACCTCTCTCCCCACCCCACCCTCCCAATGCCAATTTATCATCCAGAGATCTGAGAGTGCTTCATGCAATTGAGTAGATGTCTCCGGGCACAGGTGGGAAACTGAGGCGAGCAGGGAAAACGGTTGGCCCAGGGTCACATCCGGAGTGAGTGACAAAACCCAGCCGACGTCTGGTCTCCAGGTTCACACGCCCTAACTGGTAACTCGGCTCCTGTCTCCCGCATTTTGCCAGGCTGTGGCAGGATCTGTAGCATGGTTATGCCATATAGAAAGGAAATCTATTAAAAAAACCCCAACTTTTTAACAGCTTCAGGCAGCTCCCCAAGACTACTGTTAAAACATAGCCCTGGAGTCCCTCTTCGCTGTCTGGAATGAAATATTGACCATTTCTCAAAGAGCTGATTTAATGCACTGCACCATCCAGCAGAGAGGGGGCCTAATTTGTACCTACATGCTGCACCATTCACACCCCACACCCACGCTCCGGCAGAACGGCTTTATTAAACCACCAACCCATCCGCCACCCCAGCTGCTTCCTGCAGCTCTACCAGGTCCTGTGCCTTTTTCAGCGCCTCTCAGAGCCCTGACCGAGCAGCTGGAGTCTCTGCCCTGCTGCAGATCTGCTTCTCCGCTGCAAACCTGCCCTCTTTATGTCGCTTGGATTGGAGCCACCCGTCCTGCTCCATCTGTGGCCTCCTCTGGGCTTGCTTAAACTGTCTGGCAGATACTTGGGGAAAATCACTGGCATCCCTGACCTGAGCCTCACCTCAGGTGAAGACCTAGTCTGCAGGGTTCTACTTTGGATTGACGTTTTAGGGAGATCCAGGAGCTATTACAATGGGATTGTCAGGCATGGCAAGATAATTTTGCACATACAGCTTGTTTCAGGGCTGGTGGGTAACAACTTACCGCAATTAAACAACCATAGTCACAGCAGAGGTCTGTAAGAAGACCAGGAAGGGATTCCTAAAGGCCTGGCTCTTGCCACTATCCCTATTTCTCTCCCATCCATCTTATCTCAGCAAACGTCCCAATACCACGTGTTGCCCATCACTGACCAGCAGCATCCTGAGACCATTCCCTGCTCAGCTGGAAAGGACCATGGAGGTACAGAACTTCAAAGACACCCCTGAAAGTCCACAGCCTCTGACATGGTCGTGCCAGGGATCAGTTTTAGCATCCCCCAGGCTGAGCTATCTCTATGCCTTTTCTAAAGCCTGAAGGCACTTAGATCTGCCTGCACATAGAGCCTTCTCAGCAGTGATCACCACCTTAGCCCCATGCTCCATGTCCTTCCACCAACCTTATGAGAAGTCCGTCGATGTCTGTTCATGCTGAAGAGCCTGTTCCACGGGGACAGCTCTGCTGTCGGGGATCCTGCCCCCTCATCTGCTGTTTAAAACAAGCCCAAAGAAAACAGTGACTCTCCAGAGCTGTCACCTCCCTTCCTTCATGCTGTCCTTGCACAGCGATCAACTGTGCCCCCAGCGGTGTGTCTGAAAGAGGGTACCGTGCCAGGTCCACATCCTCTAGTACAGCAAAGCAAATGGACTTACTGTCAGGCATTGAATTCAGCAGTCAACTGGCTGAAGTGCCCCAGCCCCTTGCGTCCCTTGGGCAATTTTTAGTGCCCTCTGCCCTGACCCTTGGGTACTCTCCCAAATTATCTGACTCCCTGGGCAATCCCCCTGGTTGATCTTCTCCAACACACAGCTTTGATGCCGACATCTACCCAGCAGACAGCGTGCAGCACTAGCCCCGAGGCTCATACATAAAAAGCAGCATACAGGCTGGGAGAAGGGCTACCAGCCATTTCTCGGGACTTCTCCCACCAACCAGCTGCCCCAGGCAGCGCTCGGGTCCTCAGGGATGAGGGGGGATCTCCTTTACCTCTGAGCTGTCCTCTCACCTTTCAGGAGCTGCTCTTTCTCCCATTCAGCATTAAAGTCCACAGAAAACATCGGCTCAGGGCTTGCACTGCAGGTAACACCTTCACCATCAGCACCCAGACCTTGGAGCAGCCCATCCCTGGAGGCAAAGCACAATTAGGTGTGTTCAAACGAAGCCCAGCACCACCAGCAATGCTGTTCCTGACCCTCTAGCAGCAACGCTAACACAGCTGGATCTGGTTGCATCGCTTGTCAGCAGCCTAGAGAGGCCAAAGACTGCAAAGGACCATAACTCGGGTTTCTGATGGCTGTCACGGTCCATACGGGGCCGCCTGGAGACCTTTGGGGAGGGAAGAGCAGCGCAGGCAGCGGTGGGAATGGAGCCTGTCTGCTGTGGATACAGGGTGCCCCGAAGCTATGCAGGTTCTGGAAGGCAACTGCAGCCTTAGGAAACACTGGGCTCAGTTTGATGTTTTAAGGGAAGCAGGGGGGAAAACTGGATTTTACAAAATCCAAATGAGCAGCTGTTTATAAAATCCGAACGAGCAGCCTTCCGCAAAACACCGGCTGCTTGGGCTCTGACGAGACCGATACAGCCAAGCGGGCTTCCCCCTATCCCTCTGGGGCATCCGTCTCTACGAGGATGGGCTCCCTTGATGGGGGCCCTGAAGCAAGCCAGGCTTTTGGCCCCACGTCACCTCCAACCCCAACGCTTACATCTCCAGAGCTTTGTCACTGAAAGCTTCTGGCATGGCCGTCCCCTCCTGACTGGCCACCCCGTGGCCTGCGTGTTGCTGGGCTGGGCTGCTGGCAGGAGCGTCCACCATATCACAAGCCAGCTCCGTGTCGCTGGTGCTCCATGTCAGGCAGCTTCTGCTCGTGCTGCTCCTCCGAGAGCTGGAATGGCTGAGCTCCTCCAGCTCCCCCAGCAGCAGCTCCGTGCTCTCCCCCTCGGCACCCTCCCAGGGCTCCCAGTATGGCTGCTGCCGGCCTGCCAGCTCCCCTGGGCTGCTGCTGCCCCCAACGGCGCCCAGCTCTTGCCCCTCCACCCTGGGCTCCTGTGCCCCTCGCACGTTTGGCAGGAGCCCAAAGAAACTCCTGAAGAGCTGGAGCAGGGAGGGACGGCGGGGAGCCCGGGCGGCCGTCTTGGCATCCATCGGAGCTGCGGGGGCGGCCGGTGGCTCAACGGCTCAGAACGGGATTTGAACCAAACGGCCTCCAACCGCCCGGAACCCAGAGCTGTGGCACCGAGACAGTGACAAGGGTCTGAGACAAGGCTGGAGGGGGGGGAAATAGCACCTGGGGAGGGGGCAAAGGGTGCAGAACCCAGGGCTGGGGGGGAGGAGGGGGATACAGACCAAGCACAGCCCAGAGCTGGGGGAGAAGAGGGGCCCCAAAAGGTGAAGCCTTCCTTCCCAGCCACCGTGACTCATTCCTGCAGCATTCCCACCTCTGCCACAGTTTGGCCTAGCCCTGGGATTTTACGCAAGGACTCCTCCAGCAGCGCAGTACCATGGGCAAAGAGAGAAAGATAACAAATTACCACTTCTGCGGGCGGCAGCGGAGCAAACGGCTTTTAAAAGCAGTGTTTGCCATTGCCACGCAATACGTGCGCGGCAGTAATGGCAGGAACCGAACCAGCAGCAAACTCAAGGACCCGTTTCTCCCTCGGCCACGTGGGCACGTTTCCGATGGGTATTTTCCTAGGATCACCGTCTCAGGCAGGGGCATGATTTTCCCCGCGATGTTCCTGCACTCGTCAGAGCCGTGCTGTCGCTGCAGTAATGCTGGCATAAAGCCGCTCTCGCCGGTGCAACGTGTCCCTCACGGAGGCACGCTGCTAGGACTTCAGCTTTGCTTCTGGGCTAGGAGCTTCTTCCGGCTGGCTCTGCCAACGTCTGCTCATCCTTGGCTCAGCTAGCCCACAAACTGCTGGCCGCAAGAAGGGGTTTTTTTCCCCTCCTCAAAAAACCTCATCTAATACTGCCATGTCATCGTGACTGGTTGAAACCGAGATTCTCCCCCCCTCCAGCTGCATCCTCCTGTTTCCTTTCCTCTGCCATCGCCGGGCTCCGGTGGCCAGCGCAGGGCACGGCTCCTGCAAAGCACAGTCCGCAGCCCTCCTCGCCGCAAAAAGTGTGTTTTCATGGCAGCCCCTTGCTCTTGCTGGCGCAAAAGGGCTGGGAATGCACCGTGGAGCGCAGCCCCCTTTCCCGCAGCAGCAGCGCGGATTTAGACGACATCCACCAATTGGTGAAACCACGTCCTAAACCGCCACGTGAATCCTGAAAGCAGAGGCTCCTTCTCTGCCCCTGCCGCGCGTCCCTTATTTACACCAGCAAATCCACATCCTTATTTACACCAGCAAATATATCTCTTTATTTACACCAGCAAAAGGGGCTGCCGGTGGAAGTGGGGAACTTTTCACATCAGCAATCTCAGTGCCAGTGCGGGAATTTCTTCCCTATTGCCTCAACGTCTTAAAGCCACTGCAATAGCAAAGCAGGCTGTCTCCGCACCAGCAGAGCCACAGGCAGGATTTAGGCCACTCACCAAATGATGTCCTAAATACTTGCTTGCCACCCACCATCATTTCTTGATGTCCATATTGGCCATTCCCATAACAGAGCTGGTGCTTTCAAACTAATTTCCCTCCATCCCTGGTATCTCCCCTCTCTTTGACGCTCTCCAGCAGCCATTTGCAGACACATCATGGTTTGCGCCCCCGTTGCCCACTCACAGCTCGGTCCCCACAAGCTCCTTGCTGTGGACACACAGGACTTGTCCAATCCTCCTGCACAACTTATTATCCACAACTTTTGCTGCTCAATGTGATTAGAAGCAGCTACGAATATCATACACCAGATGCTCACCTACCACCGCTTTCCCAGCTGTTTTTCTACAGCCATGCCACAGAGGTGATGCGCGATGTATTTGAGGTGGAAGAGAAGCGATTTGAAAAAAGGAAGGAGGATTTTAGATGAGATTCGCTTTTGCAAAAGTTCTCACCAACGCTGCCGCCTAATGAGGTGATGCAAAATCTGAAATGGTGGTGAGACTCAGGAACAGCCCAGATTGATGTAATGCGGTGGAGAGAAGCACAGGATTCATCCTGCAGCACTCAGCGCATCCCAATTCAGCCTAAAACCCAGCCACCCATCACACCGGCTGTGCGCAAGAACAGCCACCGCCAGCACAGATCAGCAGGGGCACAGGGATAACCCAGAGGTAGGGACACTCAGACCCAAAGATCGCTGCATTCACCACCAAAACTCACCCCAAGGCTCAGTGCGGAATTAAGGTTCATGGTGAGACCTCAAGTCTTCCCCCAGGACCAGGGGTTTCTCTGCGAGCACACGCTGGGAGGAAGACAAACCCCTTGCTACCAGACTGATGGGGACAGTCCCCACTAGCTGATTCCTCACCTCCCTCTGCTCCATGATTAGTCTTACCCCACCAAAAGCCATCTCTGGTCAGGGCATATCTCTCCTGGCCCCTGGCCCCGGCAGTCACTGCAGCCATCCTTTGCTTCACCCTCCACAAATGTCCTGGTTTGAGGTACAAGAGAACCAAACCATGACAACAACCTGCTTTTCACTGGTGTCAATGCAGCCACCACCCTCAGAAAGGTCTGCCAAGGCCACGTCCCCGGCAGCCCCCACCTCCAAGGGCAGAGGGCATCTCTGGAGCCAGAGCAGGGCTCTCTGCACCCAGGGCCCCATTTTCCCCAGCAAAGCTCACCCAAGTAAGTCAAGGATTCAAAAATCTTTCTGTTTGGCTCTGGGGCAGGGAGCATCCCACAGGGCATGTCGTCCCAGGGCACAAAGAGTGCTCCTACCACCGGACAGACAGGTAATTTGATAATTAGCAGTCAGGCATTTATAGTGGCCCCAAACCTCTGCTTATCTGGCATTTTTCAGCACCAACGGTGAAGTCCCTGGCAGCCTCCCAAGGAGCAAGGAGAGGAAGAGCAGCTGGCACAGCTTGCCAAGCTGAAGAGCCACCTCCAGCCAAGAACCTATCTCGTCGTCCAGGGTGAATCACATCCTTTCCTCTTGCCGCTGTCATTTTTTCTAATCTCGGTGGATTTCAAGTTTCCTGGCACGTGGTGTGAACCACCTCTGCCACCAGTGACTTTTTTTCTCTGGTGGATCAACATAGAAGTTTCCTATTAGAAACGAGAAATGCTCTAATAATGACTTTAACAGGGCTTCTGGCCCTGCCTGCTGGGGAACCTGACAGGGGACATCCTGATTGTGCTACTGTGCCGCAGCCTTAACAAAAAGGTTAGAAAATGGTGACAAGTGGCATTCCTTGGGGGTCAGTATTGGGATCAGCGCTGTTTAACATTTTTGTTGGCGACATGGACAGTGGGATTGAGGGCTCCCTCAACAAGTTTGCCGATGACACCAAGCTGTGCCAACACGCTGCAGGGAAGGGATGCCATCCAGAGGGACCTGGACAGGCTTGAGAGATGGACCTGTGTGAAGCTCATGAAATTCAACAAGGCCAAGTACAAGGTCCTGCACCTGGGTTGGGGCAATCCCAAGCACAAATCCAGGCTGGGCAGAGAATGGATTCAGAGCCACCCTGAGGAGAAGGACTTGGGGACATTGGTGGATGAGAAGCTCAACATGAGCCAGCAATGTGTGATCACAGCCCAGAAAGCCACCCGGGCTGCATCCTGGGCTGCATCCCCAGCAGCGTGACCAGCAGGGCGAGGGAGGGGATTCTGCCCCTCTGCTCCGCTCTGGGGAGACCCCCCTGCAGTGCTGCCTCCAGCGCTGGGGACACCAACAGCAGAAGGACACGGAGCTGTTGGAGCGGGGCCAGAGGAGGCCACGGAGATCCTGTGAGGGCTGGAGCCCCTCTGCAGTGAGGACAGGCTGAGAGAGTTGGGGGTGTTCAGCCTGGAGAAGAGAAGGCTCCAGGGAGACCTTAGAGCCCCTTCCAGTCCCTAAAGGGGCTACAGGAAAGCTGAGGGGGGACTCTGGATCAGGGAGTGGAGCCACAGGACGAGGGGTGATGGTTTGGAACTGAAAGAAGAGAGATTTAGATTAGATATTAGGAGGAAATCCTTGACTGTGAGGGTGGTGAGACACTGGCCCAGGTTGCCCAGGGAAGTTGTGGCTGCCCCATCCCTGGAGGTGTTCAAGGCCAGGTTGGACGGGGCTTGGAGCAACCTGGTCTGGTGGGAGGTGTCCCTGCCCATGGCAGGGGGGTGGAACTAGGTAATCCTTAAGGTCCCTTCCAACCCAAACCATTCCATGATTCTGTGAAATCACTGCAGAATCCAGGGAGAAGCTGAAGACTCCTGGGGAATCATGGCGAGCAGAGTGCCGGGATGGTATGTGCCGTGCTGTCCTTACAGCGCTGGGCTCGGCAGAACAACCCCCAACCCTACTCCCAGCAAAACCGCAGCCAGGCGATGCCCCAGCCTCACCCCAACCCCCTGAGCCCCCCGAGGAGCCCCGCTGCCCCCCGCCACCGCCGCCCCCGGCCCCGCCGCGGTGCTCGGCGCTGCGCAGAACCGCACCGCAGCCGCTTTCCCACGCTCCGGGCGGGGAAGGTGCCTCTAGAGGGAGCTGAGCCCTGCGCGGCTCCGCATCTATGGTCTGGGGTTGGGTTTCTCTTTTTTTTTTTTTTTTTTTTTTCCTCTCTC
>VFFE01007624.1:804933-861053 GCA_008921705.1 Burhinus oedicnemus | reverse complement strand
CTCTCTCTCTCTCTTCTTCTTTTCCCTCCTCCTCCCCGGCCCTGCTCGCTTCCTTCCCCCGCGCCGCGCTCCGGGGAGGAGGCAGGAAGGGAGGCGGCGGCGGGGATGGAGCAGCTCCCCGCCGGGATGCGTTAGCTCCCCGGGACACCCCTGGTCCCCGCCGGGACGCGGTGAGTAGCAAGGGGATCCCCCCCGTCCCTTCCCCCGAGCCTCCCCCGGGATGGGTTATCTCTGTTCACCGGGCCCGGCCGGGCGGTGCCGCGGCCGCCGTGAGCCGGGGGAGGGATGCAGCGGGAGCCCCGGGGTGCCGGCGGGCTCCGGGGGAGCCCGGTAAAGCGGGAGGGGTGAGCAGAGCCGCAAGGCCTCATCCTGCACCGCCCGGTGAACAAGGTTAAAGTACTCAAGGGTACCTCGGCAAGCAGCGCTTCGGTGTGTGCAATAGCTGGGACAGGGCTGAAAGGTCTCGCTGCGAGCTGATGGTTGCCCCAAAGAGGGGATATCGCCTCCTTTAATAACATTTCCTCCAGGTGGGTTTGGTTTTTTATCCCCCCTCCCAGTCTTGCGAGGTCACGGTGGTGACAGCCGCACCCGGCATCCCCGTGCCAGAGCTCAGCGTAGGGGTTCAGGGTAGGCAGGATTGTGTGGGCTGTCGGTGGGAAGCGCTGTGCCACGCTGAGGACCGGGGGTGACATCCATTTCACCCCGCTCTGGGCTGTGACCTCACACACGGGCATGGCATGTGTGGCTTTGCAGGCTCGTCTGCACGGCTTCCTGCCCAGCAGTGCCAGGGACCTCCGGGACATGGGTGTGCGGGGTTATGGGGGGACCCTGGCTGCGATGCCTGTGTCTGCTGGGGCTCGTGGGCCAGCTGGACCCTGGTGCTGTGCTGGGTGGGTAAACACCAAACTGGGCAAACTCACCTGTTTGCTCTTCTAGGCCAGGCTGGGAGGAGCGGGGCTGATTCCGCACGGTCCGTGCAGGGATGGCAGCAGGGCACAGGAGTCCTGGGGGATCTCTGTCCTGGAGAGGGTCAGCTGCCCTGCACGCTGCATGATGGAATTGCTCCCATGCACAGGCCCAGGGCCAGACCTGTGGAACGCTCGTCCCAGAGGATGCTCCACGTGTTTCCTGGAACAGGATCTTCATAACATGTCGGAGGGTGACTTCAGAGCCCCATAGCCAGCCTTGTTCATAGGGATTACGGCCGCTCCTGCAGATCCTCTCCCCTCCTGCAGCTTGCAATTCTGCCTCCCTCTCTGGGCCAGTCCCACCATCTTCCCAGCACCTAGGCACCTTCCTTTGGAGAAAAGTTGGGAGAAGTGGTGAGCGTGTCATGAGAGCACACAGGAAATGTGTCAGAGACCTTTAAGGAAAGGAGATGAGGGTGAACTGAGAAACAGTTGAGGCAAAGGTCTTTTTTTTTTTATTAGGGAAGGCTGGCAAGTTCCAGGAAGGCTCATTCTTCACATGGCATGTGCTCGTTAATAAAGATAAGACTCCTGTGCCATCTTGGAGGTGTTGCTAAATCCACATCCTAGGTGCTGCCTGCTGTTTTTAACCCTTCGCAGCCTCCTGCAAGAGCAAAAAGGCAGGGTGGAGCTGAATTTTTAGCAGCTGCTGAGAATTAGGGACTGGTCCCAGTAACCTGCAGCTTCCCCCAAACTCTCTCTTGAGCCCTATCTCAAGTCCTGGAGAGGCTTCATTTTCTGCAGCCTTGGGCTGTCTTTAAGTGTATGGGTGTCATACCCCCCTTCACGCCCCTCCCTGCTCTCTCCCAGCACGGTATTCTCATAAAAAAGGGGGAATGGGGCAAATCAAAGAGGTATTGGGCTGGGAAGCAGGAGGAATGAGGGCAGCAGCACTCTTGATACTGGAGAGGATGGTCTGAGGCGCTTTGACGCCCAGCACAGGCTGGCAGTAAGCTATCCTGGGCGTTCACTTGGTTTGCAGAAGTGGGAGTTTAGGGTCCTCCCCGGGGAGCGGGTTGCGGACCGGCAGCGTGCTGACGGGGACGTAACTGCTGGTCCCAGATGTGCATGTGTGCAAAAGGGCTGCGGTGTCCCGTGTTGCAAGAGAAGAAAGCCCTGCAAGAAACTATATTGAGAAGGAAACTGAAAATGAAAGTTCCTCTGAAATGATGGCCATGGTCGCAACCTGCCACTTCCTAAGGGTTTGCCGGACGGCAAACGTGAAGAATCACGAGTCAGCTGCTGCTCAGGCACTGGACTCCTGTGCTCACCAGCCATCCTTCATACTGAGCGGTCAGGTCTGCATCAGGACATCCCTCTTTGTGGCTGAGGTCTGGGTCCGAGGCGGTGGGGTGCTGTGAAACACAGCCGCTTGCACCTATAGACCAATCTATAAAAGCTCCAGAGGCAGCTGAACTCTTTGGCTGGATGCGTCCGCATCCTCCCCAGCGCTCAGGGCATCCTCAGGTTGGAACAGCATGAAGTACGGTAGAAATCCATTCTGCTTCGCTTACCCACGAACTCCAGAGAGCTGCTCGAAGCCTGGTCTTGCTTCCCTTCCTATGCAGGGTGGGCTGGAGCCGTAGCCTTGCTCAGCGCCGGAGGAGGGACTGGGGACGGCAGCGGAGGAAGCACGGGAGTGTTTCCTCTGCGGAGGAGGGGACGGGGGCATGAGCATCCGCTCCAAGCGCTGCCTGAGCTGTCTCCACCGCATCCCAGAGCAGAGAAGAGCAAGGAGAGGAGCAGCTCTGGAGCCTGGGTCTCTGCTGATCTGGGCAAGTGGGAGCCAGCTCTCCTCCCTGCTTTACCCTCGGTCCCAACTGCTCATCCTCATCGCTTTTTCGGCTTTTCCGTGGATGGGGATGTTTGAGGTTGGGGAGGAAAAGGGAAATCCTGTCCTGGGAGGTGCGTAGGAAAAAACAGCATCTCCATCTCAGGCTCCCTGAATGCAGCTATGCAAATACACGATGGCTTTCGAAGCCAGGCTGATGAGCTTTGCATTGCCAGCCCCCCATTCCCACCTTGACTGCAGGCTGTACTTTACGTACCGTTTGTGGTCTCAATTTATTTTTCCTTCTGAATAATCTTCAGTGTGAAGATATAAGCTTGGACCACGTGTCGCACTTCAAATCTTGACGCAGGTGGTTATTTATTCATAACCAGCGCTGTTTAAAATTCTTGCCCACGATACAATTTGAATTTCTGGCTGTCAGTGTGTCTTGAATGAATTTAGACCTGGTGCAAATCAGAAAACCCACCGGTTTAGCCCTGTAGAAGTCTGGCCTGGGAACATGTACTGGCATGCCAACAACGGGCTTGGAGCTGCAGTGCTCTCGCTCTAACCCTGCCGGTAACTGCGTGGCCTCGCTGCCTTCTCTGCAAAAAGCAGGGGGTGAGGTCAGTGCGACGAGCAGAGGGGTAAAGGAGCTGAGGACTGCGAGAAGCCCTAACCCACAGCTCTGGGTTGAGGGTACCTGTGAAGTTCAGGGGCAGTGTGAGCTGTGGGTTTGGTTCTCAATTTTCTTATTCCGAGAGGAATAAGAAAAGGAGCTTAGGATAAGAAATGTAAAGAATAGGGGGAATTAGATATAGGAAAACGGAGAGCTCATCTCTTGTGGAAGTTGTGGGAAAACAAGTCGGAGGTGCTGGCCGGGAGAAATCGGCGCTGGCGCTGCGGGTCCGTGTGGGAGCCATGGCAGCTCGGTGTGGTCGCGGGTCGGTTTGCTCTGAACCGTCGTGGCTGCAAGTCGGGGCAGCAGCATTTTGGGCAGTATTTCGGAGCCCCACGGCTCAGCTCCCAGCCACTTTCTCCGGGTGCTGCCGGGGGAGCCGCAGGGCCCTTTGTACTGTGATTTTTGCTTTCAGCCCAGCGTGAAGCCACTGCAGATGCTGCTGTTGTCTGGGCTGAGTAAGAGCCCAGCCCGTGGCACTTCCTGAGGAGGTCGGAGGATAGCCGGCGGGTTGCCAGTGAAGTACAGTAGGGAGCTGGGTGACTTTCGTGCTCTGGCATGTGACTGTCTGCAAACCCGTTACTGAGAAGAGTCAGGAAGAGAGGAAAAATCTAGCCGAGGGACTTGGTGTGGACAGGAATCGGGGAAGGGAGGAGCCAGGTCGCTGGCAGAGATAAAAGCAGACGGCATTGCTCCTCTTGAGCACTTGGCTCAGCCAAAAGGGCTTCCCTAAGGCTGGCCTGGGAGGTGGGTGAGGGAGCAAGGGGCTCCAGTGTCCCTGCTGGCTCCTCATCATCTGGGTCACTTACTGTCTCTCATCATTCCAGGTAAAGCTGATACTCCCAAGCATCTCTCTGCAATGGCCTCAGGGAACGACGGTGACCCACCAAGGGCCCACGGACGCCGGGGAAGCAATGGGCGCAGGCTGTCACAAGAGCTCAACTCAGGTAAAAAGCTTGCTGTGATATTCAGGGCAGGTAGCATTTTCAACCCATTCTTCCTCCCTCCACCCAGCTGCTGTATCTCTTTGAAAAGATGGGGTTTTTTTCATACCTCCAGGGCCCTTTGCGAGACTGGGATAACAAATCAGTTCCGTACAGCTCTGCTGAATTGAACTGGGAGAGCGCATGCTCAATGCTTTTGGGAGATGCTTGGCATCGGATTAGCGTGCTTGGGCAGCAAGGGGGGCTCGAAAGGCACGGAGAAAATAGTGTGCCGGGAGCTGCTGATATGGGGTACGCTGGCAGCTCGGTGCAGGCAGGCTGAGGCAGGCATCACCGGGATTGGGGCAGATCGCCCCGGCTGGCTACGAGATGGACGGCTGGTGCCTGGTGTCATTTACTTTCCCTTCCCTAAGAAAAAGAGAGCGAAAGGTGCTCGATGTTTAAAACGCAGAGAAAAACACGCCTTGGTGAGCAGCGCCTGGTCTCAGGCAGTTGGTTTCAGTCTTGCTGCATCAGCTGCTGGATGAAATCAGGTCTCCGGTGGCGCCTTGACATAGCCGCGATGAAAAATTGCGGCTCGCCATCGTTCAGAAGCGGTTCAGTCCGTTTCTCGTGTGTGCCGAGCCCAGCAGACTGTGTAATTGCGTTTCACACTAATGGGTGAAACTGGGAACGGGGCCGAAAGGAACCTGGGAAAAACCTCAACTCCCGTTTCATCCCAAAATGATAAAATGCCGTTGCACAGAAAGCTGTTAAACACGGGTGACTTCTTAACCTGTTTTGCAGGTGGATTTGTAAATAAGGCTGAGTCACTGCAGCTCTGTCAATAATGGAGATTAGAAGCTCTACCTAACTGTCTGTGTATTTGAGCTCAGATTCAGCTCAGAGCTGTTTTATTGGCCTGATAATGTTATTTATGCTCTGGTATTGCCTGGACTCTTCTCCACCTCGGAGTACCATTTGTGCTAGATCCCGCATGAATACATTGGAAGAAAAAAATACTCTGTCCTTCCCTTACCAAAGTCTACAAGGTATGAAAATGAATAAATAAGAGCAGTTGTTTACATATGCTGATTTCCTGTTGAGGCCAATGAGATGCTGATGTGAAAACCAGTGAGAGGATCAGGCCCTGAACTCTAACCACACTGTTTTACAGTCACGCTTCCTGTACGCTTGCAAACACTTACTGGCAGTACCGGCATCCCTCTGCTTCCCAAAACTCAGGGGGGTCCACCTGGAATTTGGAGGCGGGATCTCTGCATGCCTCTTAGGCAGAAGCCTCATGGACTCCAGCAGAAGCAGAAATGTGCAGCTTCCACCAACACATGCTATGGGATTACGGGGCGGAAGAAGGCTTTTGTCCACAGGTATTGAGCCTGGTTTTCATTCAGGGCTCGCTTGCTCTGTTTGTTTATCTTTGGATGCGGTAGGGAGTGAAGAGCTTTATCTGCTGCTCCGGGGTTTGCTTGAGCATCACTCTGAGTCCTTGTTCTACCAGCCATTGCTTTGGGCATGGACAAGATGCCGCTGCTTCTGTCCAGGTTGGGTGGCAATTTGCACTTGTGGTGTTTTTAGGGCACTGTAGATGAAAGCAGGAGCTTCATACTCTTGGCTGTACATGATGAAGAGGAGGAGGAACTTAGCTCATGAATAGTCATGCAAAGGGGAGCAAATGTTGCCAAAGGAGGGGTAGGAGGCACAGCACCAAGGATGCTGAGCTGAGCTCAGGGAACAGGGCTCATACTTCAGAAGATTAGCCTTGCCCTTGCCCCCATCTGTAGCGTGGATGTGGCAGTGCCTCCCGGTTCAGACGTGCCACCAGGGTACGCACACAGCTACAGGAATGGTTTGGGAAATTCCATCGAGGCTCAGACCTGTGGGACAAGCCATGGATGTGGCCGTCCTCATACTTGCAGGTAACCATGCCAAGTGCAGCTCAGCTCCCCTACACTGCAGAGGGGCTAGTCCACGTGATGAAAATACCATTTATGTGGTCACACTTAGCTCCTGCGGGGACCACGTTAGCTGGAATCCCAAAGCACTTTTTTGAGAAAGGTGACATATCGCTATATCCACTTATTACTGCTAGGGAAACGGAGAGAGACGGGATGCAAGTCTCTGCAAGGATGTCCGAGGTGTCAGGGTTGTGCGTGGAAAGCCCAGCCGCTGACTCACAGTTTGCGGCGTCAGACTGGCGACTGTTCTCTTCCCCGGATTACCTGGGCTGTCTCATCTGTCTCTGTGTGTTTAACACTCACGTAACGTACCTAGAGAGGTGTCAGATTGGGTCCTTGGTTGTTTGTCTTAGCGCTGGACTTAACGTTGCATGTGAAGCAAGTCGTGAGCTGATAAATAGTGGCGTAGGGACGGTAGTCGTACATCTGTGAGCATCTCCGTGTCTTCATCGCCAAGACCACCTGCAAAATGAGTAGGAAAAATGTGAGCTGCCTGTTTAAGCCCGGGTTCTCATACATTCTGTAGAGCAACCAAAAGCATTTAAACATACTTTTCTCATCTGGTGCCCCTGCGGTTCCTGTCTTCAGCACAGACATAGGGTATTGGACTTCCCATTGAACTGCATCTCCCATCAATATGTGGTTTCTGTTTTTAAAAGAAAAACAAAAAAGCCATCCTTCCGATGGCTGTGCTGGGAAACACCTGCTATGGAATTGCCTCATGACTCCTTTGTTCTGGCCTGCAA
Source organism: Burhinus oedicnemus (assembly GCA_008921705.1). Classification (NCBI taxonomy): domain Eukaryota; kingdom Metazoa; phylum Chordata; class Aves; order Charadriiformes; family Burhinidae; genus Burhinus; species Burhinus oedicnemus. The sequence goes on along the minus strand of VFFE01007624.1, from coordinate 853,990 downwards.
AGGATGCCCCAAAAAAACTTTTATGAAAAACTTGATGGGGCAGAGGGAGATGCATTGCCAGAGCTGAGATGCGCACCCACCTCGGGCATCCGTGGAGCACTGGACCCAGCCTCCCTTTCCAGTTCGGTAAATTAGCAAGTATGGGACGGGTCTCAGCTTGGGCAGCAAAGTACCAGAGCAAAACCTTGCTGCAGCCCCCAGCTCCGCTGCAAGCCTGTAGCTCTGGGTGTGTTGGTGAGACAATATTGAACATAAGAATTAAAGCAGGTTTCTTGAGTCCAGCCCAGAATCGAAAACGCAGAATCTCCCTTATTGACAGATGAATTTCTGTCTCAAAACCAAGGGTGTTTGCCCATTAGCTCTGCAGGGAGGCTGTTTGAGAATATTGCTCCTCTTTTGGGTGGGATGGGAGTTTTCCATTTCCCTGTCTAGAAGCTCCGCTCTCGGGTGCAAGCTGTGCCGGGTGATGCCAGCACGGTGCAGTGTCAGGTTGATGAGCCTTTGATGCCGGATGGCGTTGCTGTTGGCAGGCGATAGGTTTCACAAGGGGCTGCCTTGCCCGGTGGAAGCTAACCCAAATCCACTAATGCAGGTACTGCTGGTCCCACACTTGAATTGCAACTAGCATGAGGTGGAGTTGAGCTTCCCCTCGAGGCAGAAATCTCCAGAGACCGTTCTTGGTACCCTGGAGCTGTCTTCTCTCTTCGGAGCCTGTTTCCAGGCTGGATATTTCCTTCTGTGCAAACAGATGTACCTCGCAGTGTAGTTGCTGCCTGTCTCCTGAGCTCGAAAGGGATGCTGCCAGGTTGCATCCCTTATTATTACAGTCTGTAGCGGGCTATTTAGTTGTAACAAGGTCTGATGGATAACTTTGGTGAGACCTGCCAGTTTTCACCATGGCGCAGCTGCTCTCGGGGAGATGGGAACAGTGAGAAATAAAGGACCTTGCACAGAAATGCAGATGTTTGAGACTGGCTGGGGTCCGGTCAATGCTGTCTACGGTGTGGATCCAGGCAAGAGGCTGTTGCTGGGGTAGGTCTGGTCTAGATGCTGAGAGTGAGCTGGGGACTGAGGATGATGAGGCTGCTGCTCCATGAAGCAGAAGCGGAGCAGGTCCTCCCTTGCAGCGTGGGGGTTCACAGCAGCTCCTGAGCCCCCTAACACAGCCCCGACGATCCCACACGGAGCCCAGAGATCCCAGAGGAGCTCCAAACCGCTCTGCCCCTCTCCGCTGCTGGTACTGGGAGTCCACAAGGCAAATCTTGATCCAGATCCTCTTTCTTTGAATGGGAGAGAGACGGTTCTGGTGGGTTAGCGCCTGGGGGAAAAAAGACGTACATTCTCCTGTCCTTGCGCTACTAAAAATAGCACCGGGGGTAATTAAAACCAGGGAATTTTTTGGTACACTTATTTCCTCTTTTGTTCTCGCAGTGTGTTTACCCGGCCTCTCACTGAAACTGTGAGTCAGTCGGTTTCGTTTTCTGCGCCTCGGTGGAGCGGTCACTGGCTCCCCCGGCTCCTCCATAAGGTGGGATTTGTTTGCCGCCAAATAAACCCATTACTGCAAAACAAAAAACAATCCCCTGAAAACACAGCAACCAGGGCTTGTCATTTCCCTTCGCCTTTATTTACCCAACCTGAACTCGGTGTAACCTGAATCTCCGCACGACAAGTCCTCTCCCTGCCCCGCACCCCATCCGGGGCTGGGCCCGTCTCCCCGGAGCCGCACGTGGGCCATGTAGATGTGACCATCTGGGAAAAACTCTGCGACAAACGGTGCGGCATGTTTTGGAGGCTTGGCTACAGGGTTTTATGGAGCAGTGTTGCCAGGACAGTTGTGTCCACCAGGCCAGGTCCTCACGTCCCAGCCCTGGGACATTGCTCAGGCAGGAGCATCTCTGCATTGGAAATATGATTTCCAGTGGTCAGAGGACTGCATGGCCAGGCTAGCGGCTGGATACACTGGGATGCTGGGAAAGGGTTTTAGCTGGGTTGGCTGCAGTGTGCCGCACTGCTGCTAGACAGCGTTACTGGTGCAGATGTGCCGATCTGCGGCGGGCCAGCAGCATGCCCTGCAGGACGATCACCTAAAGCCACGGGGTCTGCAGGGTCCTGCGCTTTTGACATTCCCCCCACGTAGCTCGTTTACCTGGGATCTGCGCCTCGTTTAATGGCTGTGAATCTCCGCCCTGAATGGCGATACCCTGTTAAAGGAGCAAGGGCTCTGGTCCGTCCGTATCGTTTCTGTCCCCTATAAATTTTGCATCTTAGAAAAGAAACTGGGCAGAACTGTGTTACTGGGACCTCAGGGCCAGCCCCCCTCCCCGGAGCCCTGCGGGGTGGCTTAGCTGGGCTGTTTGGGAACCGGTGCCCTAGCCCAGATTGCTTCTCGAGCCAGCTGAAACCAAGCTCTAATCAGAGACATCCCGTGACAGACCGGGTACTTTCCCCAGGAGCAATGTAACGCGTGTGATAAGGTATCGGTCACCATGGGACCTACGGGACTGAAACGCCTCGCTGGGGGCTCCCTGCTCCCCAGAGGGCAGGTCCTGGCCACATCCAGACCCTTGCTCTTCCCTGAGCAGCGTGGGGACAGAGGACGTGTGTGCGGGTCTGGAGCTGAGCCGTCCGCAGACAGGCACATGCTTACCGACGCCGGTTGTTTCTAACTCACTTCCTCCTCGCAGGGAGCCGGGTCGGTTTTCGCGCGCTGTCGGGGCCGGGTGACGTTACTGCGTGGATGCATTCCCCTGCTGAACACTGAATACCTGCCGAGCCGAGCCCTGCTTGTTTACGAGAGCAGGGGAAGGAAGCTGTGGCACCCAAAACCAGCCCCAGCCTCCCCCCACGGCAGCCTCCCCCTCGCCCTGCAATGGGCTTATTGCTTCCATGGGTATTTGCGAGCGAAGCAGGGGATTTGGGTGTCAGCTCTCGCCCAGTGGCGATGGGTGTGCTGGAGCAGGCATTCGGTTCAGACTTATCACCTGGCTGTTTATCTGCTTTCAAGTGCAGGATGGGGAGTCACCAGTCGGGGTTACGGTTTATGAGTTATTCAAAAGTTCTTCTCCTTTCTGTTCCTGCCAGCAGCCCGTGCAGAAGTTGCCAGCCCTGCCCTGGCATTGCCGCTGCCGGGCTGATGGGTGTATGTGAGACCGGTGATGTGTGATTGAATCGGCGAGGAATTATACTAAAATGACCAATTTAACTTTTGCTCACCACGTCATCGCTGGTGCCATGCGAGGGCACGAGCGTCGGTGACACTGAAAAACAAGATTGTTTGCTGAGGGTTGATAGGCAGCGCTAGACGGAGCTTTGCCTCCGGTTTGGGTTTGGATCTGAGATTCCTGAACTTGTTTGTGCCAAGCAATGCCCTTACTGAGAGGGGCTGTTACGCAGAGAGCTGCCAAGCACGAGCACTTGAACATCTGGTTTGTGTCGTGACAGTCCTGTAGCTGACTCTTGCCAAAAATGGACTCAAAAGGTGGGCCTGCACCCCTAAGAACAAAGACTGGCTTCAAAATTAGTTTTCTGAGAACTAATTTTTGTTGGGTTCTTTTTGTTTTACTGCAAAAGGCCAGTGTTAATCCAAACAGCACAATTTTAGGCTGAAAATTAAGGAATTTTCAGTCTTTCCAACTTGGGAAAGTGGGGAGACGAGCTGCTCCCTTGACTTTTCTTCCTCTTGTCTCCCTCAGAAGACCAGGTGGTGGAGGAGACAGAAGAGGTGTTTCGGAGCTATGCCTTCTACCGCTACCAACAGGAGAGAGAGGAGAGAGGGGACGAAGTGCCCATGGACCCAGAGATCGTGGAGATCCAGGGGGAGCTGGGCAGGTAAAACTCTGATACCAACCGTATGCACGTCCCTCAACCCCACCTCGAGCCAGGCTCCATTACAGACCCACCCCTCGGTCCTGCTTACCCATCTTGCTGACCTGTCCATAACGCTGTCTTCCCTCTCGGCAGCACTGGGAGCCAGGTGGGAAGGCGCCTGGCCATCATCGGTGATGACATTAACGAGCGGTACGACGCAGAGTTTCGCTACATGCTGAAATCCTTGCAGCCCACCAAGGAGAACGCCTATGAGTACTTCACCAGAATAGCCTCCAGGTAAGGCCACCGGCTCCCTCGGCCTGGGCTGGATGCCTTCTCCTGGAGAAGACCAGGGAAGGCAAGGTCAGACAGAGTGCAAAACAGTTGGTTAAACCCTTTCCCCAACCCCGGAGCAGTTGCCTCCCCAGCTCTACCCCAGCACACAGACCCTGTCCATTCAACCTTCACCCACCATCCCTGGGTTGAGCTCCCAACGGGCTCACCGTGATGGTTCCTGTGTTTTCTGCCTGTCTGCTCTTCCTCTTGCACACTGTCTGGACAGTCTTTACCTGACAATCATCTCATGGTCCTTGCACAAGCTGACCGGGGTCAGAAAGCTTGGGGGACGTGCCTGGGAAGCATGGCCCGAGCATCAGTAGCGAAGTGAACGTCCCAGCTCCTCTTCAGGGGTACGACCAACCCTGGACCAAGGCAGACCTGCTGCTGGTCCCTCTGCTGCTTGCTTGATAGCTGGGAAGTCCCGATGAGTCAGGCTTTCAGAGGCACAAAGCAACCGCAGCTGCAGGCTGTGGGGATGGGCAAGTACTCGCTGCCCTTGGCGTGGTCCACGTGGAATAGAATCAGACTAACTCAGGATGGGGGTTGCTCCACAGGCTTACAGAGCCTGCAGCCGTCTCGTGCAGGCGATGCACGCCCAGCTCTCCCACTCAAAGCACAGCAACAGGGTGAAGAGTGAACGCGGACAACTTACTGCCCGGATTGCCTGAGACACAGGCTTGGATCGAGGTGGCCATCAAGGGGTTCAGTCCTCACCCCTCTCTGTCTGTAGGGAAACCAAGACATTGTGCACATTAACTGGTTTGCCCAGGGTCATGCAGAAGGCCTCTGGCAGAGCCGGGAGAGAAGCCATGATCTCTGGGTTCCCAGGTCCCAGGCTCCCATTGATCCTCCGACCGTGCCTGGCTCCAGCACAGCCCCATTCCCGTGCACCCTCCGCTCGGTGTTTGTTGTCTAACTGCCTCTCTTCTGTCCTCTTCCTGCTCCCCTCTCCTTGGGAAGCCACGCTGCGCTGTTTTCACCGCTTTGCCAGCCTGAGGCGGTTAACGCACCGCAAACAGGTAAATTAACCTCTGTCTCTCTCTTTGTGCTACCTGTTTCTCTGTTCTTCCTTCCCGGGCTCTAACTTCTCTCTCCCTCTGCGACCTGCGTGGTGGCAGCTCCACACCAAGGTTCTGCAGAGAAGACAGTTCCCTTCGGCTGTGCAAGCAGGGACCACCAGGAACAGGGCACAAGACTAAAACACAGGGCCTGAGTCTACTCTTTATTTTTATCCTTTTTTTTTCTTTCTTTCTTGCCTTGCTGGAAACCAGGGAAGAAAAAAAAACAACCTTCAAATGCTGGTCTAGATAAATCAGTGCTAAACCTGCAGATGGTGATGCAGTTTGTGCCCACAGCAACCAAAACCTGGATCAGGAGCAGCAGGCATTGACTAGGCACATTTTGGGGCCCCCCAAGCCCTTGGGAGTATCAGTCTAAGGCAAGATGAGATCAGGTTTTGGTCTTGGAGGGGTTTGTCTATGCAGGAAAAGGGAAAATCCTGCTCTAACATGCTTTGTCCTTAGATGTATTTAAACTTCCTTACCTCCAGGCACAAGCAAGGGATGCTTTGGGACAGGTGGGTGGTAGTTCCTGCTCCTGGTGGCACATGTAGAGCTTTCTTCAACCACCACCAGCTCCAGCTTACCTTGCACAATAACCTCGCCCATGAAAGCACAGGACCTCCAGGCAGCTGATGTGCCCTGCGTTCAGGTGGAGACCTGAGGGAAAGGCAGGATGGGCAGGAAGGCGGCAGGTCAACAACCACCGGACCAGGCTGGACAGGGCTTTGAGCAACTTGGTCCAGTGGGAGGTGTCCCTGCCCATGGCAGGGGGGTTGGAACTAGATGATCTTTAGGGTTCCTTCCAACCTAAACCATTCTGTGATTCTATGCTAAAGCTTCCACTCTAGTGATTCAGAGCCTGTAGCTGTGTAGACAGGATTTGGCAATTTCCTTTTCCCTAGGACATCCCCAACCCACCTGGCTGAGGCCAATAGCTGTTGTGACCAAGACCATGTCTGTTCTGCTCTGAAAGCGCATCCTGGTGTGCTCTCCAGTAGTGGCCATGCGTCGCTTAACCACAAAATGGTTCCATTGTCTGGGGGGCTGGGATGCCCCTCGAGGACTAGTGCAGTATCCCCAGCCCTGCTCTGCAACCAGCGCTGCTCGAGAGCCTGTGGCCTGGGATGCGGAGTCTAGGGAGGTCTGAGCCAGCCATGGCAGTGACTTAACCAGACCATCGGCTTCATTTCAGCTTGTTCGAGAGCGGCATTAACTGGGGCCGAGTGATTGCGCTGCTGGGCTTTGGCTACCGCATGGCCATCCACGTCTACCAACATGGCATACCGGGTTTCCTCCGCCGGATCGCTCGCTACGTCACCGAGTTCATGCTCCGGAACCGCATCGCCCAGTGGATCGCCCAGCAGGGAGGATGGGTGAGCCAGCGGGAGCACGGGGCTGTCCCGGGGGGATGTGGGGAGGCAGATGTGCTCCAGCCGGTGGAAGGTGCAGCCCGGGGACTATGGCACTGCTGAGGCCGGTGGGGTCACCCGGGTGCAGGCAGAGCAGCAACCCGGCCCAGGCAGATCTAACACGCTCTGGTTATTCTCTGTTTCCCGTTAGGTGGCTGCACTCGAACTGGACAATGTTTACATGAAGTACATGCTGGTGGTGGTGGCCCTGGTCATGGTGGGGCATTTAGTGGTACGACGCTTCTTCAGGCCCTGACTGACGTGGGGGCAGAGGCTGGGGGGGTCCGGCCAAGCTCTCTCTCAAATCTCTGCTCTGTATTGACGTCTCCCAAGAGAGGGGGGATTCAAGGAACCTCCGAGAGAGAGAGCAGCTTGGACCTGTGACCCTCCCGCTACAGAGCCCAGGGTCTCTGCCACCTATGGAGACACCACCAGGAGCTATGGAGAGAAGTAGTTGGGGGGGGTGGGGGGTGGGAGGGGAAGGTTCAGCTTTGTTGTCTGTTTTATGCCTCGCTTAGCTGCTGCGGACAGAACAGTGCTGCGACACTCCTAGCACGCAGCAGCGAGGCAGGAGAACAGGCTCCTCTGGAGTCAAGAGTCTGGAGGAACAAGCGAGTTGTTGTAATAATGCCAGGGTGTGCGCGTGTGTGTGTGTGTGTGCATGGGTCTTGTCCACTCCTTGGGTCAGGTGCCGAGCTCCCCCTTTGCTAATGGCTCCAGTCCAGACCATGCCCACATTTGAGGAGGGATTGCAGCCTTGGTTGCTGCACTTGGGTTTTTGTAAGTCACTGGAGGGACAAGCCAGCATTAGAGAGTCTGTGCAGGATTTGCTTTCGCCTTCCCTCTGTTCCTGAGCCCAAATACTTGAGCCTTCTCTTTCCTTTTAACAAACATCCCTCCCCCTTTTTTAAAGAAACACGCTGACTACCTGTCATCTGACGGCTGATGGTAACACCTAGCAGTGCCGGCAGGCAGCATTTCCCTGCCGCAGCCTGAACCTGGAGACCTGCCGCTCTCCCACGGCCGATGCCGGGGTGCAGAGCCCAAAGGCTGCGTACCAGCAGACCTAGGAAGCACCGGCAGGTTTCCAAACACTAAAAAGCTGCGGGGTGACTAAAGGTCTGCGTGGGCAGCCTGCCTGCCTGCCTGCCCTCCCTGCAGTTCTGCTGGGGTGCTTCCATTCAGTAGACTTGGATGCTGGCAAACGAGCAGCCCAGGTGGGACCAGTTGGTCTCCCTTGCTCTGGGTGGGAGGCACTGGAGTTGCATCCCATCCCTGCATCAGCTCTTTGCCTCCTGAGCTCAGCTGGGCAGGGTGGTGTAGGCATGTCCTGGTGAAGCCCAGGGCTGCAGTGTCTTATAGCTGCCCGGACAGCAGAGCCCAGCCTCTTCTGGGCACGGTGTCTTTAGGAAGTGACTTAACCTTGTTCCGTTCATGACTGATGCTTGAGCATGATTTTTGGGGAGGGGGGGAGGGAAGCAGGCTGTGCTCTCCCATCCCAAACCTTTCTGACTTTTGCAAAACAGGGGGAGAGTCCTCGCGTGGACCCCGTGGGTTTAGCTTGTTACTCCAGGTGACTGTAAGGCTTGAAACTGTGACTGGCGCTGTCTGAGCCAAACTCACCCTGTTCCAGCATCACCCATCTCAGGTCAGCCAGAGCGGGGAGAGAGCCAGAGGGACCTCGGAGGTAGGAAACGAGCAGTGGTCCTATGCCTGGGCTCCTCTCCTAATGCAGATAGAGCCCTTCTGGGCTGGAGCCTGGGACAACGGGAGGAGGAAAATCGTAGCCCTAAAGAAGCTGAGCCCTCCTGCCCTCTGGGGCCTTTCCGCCATGGCCAGAGCGGGGAACTTGCCTGATATTGCTACTGCAAAACGGGCTGGGTGACAACTGACAGTGCTCTGACTCATCTCTGTGGGACGGGGATCGCCAAAGCAGGGCAGAGCCCAGCTTGCCTGCAGCCCTGTGACCACCGGGAGAGCCCGGAGGGCCAGTGAGATCTTGAGAGCAACCCGTCTGCCCCACTGTAACAAAGGCGTTCCTGGCAGACATCTGTCTAACCTGTTTTTAAAACCCTCCAGTATTGCCTCCCCATATCACCAATTCCTACCTTAATCTTTACCTTCAGATAGATTTTTTTTCCTCGATGCCTCTCCCTTGCTGCCATTTCAGCTTGTTACTACACGTCCTGTCCAAGCAGAGACAGGACACCTTACATCCTTTGTCCTTGCAGCTGCCGAGCCATAATTTTGTAACACGTCCCTCATGTTCCTGCCTCTCTTAACAGAAGAATAGCAAACTTTCCACCTATTTCCACAGCTGGGTCTTTCTGTGCTTATCATTTTGACCCTGGCTGTTTCTGCAGCAGCCCTTTCCCTGGTGGACGGCCCTGGACTGTGCTTAATAGAAAGGCATTAAAATATTTACTATAATATTCCTCTTCTATATATCTCTGTTTTGGTTGCTTTGTTTGTTTTATCTGTGCTGAGGAGCACAAATCTCTAGCGGATTGTCCGTGCTCGGGTTTTGCAGCCACGCTGACCCTTCGAGCAGCTGAACGCCCACCTAAGCTCGTTTGTCCCCTTGCAGGTGGTATTTCTTTGCGTTTATCCACACACAACTTCATTTGCCATCGTGTCACCTGTTCACCTGTCTTGAGCAGATCGTGAGATCTCAAGACTCGTCTCTGATGTGAGCCAGTCTAACCAACTTAGCACCATCTGCAGTTTCCCAGCCCCACACCTTACCTTCTTTTCTGGGTGAAAACACCACCAGATGGAGCCTTTTGGCCACGATGAAAACGAACTATTAATTGTTATTTTCCTTTTCCCTTAATCAGCCACATTGACATGTCACTGTCCTCTAGGCTAGTTGTCTGGTTTGGTCGTGTCTCCAGCAGGACTTTTTTGGAGGGCTTTGGAAAGAAAACAGTACATCAGCTTTTATTCACTACTTCACCGACACGCTCCAAGAACTCTAACTGATTGGAGAGAACTGTGGCTTGTACAAAAAGCCATGCTGCTTGTAATTTATTCTCATCTTCCAGATACGGTGTTTCACCTTGCACACCAAATTCAGCTGTAAGGCCAGCAGGCTTTAGCTAAAGAACATTTCTGAGCTTTATGGTAGATGATCAAGCCTTAGTTAAGGACTGATACCAGGACAGAGAAGGGAACTTTTAAAGTAGGTGCTGTAGCAAAGGAAAGTTTCCATCTCATCTGTTTTCTCAGGGGATTTGCGGGAAGAGTTGTCTCAGGATATCAGCATATGGTCTCACTCTGCTCTCGCCTCTCATAGCCTTCCTGACACTGGTTACTAAGCGGAAAAAAGCTTGAACTGGGAGGGTGAATGGGTGACTGGTCTGTAGTACTGTGTCCTGTCATGGATGGCAACAGCATTGCAGGCACAGCCACCTGGGTGCTGGCTCCGGGGGCAGAGAGGGGCTGAGCTCCCATGGAAGGGGACACCTCCCCCCCTTCCCTTCCTGATCCTCCTCTTTGTCCGGGTGTCCATCAGCTGTGATCTGCACACCACGCTCTGCCCCGTAGCAAAGGCAGGCATCACTGGTTTGTACTGGACTGCTGCTGGGGAAAGTGCGAGTGCTTTGTCGGGGCGGGAACAGGCTACGGCAGGGCTGGATTTGCTGGGCTCCAGGCAGACCAAGATGAGGTGGCTTGGCCCTCCCCAGAAGCTGATGCTCTTTGTAGGGTTGGTGGGCCCTCTAGAGAGCCGCAGCGGGTATCTACCTCGAAGCCCCACTCGGCAGAGTTTGGGCAGGGGGCCTGGACACGGTACCACAGGCCACCTCGACTGTATGCAGAAGGCTCTTCCTCTGGGACCGGCAGTGCCAGGAGCCATTTTTACAAAAAAAGTACATCTCTACTATAGAAGCAAGAGCTCTAGATAAAACTACATTCTTAGAACAACTCCGAATTTTCCTTACAGAGCTGAATCAGCCACTTTATTCTGTGGGGATAAAGCCCTGAGCAACTACATTTTTTTAACCAGCATAAGCTTTGTTTAACTACCAGCCCAGTCACATATTGTAGTTTGTACGAAAGCAATCCCACCTGATGCACTGAACAGCAGTGTCTCCCTGCTGCCACCTTCCCAGCCACCGTGGTGCTACTGGGCATGACTGTCCCCAGGGCTTGGGCTTCTTCCCCTGGTGAGTAAGGGAAACAGAGGTGGGAAGCCCTCAACTGGAAAATGAAGGCAGAAGATGAGGAGAAGGCTCTGCCATGGCTGTTCACAAGGAGAGGATTGTTCACCGAGTCATTTGGGTTGGAAGGAAAAAAAAAATCTCACCCCCACTCAAAGCAAGGCTAACTAAATCACTGCAGGGGCTGGGGGACAGCTGCCGAGCAAGCATGCCGTTTTTCTAGCATCAGAGACCCACGCTGGGGTTGCATCTGAGGAAGAACTGGCTCTTTCTGATACACCCACTGGTACCAGTGCCTGCCTGGTCTGCTCACTCCTGGGCTGGGTAGGGAGAGGAGCCAAAGAAAGGCTTAGAATCACAGAATGGTTTGGGTTGGAAGGAACCTTAAAGATCACCTAGTTCCAACCCCCCTGCCCTGGGCAGGGACACCATCCGCTAGACCAGGTTGCTCAAAGCCTCATCCAACCTGGCCTTAATAGCACAACAGCTCGTGCTATTTCCCTTCTCCACCCAGCCCCAAGATCAACAGACGGGATGGTTTCAGCATCACGGTGCTCAGTGAAGGCTGAGATGCACCCCCAAAGTAGCAAGGAGGGGTGCCGGCTGTCCCGGTAGCGGTGCCAGTCCCCAGGACTGGAGGAACCGTACACGGATGCAAGTGAGGGCTGATCACAGCCCCACCGAGGCCACGAGCTCTGCACCGTGGTTCCTTGTGCCTCTCTGCTGGCTCCCAACATATCAAGGGGTGCAGAGAGGAAAGAGGGGCTCCTTTTGGCAAGGATTTCTTTGGACAAGAGGCTACCCAGGAGAGGAACATAGCACAGGGAGTTGTCCAGGCAGAAAACTCTTAGTTCAAGCAGAAGTGGGTGTTTGGGAGGGTGGGCAGAGGAATTTCATTCAGAAGGTTATAATGGGTGCATAGAAAGGGGTGAGAATCTGAAGGAAGAGTCTCATTTACCGAGCCTATTTGAGAGTATTTTTTACTGCCACCCTTTCCCAGCTCTTTCCTTCTGGATGGAGGAATCTGCCTGAGCTATTAGTTTGCTTGTCAGAACCACCTCTTCCTTGTAGCCGTTCCTCATCCTGCGAGCCAAACCCTGAGCCATCCCTGCCAAACCCCGGGTGCCGCTGGATTCGGGCTGGCAGGGGCCAGCACTCCCCAGAGAGACCAGTCTTTTCATGGTCAGGACTGGTGGCAGCCTTCTGTGAAGCTGTGTGTGATGGGTTTTGCACATGTATACTTGAAACCACGTTATTACTGTTAATTCTGGTTCTTCCTTGCCTTTTTCACAGTATCAAGGCACACGGTGTTTCACACAGCTCCTTCCCCAGCTCCTCTCCCCATCCCTCCAGGAAGCCCCAGCCTCTCCCAGCACTGCAGGAAGGGGATGGGGTATATGATGAAGCGATAAAGCATGCTTTGCACTGACTCTGGAGGGGAGGGACTGGCAAACATCTTTTCTTTCCAGGGGGAGGAGGAGAGGAAGACCACAGGTTGTCCCAGTAGCAGCAGGGAGATGGGGAACAAGCTTAGTCTGCAGGCCAGCCTTTCCCCAGTGCAGGGAATCTTTAAATGGCAGGCAAAAGGGCTGTGTGGAATGTGGTGGGTTGCTTTTACCTGAAAAAACAAAACATTTCTTTCATAAATATTCTGTTTTAAAATGATATAATATATATATATGAAAATAAAAAATGCTACATGCAATGCAAACTCTTCTCCTGGCTGTGTTGAGGGTTTTCTTCCAGAAGCTGTGCTCTGGGTAGCTCTTGCGTGCATTGTAGGTTCCCCTGCACAAGCTATTTAGTCTCACTTGCCCCATAGTTTAGGAATACCGGGCCTTCTTGCACTTTTTCTAGCATGAAGAGCTAAATAGGCAGAGAAATCTGCTGCTGAAGCTTGCTTTGCCATCTCCGAGAAATAGTGCCTTTGCAGCAAACACTGCGGGGCTGGAGAAGAGAGCGCTGTAGCGATCTGCTGTCTGATCAGCTGCTCGACCTGCCCAGAAGTTAAGGATCTTATCTCCTATGTGTCCACACCTCCCTAGCGGGGAAACAATAAGGATAGGAAATTGCAAAGGAAAAATCCAATACAGAGGAGTACGACAGGATTCTCAACTGCCATAAAACACTCCAGCAAATGAAAGGGAAATGTGTGTTCTTATCAGAAAAGCCCTACACATCCAAGACTGGGTGATGCCACCACTTCCCTGTGCTGGGATGACAGCACTACCTCCGGCTAGCCAACAGCTCCAGCCACCGCACAGAGAACTCACGCTGCGAAGCGGACCTTGGGTTGGCACAAAGATGGGAAACTGGGACTCCTGCAGCAGTCACCGTCCTGGGCTACCTTTCCCAAACACCAGCCCACATCCCCATGCTACGGCACTTCCAGCTGTTCTCCTCACACACCCAGACAGGACACAACCTTGTACCAAGCCACCCTCCCTTTGCCACGCCGCTCGCCTTTGCTCAGAGACAAACCCTGCCGCTTACCTGACTTTTCACCCCTTGCAGGACCAGTCCGGGTGCCAGCTTCCCCCATCCGCTCCTGCTGGTGCTGCTGGAGCCCTGCAGTGCCTGTAATGGGTAAAGAAGCAGGTGATGATGGGGGACAGGCTGCTTTAACACCACTGCGTGGGGTGTGACAGCTGGGACTGTGTGTCTCCTTAATGAGCACCTCTCACTAATGGGCACGGACACAGCCCACCTGTGCTAACGGTCCCCAGGTCATCCCCACCTGCAGCTGCTTCTGCTGATGCTCTGCCCACCCCCAGCACTGGTCACTACAGCCCTCGCTTTTGGGGCTGGGGGAACCTTGGAGCCCCAGTCTCTTGGTCACTGGTTGTGGTGGGAGGCAGCGAGCCCAGGGCAGCCCCCAGTGGCTGCAGTGGGGCAGGGGAGATGTTGTCTCCATCGGTCCTTGCTGATGAACGCAGAGCATCCTTCCAGTTTCCCCATCCCCACCCTCGATTTATTTCTGTTGTTCTGGCTGAAAAAAGGAGGGGGCGGGGGGGCAGCGGCAGGGTCTATGGTTACTGTAGGACTCCGTGGTGTAACAGAGGCGGCTTTACAACGGGGGGGCTCTGCCTCGTCAGCCTGCAGAGCAGCACGGCCATCAGCGTTCAGCCAGCTTAGCGATGAATCCAACCGCCTCCACGGCTCCCATCCGCTGCTCCGTCCCATCCCACGTCATCGCAAACGAGTCTGTCATTCCAAGAGAGCCGTGACAGCTTCGTGCCGTTACCCTTCGTGCACCCCGGGCGCCTGCAGCTGCAGTTTCTACCTCTGAATGCCAGACAGTGAACATGAGGGAGGAGAGATGGAGGGCAGGATGGTCTGGGACCAGAAGGTGCCGGAGGGTCTGAACCCAGGCCGTGCCCATTTTCTGCAGAATTAATCCTGGAGAATGTGTATGGGAGTGTTGGGAGAAGGAGAGGAGATGAAGGCTCCAATTATAAATTGCTGTAGAAAGAGCGGAGGCTCAGGCTTTCCGCGCAATCAGCCAGTAGCACATTAAGCATCGGAATCTAAATAAATATTTACCCTCTAGTTCCTGGTCTCTATAAATAGCCATATGACACAGTTGCCAGTTGGTACTTGGGATCGCTGCAGTGAGATTCGAGTAAGATGAGAGCATTCCCGGTCACGCAGTCCTGCGGGTACCTGCCTGACCTGACACTGCACACAGAAACACGCTGCGGAAGCTCCGTCCCTTGTCACTGCCTCGCTGTGCAAGTAAAGGTTAAATTTTAACAGCAGATAAATGGCCCTAATTAAAGAGCCAGCTGCTCCTGTAATCCACTTTGTGTCCTGCCCCAAAACCAGATCAAGCTCCTAATTAAATTACCAAAAAAAAAAAAAAAAAATTAAGGCCACAATATCATTGAAGTATTTGCCTTTGGCCATTCAAATAGAATTGACTCTAAACCAGCATCCAAGATCTGGTAGCAATCTAGATCTTGATCTGGTAATTGAGACAAGTATCTTATCTCTAAAACTGGGTCAAACTCTGAACCACCCTGGTTTTTGCAGAAATAAAGGCTTTTCTAGTTAATTTCCATGGTATGAAATGAGAGTGGGCAGGAGCTGGAGAATCACACTTGTTTTTATCATCTTAATTTTTTAAATAAAAATCCTTCGCTCCCAGGCAGGTTTTCCTTCATTTGGCATGTGTTGGAAGATTCTCAGCCCCTGGCTAAGATTCAGCACGCTGTCATTCCGATGTCAGCGACACGCTTCCTCCCAAGGGCTTGTTCACGTCCATCCATCTCACGCATCATTTCTACCACCAATATCTGGGATTCCACGTGGGACCTGGCCGCATTGCCACAAATGAATCGAAGGAAACAGACTTTGATCTCCCAGCTGAAAGGGGAACACGTGCAGCAATAAAACCCCATGATTGACAGGAACTGGCACCAGCACCTCCGACAGCAGGAGTGCCTTTGTGGCAGCGCTGTGACAATAGCTCGCAGCAAACAGTTTACTAAGTCAGTGGTTGTTGTTGGGTTTTTTTTTTCCCATTCTGTGAATTGGCAGCCAGAGATGTGGATTCTTCTCCAATTTATTCCTTATTCCCAGATCTCCCTGAACAATCTCCTTGAATCATGGTGGTCTGGGAAAATTCGAGAGAAGACAACCCTGGAGGTCTGTCTGTCTGTCGGAGCATGGGGTGAGGTGAGCTTGTTCCAGCAGACGTGACCGTTCTGACACGGGTGAAGTTGAGCTCTGCTCTGCTTTCCTGGCAGTCATACAGCTTTCTGGAGCAAAGCTGGAGTCCGTCCAGGTATCAAGAGCTCCGGCAGAGCAATTTCATGTCTGCACTGGATACACCATTTAGACATACCCCTATCATCGGGTGGCCGTGGGGAGCACTGCGGTAATTCAATGCTCTTGGATGGATCTCTGTTGTAAAGCTGGAACTTCTTCTATTAAAGTTAGAAGACCTGATTCAGCACAAAGCAAGCAATAAATTCAGTTTTCTACTTACACCAGTCATTGAAGGAGACCAAACCATAACACTGGCTTTATACAAGTCGCATTTCTAATTCAGAATTCCCTCTCTCCAAAAATGCCCTCACATTTGCTTGAACTATGGCTCTGCCCATCAACTGGTTCAGCAGAACAGTCAAGGGAAGTACCCTGGCATTTACCCTGTGCTGATTGTGCTTGTCTGGGGGGATTTACACCCGTGATGTAGGTGGGGTTGTCCTACACTTACTCTGCAGAACCTGCACCAAAGGTCAGAACGCTGAAACTGGATGAGATCTAGATGGCTCAGATGACATCCCCCTTTGAACTCCAGGGCAGCACACGAGCAGCGCAAGATGTTTCACAACCCTTTTTCCTTGCGACCTTCTTGCGAAAACCTGCAGCTAAACAATGACAACACACATGACGACCACGGCTCGGCTGCATTTCCTTAAAAATAAAGCAATCCTACCATCAAAAGCGCTAAGCAGCAAGGCTTTGCCAAGGCAGCTTTCTAATCAGAAATAAATGAATCATTTGTAGCAGCTGGCACGTGGCGGTGAGGGAAAGTCAGACCCATAAAAGACAGCAAAATTCTGGCACTCGGGAGCTTGTCCAGACTTTGAGCCTTGCCTTTACAGCAATTCATAGCCACTCATTTTGTTATTTGCAAGCAGGGTTACTCCCTGACGCAGATGTTGGCAGGGGAAAACGCAGCTCAGCATCATCCCCAGCAGACGCACTGAGCTCCATCCCTTCTAGACTTTGCAGCTGGCAACTCCTCTGCTGCCACATGGGAAAAACACATGCTCCCGCCGAGGCTTCTGCCATGACAAGTTCGTGTGGACCACCACGCCAAGGGCAAAGCCACCACAGCAAGAACAACTCCACCTGCTGAGGAACTGACCTTAAAAGCCAGCAGAGAAGGGCATCAGGAATGGATGCTGCACTTCTCCTGCCATCCGCTTGCTGTCCCTACCTGGAAGGTGCTCAGATGTGAAGCATCTGCTCTCCTCCTCACCTGGCTGCAGCCTTCTGGAGAGGTGCTGCGGGAGGCAATAGTCACTTTACTCACACATCTCTACATCTGGGGAAAAAAAAAAAATAAAGAAAAAAAGACAGGCTTGTAACAACTCACTATCAAAACCCCAAACGGAGGCCCTAAATAACACCAAGGTTAGAGCTGTTAACTGAAGAAAAGGATGCGCACTTCAGAACAAATAAATGAAAAAAAAAACCCATATTTGTCACATCTTCCAAATATTGTGGTTTCTCTTCCTTTAATAGACCCTTGGTTTTCTGTAGAATCTTTACCTTTATTTTCCCTTTGCTAGGAAAACCCTCAGGTCTCTGTGTTCCTTCACCTTTTCATTTTCTAGCTCTGCTACAAGTGAAGAAACACAGAAGAAAAGTATAGTTTTTCTCCTAACAAAAAATTCTCAAAGTGTTGTTTTGATGCATCTCAACAGGTTCTCAGCAAAAATATTTAGACCAAAAAGAAGCAGTCACTGAAGTTTTCCCTGCTAGTAAAAAGGGCATTTCCATTAAAAGAAACATAAAAAATCCTCTGATATAAGTTTCTCAGCCAATCTAATCTTGGCCTGAACTGAAAAAAAGTCAATAAAGGCAGCTTTAGAGGTAATGTTGCTTCCCAGGTCATGTGGAAGCCTTGAATTAATAAATTAGAGTGGAAGACCCCTTCCACTGAAAATCCAAGACAGCTGGTTCCTTTCTTCATCATAATCACCAGCAATAAAACCGTTGCAGGCTGATTAATGCCTTCCCTAATACTGAGACGAGTCTTGTTTCCAGGTTTGGTGCTTCCCGAGCCCTGGGCAAGCCAAGGGCTTGACAGACTCCCAAACCTGGAATAGCCCTTGGGAAGGACCCTGCCCTCCTCTGGCTGCCAGCTCAGCAGCGCCGCGTTAGCAGGAGGAAAGGGCAGGTTCCAAACCCCAGGCTGGAGGCTGAGGTAGCCGGGGCGTGTGTGGGGAAGGGCTGCGCCATCCTGCTCCAGCAATAAAAGGTATCCAGTCTACTGGAGTTCACCGTTCCATGCCTGACGCTGGTGCTTGTCTTACTTTCCCAGTTAACCGCCTGGGTGGGGAAATCATAGAATCACTGAATGGTTTAGGTTGGAAGGGACATTAAAGGTCACCCAGTCCCACCCCCCTGCCATGGGCAGGGACACCTCCCACCAGACCAGGTTGCTCCAAGCCCCGTCCAACCTGGCCTTGAACACCTCCAGGGATGGGGCAGCCACAGCTGCTCTGGGCAACCTGGGCCAGTGTCTCACCACCCCCACAGCCAAGAATTTCTTCCCAATATCTAATGTAAATCTCCCCTCTTCGAGTTTGAAGCCATCACCCCTCGTCCTATCCAAATATCCAAGAACTTTTCTTATAGTTACAAAAAACACTGCTAAGGGTCCAGAGGTTACCTGCTGCTTTTTTAAGACTGCAGGGAGGGACGTGCGGCCCCTCAGTTTCTGACTTTGTTCTGAGAATGCCAGCAGGAAAACCCTCTCCCCAATTTCTTCCTAACTGGTGAACATCAGGCCCTCGCTACAAAGCTTTTCCTGGCTGGAAATCTGCACCAGTGTAATTTAGGGCACATCAGCACATGAAAGTGAACTTGATTTAAGTGAGAGCATCACTTGAAACGACAATAGCTTTTCTCAATTAACTCTGCATGTAGGAAAGACCTTGAAACGCATTTTAAGCTGCTATATTAAGGCATTATAAAATCCTTTGTGAACACTGTTATTCTGCCTCACTTTAAACCTGATGCCCCAATCTGACATTAATACAAGGCTTGCGATCATGACTTCACAAAACAGCGGCAGCTGAGTTGCGATAACACTTCACCCCCTGCAATACAACACCCTGCCGGTGACTTTGGACCATTTCTGCAGCTTTTCTATTTTTTTTTTTTTTCCTGAGCCAAGGGCTGAGCCCTCTGAGATAAAAAACCTCTGCACATCCCCAGGGAGCACCCTCGCGGTGCCGGGAGCACAGCACCCTGCCGTGCACCACGCTATACGAGGGGACGACACGCCACGGCGCCGTCAGGGACACCAGTGAGGAGCTGTCGCTGCTTTGACTGCAGCGGGTCAAAACCAGTGCGACCAAGTACTTTGGTAAAGCAGGTATTACTGGTCACGGTAGTTGAAGGCAAGATATTTTATGTCACATTAGTGCCGGGCCGGGTCTGTGCATGTGGTTAATTAAAGAGGCTTGGCTAGAGAGCGGTAATTTGTTAAGCTGCATAACTTGATGGCTTGCAATCATCTGCCTATCCCCACGCTAACGTGAAAGAGAAGGCGTTGAACTGCGTCCGTTGAAATTTATTCTTTTGGCTACTGAGGTGCAACTTCTGCGCGCAGATAAGACGGAACCATTGCCCCTACGGTTATCGCAGGCGGGCAGCCCCGCACACCAGCCCTCGCCAGCTCCGCCGCTGGCAAACGAGCGGTGCGACGAGAAGCTTCAATATTCAAAATTCAGCTGGAAACTCAGCCTGGCCACAAACAGAGCCCTGCGGGATGCGGAGACCCCAGCCAGGGGGATGCCCCTGCGCAGCATCCCGCAGGCGGTACTTCTCAACACCCTGAAAACTGGATTTTAATCCTCAGAAAGTTCTGTTTGAAAAATTCCCTCTAGTGGAGAGCGGGTGGAAATTCAAGCTGCAGGGTTGAGCTCAGCCAGCACTCCGCATCCAAATTTTGAGGGGCTGCGAGCTCTTGCGCTGGCCCACTCAGGGCCACCTCAGCCCACATGGAAAACAAAGAAGTGACCGGCTGGAAATTCCTATATCATTTCATATTATCCAGAATTTTTATTCCAAGATAACTGAAAACTTTTAAAGATGAGCTTTTATTCATTAGAAATAAACCTAGGGGATTTTTTTCTTTTTTTTTTTTTTTTTAATGGCTTTCAATACTGAAAAATAAAATGTTTTATTCTGCAATGTCGAGGCTGGCAGGTTTGAGTCGCTCAGAAGATGGTGATTGTCATGGAGGTTCCTCCCCAGCCACCGCCGCGTCCTTGGTGGCAGCCGGGTGAGCACACTCGCGCTCTCATCAGCGGCAGACAAACCAGGACGACTTTATTGCCGATGCAAATCAGAGAAGCTCCGCTGGCTTCCGAGGAACATTGCAGATTTATGCCAGGAGCTGACCCGGCATCTCTATTTTCAAAACTAGGGCAGATTGAAATATGCTGTTTTTCAATAATATATTCAGGTTAACAGGGCTTTTATATTTGGGCAATTAATCTTGCATAGACTGAGAACCTCTTGGGACAACGTGCAAAGGTTGCTAAGAAGAGGAAAACAAACACAGCTGTGTAACTCAGCTCTCCCGTGCCTTTTCTTTCATGAAAACACATTGCGGTGATACGGCAGGGGTCTGAAACCCAGCAGTAACATCACTCGAATAATCAGAAGCATACCGAGACATAGTATAGAAACGATTTTACTAAGAGGTAGTATTACCTCATCTTGTATTACTATAAAATGATTCAAATCAGAAATATTGAGACATAAATCTGTGGTAACAGAGGAAAACCAGTATTATGCTAGAGAAAGTCTTTCCGGTGTATCGCAAGGCTGTTCCTCCCGTGGCGTGTGCTCACGTCCAGGAGGGGCAGCCTGGGGCATCACACACGCTTGTCTCCGTCTGTCTGCACACGTGCTCCTGCTGGATTTAAAATCCCCCTGGGTCCCAGCACTCATCCCTGGTCAGTGCCACCAAAGACTCTTCCCAAAGCTGCTCCTTGTCCTTCTGCGCTCCCCCTCGCCGCCTCTTCTGCCCGTCTGCCCCGCGGCCCTTCGGCCTCACCGTTACCTGACAAGCACCCTAAGAGATGCTGTTCGGAAGCCCAGACACGGCGGGTGCACCACAGCCCCTCGTTTAGGAAGCAGACGTCTGCCCAAGCGATGGCATCCAGCCTGCTGTGATCCACTGCGGGCAAATCTGGTACATATGCATTATCTCATTTTTCCAGGTACCTCCATGTCTTCACTCACCCCTTTCTTTGCTCTACAGCTCCAGTAGGACTGATTACATGACTTTTAGGCCTGGAATTGCCTCTGCTATTTTTTTTTCCCTCTTTGCATTTGCTATTCCCCAGTCATGCAGCAGCATCCCCAGCTTCACAGACTCACCGAGATCTTTGTGATTGGACCCTTAGTTTTTAATTCTTCCAGCCTATTAGACTCTAAAATAGCCTGGGAACACAACTGCTGTATGCCAAGCAACCCAGTAATCATGGCTTTGTGTTCCAAATCCAGGGAAGGAAACACTACCAACTAAAAACTGCCGGACTGCTTGCTTTCTGACCACGGTGCCAAAGCCCGGGGAAGGCAACGTGCCCCAGCGACGGGCAGGACCACCGCTGCGGCGGCGAAGTGGCTGGCTGCAGCGGAGACCGTTCGGTCACGTACCGTAGCTGCATCGTTGCACGACACAAGTTTCCACTCCCAAATAGCAACGGGCTCTGAAAGGACGTGCAGGTGGCTACGGCTTGATTAATGTGTGCTGCATCTGGTATTTCCAAGTGGCAATTACACTATATAAACACCCCACTGCGATGGCAGCGCATTGATTTACGCTGGCTGAAAATCTGTCCCTTTACACCGTTTTTTTTTCTTTCTTTCTCCTCCCACAAAAAAATAATTTCCTTCTGAGCCCGGTAAAACAGAAGATCTCGTTGGTTCTGTGTTATAACAGTAATACCGCATTCTGCTAGGAACCAGCAATTCTGCCTCTGGCCGTGAAATTCAGGTAATGACCCATAACTGAAGTAAATTAGTGTTTAATTTCCCATCCCTTGCAGACAGCTTACTAATGGAAATTGATTTCTAGCTTTTTTCTTTTTCATTTAACATGCTTGTGTAATGTCTTTCTTTTAGATTCAAGCGGTTTCCAGTGAATTTTAGCCACAAGGCTAGTGTACAGGCCACCACCGAAAGCACCTGGTTAATCAGTGTTGTGTTAAACGGTGCACGGGGGACTGGCACGGCAGGGACATCCTCGGAGGCGCCGTGGGCTCCTTCTGTCCTGCTCTCGCACCCACGGACACGCTCTGGGACGGATCCTCGGGTGGAGTAAACCAGCAGAGCTCGCATCCGTGTAACACGCGCAGAAGTCCTACTGTTACGGACCCGATCCCTTGTGCACAAGCTCTTAACACAATTCCCACGTTCATTTGTACGTGACACGCTTTAATTTATACTTCCGCATGCCCAATGCGCTCCAAACCCCATAAAAAGGTGCTTCTCTGTCCCGTGCAGCCACCCACTGCCCTACAGGCGAGACACTCGTCCCCAGACCGAGCCGAGCGCCGCGGATGTCACACCTCGGCGGTGGCCGGACCCAGCAGCCAGCCCTGCCCTCCGCACGGTTGCTCAACCACCACCAAATCCCCCGTAATTCTTGCGAACGTGGGCTCGCTTGTGTAATCTGATCCAGCCACCGGCGCACGCACACACGCCCTTTTTTCCGCTATTTAGGTAAAACTCAGCCGCCAATTTCTTCATTGTGAGGCAGCACCAGCGTTAGAGACAGAAGCTGGCCTTGGATGCCCAAGCCTTTTTCTTTGCGAGGGAGAGAAAGGCAGTAAGAGACGGTAAGGTTTTTACAGCTCCTACCGCATTAAGTTACACCAGCTGTGAGACAAAATAAGGGGTTTTAACAGCGTTGTGTTATTTTCAACCCTTGGTTACTTCTGCAGTCTCTCAGGTTAGCCCGGCAACTACAAAGGAGTTGGGAGGAGGGAAAAATCTACTTTTCCCATTTTACTTTTTTGAAGGGCTATGGAGGAACCAGAACTCAGCTGGTGCTGGTTTACACTTTAAAAGCAGGACTAACAGCTATTCTTTTTCTCCGTGTTTGGTACATTTTCTGGTTGCATAGACACTTTAATAGTGCTATAAATTGTCTGGTAAAGGAATTGTTAGTTAGAGATGGTGTCTGGGGTATTTGTTCCTTATTGATGTGTAAATTGGCTTGTACTGCTGGCGTGTGTTTCCAAAGATGAATGCTTTGTAGCCTGATGGTAATAATAACAATTAGCACAGGATATAGCAAAGCGTTAATTGTGAATTAAAATCCCAAACAGAGATGCCTGTGCAGCTCAGTCCCCTCCTCCTGCTCCCCGTTTCCCTGACCAGTGCTCAGAGCGCCAGGGACATTTCCCCGGGCGAGGGGATTTTCTGTGCCCGCTCCTCTCTCCTCGCGTTGCTGGAGCCAACCTTTCCCCGGGTGCGTTTTGTGTTGATGCCGATAGCGCAAAACTGCTCTGCTCCTGGCGAGTCCTATATGTTACCCCTGATGAATGCTAATTCGGGTTTCCTTCCTTAATGGATCAAAAGGGCAGGTGAACGCAGAGGCCGAAGGCAGGAGGACAGAAGGGCGGCAGGTTCAGAGCCCTGCAGAGAATAAGGACAGGTGAAGATACGGGACAGAGAATGAAATGCTGGATTAACATCACAGCTGTCTTGTGTAGGAGCATAATGGAAATGTTAAAGTAAATGTGCCTTTCTTTTATGCAAGAGGAAGACCGCGAGCAAATTAAGAAACTGCTCTTGTGCCTCAGCTTACCTGCTTGCAGAGGTGAGAATCCACCTCTGCCCAGGAGGGCTGCAGGGAGGATTAAACAAGGCTCACGGAGCGCTTAAAATTTGCTGTAAGGGTGTTGTCTTGTTACAAACCTCATTTAAAATATAAATCCACGGTGAAAAATTAGATGAAGTCAGAACAGATGGGGGTTTCTGGGCATGATCTGCCGGGGTTTTCATATGAAGAATGGCATGCGGAGGAGAGATAACAGCTCTGCTGAGCTGCGTAGCCTCCGTGAACGTACATTAAAGTTTGTATGCTGTCTGACTTGGGCATTCAGGGGAGGAATGATAAAAGTAACTGCAGTCTTGGCTTCTAAGAGTATAACCACCTTAGCTGAACCCTGCCACAGGAATATTGTAAGAAGCCATGAAATAGCAGCGGGGAGCCACTTTGCTGGGTAGATCAAGGGGAAAAATGTAACCGTGGCAGAAATAATTACCCCGATTTCAGAGATGGGGAGATGGGGAAAGGGCAGTCGGTAGCAGAGCTGAATACGATATTAAATACTTGCCTTCTGCCTTAGAGACTAAAGTGGAATACAGGCAATTAGAGAAAAAGCTTGAAAGATCAAAGTAGTCCTTTTAAAGTGATAATCAATTACGGTTTTTAATTTACAGCAGGCAAAAGGCTACTTCAAGCCACCAAGGAAGGATGTGGGCTTATACTGTTGGTTTTACTGTCCTGCCTCATGTTGGAGGTTTCCTTGGCTGGTTCATGAATCGAAAAGAAATACCTGTTTGGTATGAGAAGCTGAAAAAACCTTCATGGTGTCCATCCCGCAAAATATTCCCTGTTGCTTGGACTGTCCTGTACACTGGCATGGGGTAAGTTCTGCATCCCGCTCCCTCTCTCGTCTTGCCATTTCTGGTACGGGGAAGAGCAGACATTTCAAACTTATCCATCTGCTTTTGGGATATCCCTTCTACCCGCACCAGCAGGGCACATCAGGAACGCTTATTCCCAGCAGAGGAAGTGCAGCCTGAGCCAAATTCTGGGCTGAGTCCCTCAGATTCACACCGCAGGCAATGCTTTTGGCCAGGGACACACCTCGGCTTTGTAAACGGGCACTAAAACCAGCCGCTGCCCGGGGGAAATGCGTGGCGTGACACAGGCGATGGGTTTGAGAGCAGCGAGGGATGGGGATGCGGCTGTCCTGCAAATACGACTGTCCCGCAAATCCCTGTTGCCGAAGAATCTTACAGGAAAAGAGTTTGTATTAGGGGTTTACTCACTGCAAAGCACTCGTGTGTGTTTCCCTCTCCGCAGCTATGCCTCCTACCTGGTATGGAACGACCTGGGTGGCTGCAGCAGCAAAGCCGTCATCCCGCTTGGCCTCTACGGGGCTCAGCTGGCCTTGAACTGGGCTTGGCCTCCCTTCTTCTTTGGTGCACATAACATGAAGATGGTAACGTATCCCGCCATCCATTCATCTGCTGGCAGGCTTGTTCGCTGGTGTCCCTGCTACGGGGTTTTGGGGTTGTTTGGAGGTTTTCCAGCTAGCGTTATGCAATTGTGAGGCGAGCTGCAGGGAGAGCTTTTGCTCAGATATAGTTCCCGCTGCACCTGGTCTGAGACAATGGTATCAGTCCCTTCCACCCCTCACCCGGCTTTTGCCATGCCGATAGCCGGCCCTGCCAGAGCAGGGTGGGAGATCAGGGAGTCAATAGTCCGGCTGCTGCATCTCCTAGTTAAGGATTCGGGGTTAGAGATAAGCCCTTCTGGGAGTCACACCCAGCAAAGTTAGCATCCCTGGGAGGGGGGGGACACGCATATTAGCTGCGAGTGGCTTATCGAGCAAATACAATGCACCAGGCGTTGCAGCGCCTGTTGGGAGGATGCAGAGGAAGGTCAGGCACGGCAGAGCTGGGCTCGTGCTCTCTTCAAAAAGCACTTCCCTCAGGTGCCACGGCTCGGAAGGGACGGAGGCACAGAGTGGGATTTGTATTTCCATCTGAATTTTGTCACTCTGTGGATGAAAGGTACATTTAGAAAGTTTGTTAAGTGATAATAGCCATAAGCATGGTTCTGACCTGTCCGCACAGGCATTATCAGCAGCAGGGGGCGCTGATCATCACAAACAGTGTATTAACCTGTGGAACTTGATAATGAACCAAAAAAATCAATACTAGCCTTGGCTCCTGGTGTGATACATTCAGATCTCGCTGATGAGAGTTCAGAGCCAAGGGGTGGGGGTTTAGGATCCCTCTAGGTGACTTTTCAGTGCTAAATCTGCCCAATTCCACCTTTAGTAGGATGGTTTATAGCCGTGGCTGCGCGTTCCCAAGCGTGAGCACCAGAGTCATCGCCTTCTCTCTGCTCCAGGCACTGATTGACATCCTGTGCTTGGACGGCCTGGCGATAGGCACGATGTGCTCCTGGTACCGCATCAACAAGATAGCAGCGCTGCTGATGGTGCCTTACCTGGGCTGGCTGGCCATGGCCACTTGTCTCACGATCCGCATCTGGAAGGACAACCCTGAGCAAAAAGCAGGAAAGAGTGAATAAGGGCAGGACAGAAATGAAGGCATTTTGTGAAACTAAACTATGCTGATGTGAACCAAGGTCTCGTAATTTGGGGGATTCGTTTTTGGGACAGGCATGAGAACATGCCTGCTCCTCCTCCTCTCATCTTCATCATGGTCATGTAAAAGAAAGGTTTGCCCCATGCACCTGTGTGCTCCTTTAACGTAACCATGCATCCTTAACCTGGGAACTGTTCTCTCCAGCACTGTTGAGGTTTGGGGCTACAGCTGTATGGTGACCTTAATGCTATCGGGTCAATAGCCAAATTAGGATCTCAAGATACCAGCGTAATTCAGAGTAGCAATCCTGGATACCTCCACAACTGCTACCATTCCCCTAGAGAGCAGAATTCAGTCACACGCGTGGTAAATCCCACCTCCTCTTCTGGGACCAAACAAAAATGCCCTTCACTCATGCACACCAATTGTTAAGAACTTACTTGATTTTTTGCTATTTGTGCTGTTGCTTCAATTTTCATGTATCACCTGGTTTGTGCTTCATACCATTAACTTTTTATCTGCCAGCTACTGAGCAAGCAGTAATCTGTCTTGTTCTGCGCGTGAAAGGAGACTGGGCACTTTGACTTCTATTTGCGGAGTATCACACTTCTTGAGTTTCATGCTCCAAGATAAAGCAGCAATGATTAGAATGCAAATGCTTCTCCCAAGAGGAAATTCCTCTCTTCCACCTCTGTGTGCTACTCCTCATCAGAAAAGAAAACCGAACATCAGTGCCTTTGAAAAAAAATACTTGAAATGTTTTTTTTAAGTACAGAAACACAAGAGCCTTTGTGAAATTTAAGAACTTGCTCACACTGCCTTGAAGGTTGTAATGACATGATCGGCAAAAAGCCCCGTGCCAAGTCAGTCAGGTGTAGTACGGGTATCTCATCCCAGAGTCTCTCCATTCCTGAATATCAGGAATCAGGAAAGGTTAAATACAGGTAGTTCAAGAGAAATGGGACCAAGGCATGACAGAATCAGACACAAAACATCCATGGACCACGTACCTTGTCCATCCTTTATTCTGGCTCTTGCCTTTGATAAATCTGAACCTTGGATGTTGGTCTCTGCAGAGAATATTTACTATTATTTTTTAATTGATAGAAGCAATGTATGTGAAGAAAAGTGGTAGGTGAATCTTCTTCCTGGCAGCTGACTGTAGATTAAGGTGCGTGGGTATACTTGCAAAGTTGGGGGTGGGAGGGCTTAGCTGGGGGGTGTAAAATAAATTGTATTTGCTTTTAATAAAAACAAGCCACTTTTGTTTGGAGAATAAATAAATCCAAGTTATTGTTGGTTTACTGGTTTGGCACTAGGTTTGCAAAAGCTCAAGGGATCCCGTCTGGAGTCCACAGCTTGTGCTCTGGCTCCAATGGGAAGGGGATCGGCAGCAAGGCTCTGCGGGGCTCCGGTGGCCAGACCTATTCCCGGGCGCACGGTAGGAGTAAGTGGGCTGTGTGGGTTTCAGGCCTAAAGGTCCCAAAGGTTCCTTCAGCTGGAGCCCCTGCGCAGCAGAGACACACTCACTTGGGGATGGATCCCCATGACAGGGTCCTCCATTGTGCTTCACCCACAGCTTCAAGGTAAGGAAGCCAATCCTCGGGTTTGGGGTCCTTCCCGAGTCACGTCAAGCCAGATTTTTAGCGATGCTGAATGTTCCTGGGTCCAGCTCAAGCGAACGGCAGAGCTGGGTGCTCAGCATGACTGAAAGCTGGGGCCAAGAGAAACAAATACGGGTAGCTGAAAGCACTTGAAATTCGTAGTGCCTTTTTAAAATTTGGTCATACATCTTGTTCTGTCATTTTGATCCCATCCATTATTTTTTCCCTTCTAGCTACAGGACATCTTTATACAGGACTGCTGCTGCAAGCATATTGCTGTAATCTCCCAAGTAAAAGCTGCATAAGAACAAGCCTTTGAATAGATGTGGCTGTAACCAGGAGTAGGACTATAAAGCACAAGCACTGCAGCAGCACTAGAAAGATCATGAGCTACTTTAAAAAGAAAAAAAAAATCCTATATATTTCCGGGCTTTGTATAACTGTGTTACCACTGAGCTTATTTACAGTAATGCCTCTGTGTCTTCCAGAAAGCCACATGCCAAAGGACCGGAAGACTTAAATTATTTCTTTCTAAAAAGAAGCTAATATCTGGGCCGGAGATTCAATTCAGTGGAGTTAAGAATGATTTAGGGCGCCTGAACATCATTATGCCTGTCCTTTCCTAGTTAGCATGGCAAAGTCACCAGGAATAGCGATGAGCAGAGCCATCTAGTGAGGCCAGGAGGGATAAAGCAAGTCTTTACAGGGATCTCTGCTTTTGGAGAGGGGAAAAGTATTATTTAAATCACATTTAAGTTGGTAAGTGACTCTAGATCTGGTTCAAACCCGCAACATTTTAATAACTTTTCCAAATATAAATATATGGATACATATTTGATCAGCTTTCATCAATTAGTCCTCTTTCCCCTTCTTCCCATTTTTTTCTGCAGGTAAAGGAAAATCTGGAATTAAGAGTAATAGATTTTCTTGATCTTTTCATGTTTGCCCTCCCCATTTTCCCAAGTGCTGTGACTCGCTGACTTCTCCCCTTCCTTTCAGTTCCTCTTCCTTCCAGTCCCCCTGTAAGTGCACCAATAGCTTTTCTTTGCTACTTGCATTTTCTTGCAGGCAGCAAAAATAGCAAATGTTCCTACATGTAATACACATAATCAATTGAAAAAGTTAAATTCAGCAAAGCAACCTCTTGTATTAATATTTAAAGCATCATTTAGTATATTTGCTATTTGAACAGATACACTAAAACTCCGCATAAAAATAACTTTAATGACATTTCAAATTCAGCTATCCAGAAAACATCTTAGTTATATTGTGCAGCGTAGACCAGAATCAGCCTCTGCCCTGGTGAATCTAGAGGGACCCTGGTTCCCGTTACTGCTGCGGAACGGGGCTTCTGCTCCTGGTCACGCAACGGCTGGAAGCAGCATGTGGCTGTGCAGCCCTTGCCTGGACCCGGCCCGGTCTTACAAACCCACTAAAGGGAAGAGAAAAAAAAAAAAAAAACAAAACAGAGAGGTGCTAGAAATCCACAGCACAGTTAGGAACCTGGCTTGCTAAAATCAGTGGAATTTTGCCTCTTGAGTGAGAAAGGGGATTTCACTTGTATGAGCTCTCCTCCCTGCCATACAGCATCTTCCCGATGGACCCTTTTTCTCAGGGGATCCAGAAGGAGCCCTGGGAAGTTTTGCTTATGCCAGCATTAACCAGGCAGCAGGCAGGCTGCATCACCTGAGCGGTCCAGCTCCAGCCCCCCCCTTCCCAATTAGCTTATGGAATGGATCCCATGTCCCACCCAGCGGCAGGAACATTCATAACCCACGACGGGACACGTCGCGGTCTACATGATTCAAGCAGTGACTCAGACAAAGGCCGTGCATTCGTGACAGCTCTCACGGGGTCATGGCATTTAGAGAGAAGATCCACCTCTCAGATCACCATGTCTAACGATGATCCCTCTCTTCGAACTTCAGCCAGTCTTTCCAGAAAGACGTGTTTGATATTAAACTGATCGTTACACTTGATCTTGGCCCAAAGGGCACATGCCCCGGCTGCTGGATACACAATATTTGTACATAAACAAAATCTTTTTGCCTTTCAGTCCAGCCTCTTTTCCTAAGCCTTGTCTCATTCAATAATTCACCAGCTGTTCCAGAAAGCTTCAGTAGTAAGGAACTTTAATTGATTTGCTGATGTCTGGAGCTATGTTAAAATATAGAGTCAAATGTTAGAGGGGATTTGCTGCTGTGTGCACATGAACTTTGGAGAGCTGACTATGGACCAGCAGCTCTCCCCACCGGCCCTTCGTTAGCAGAATATAAGTTCCTGTGACTTTGAGCACCTAGAGCATGGCTGGGGCTGAGCTTCCCCTTGAACCGCCCCCAGTAAAACTGCAGCAGAAACCCAGCAGGAAGGAGGTTGCGCTGCTTGGAGCGGTCACGAACTTCCAGTTGGGCTTTGAATTCACTGATGCCTTCCCAGCTCCACGGGAGGGTGGTAACGGGTGTGCGAGGGTTGGGGACCACGGGCCAGGGAGAAGATAAGCGATGCTCTCACCTCCTTGCCCACCTTATCTCTGCCTGCACCACTGCTCGTGTCAGCTCTTGTGTGGTTTCACGAGGAGCTGCCACCCCGCACAGAGGGACGTGGGCACCCTCCAGCTTGAACCCTGCAGCAGCCGACACCGGTGTTCCCTGCCCCTTCTTTTAAATCTTGGCATTGTGATCCACCACCGGGAGGAGAGGGACAGGTGAGAGCCTACAGGGGCTGAGGGAAGGAAAGCTGCCTCTGCACATCACTGTCAGAGTGTTTATTTATTTATCACGTAACGGTAGTTACAGCTGGAAAAAAGCAGGATGGGGACTGCTGCCAGACAATGTATCTAGGGAGATGTTTTGTTAGTGCCACCAGCTGTCCCCTTGGAATAGAGAGCACGTCTGAGCCATGACTCACGCAGCCAGTGTCTTATTTCACTCTCACATCTATCCAAAAATGTTCCTCCAGCCCAAGAATGCGATAAAATCCTCCTTTCCCTGGCAATCACTTTTGCAGCCAGGTCTCTTCTACTGCCCCTTTGTGATCAGGAAATTGTTACAGCATTTTAATTTCAGGAAAGGAACTCCTGCTGCAGTTAGGGGAACAGCAGAAAACCTGCCTGGGAGACAGGGTCTACGTGAGATACTTGTTTAAGATGGGAAGAATGTCATCAAATTGTTCAGAGATGCCTCTAAAGTCAGTGGAGAAACTCTTCTGGACTTGGATGGATGCAGGATCAGACCTTCACATCCAATACTCCAGCAAGGCCAGAAAGCTTCTCCCAGACCAGGTTGTTACCTTAGCCTCGCCTTGCTAGCTGTCGCCTCTGCTGGCAGCATTCCCTCGCAGACAGCTCTTCAAATCCTACTGCAGGTTTGGTGTCTTTGAGGTCTCCTCCTCGCCATTACTTCATCTGGCTCTGTTCAGGCATTCTGGCCTCGATGCCCAGACGCAGTGAAGCCAGACCTTTTAAAAGAGAGGGAGACAGACTGCCAGATGTTGCGGGACACATCTGTCACGGGACGGAAAGCGGGTTTTCCCCCACCACCCCGGTACAAGGCGCAGCTGCTGGAGAGGATTACCTATGAGGGAAGAGTCCGCACCCACCGGCTGCATCCAGGGCGCTGGGTACGGCAAGAGGCCACAGGGCTCCGCTGGAAACCCGCTCGGTTTAGCCCTTGCCGTGGGGAGAGGGACTGGGGAGAGGCATGGGGCTGATTCTCATTCTCCCTGTGCGAGAGCTGGCGTGCGTGCGGATCTCTTGTGCCTCTTCTGTGGCCGAACAGCGATCCCGCTGTGCAGGGCTCTCCCAGCAGAATGAAATTCATAAGTCAACTAAATAAACCATTAAATCAGTGGGGAGAGGGGCAGGGTGGATGGAAGGCTCAATAAAAATGCTGGTTGGCGAGCGCAATGATTTTAGTTAACTGAAGCGCCGTTGGGAGATCCCTACATAAGGCTAGCCGCATCCCTGGCACCTCTCAGCACCCCTGCCCCAGCTCCGTCTCTGAATTAGCTGACGAAAAAAAATTTCCATCACTGGCTTCAGTCATTAGGCCCACGCACACACACCGGCGCGCACTTCGGGGGAGCTAGGGTCACTGAAAAAACAACCAAACAAAACTGAGCAAAGCTTTCATTCCTATGGCTCTAATGCAAAATGTCAGATTGACAGCAACTCGGTGGCATCCCTTTATATTTTTGGTGCAGGCAGACGCCGCAGGAGGGTGGCTGATGACTATTTAGTGCACTGCCCTAGATGGAGCTGTGAAGCAGCTGGGGAATAGAGGGAGAGTCTCAGTGCCGCATTCCCAAGATTAGATTAGAGCTCAGCCCTGAGCCCTGCAGAGGGGCCAGGCCAGTGAAAGCTAAAGGCTGCAGGAAAGAGGGGACCCTAGCCAGCAAGAGCTTCCAAAAATAAAGAAAAGTGTGTCAGAGGGACTGAAGAGGGGCTGGAATGCTTCTTTAAAGTATAAGGGTAAGAAGGAAACAAGCTGTCACTCATTAAGAGAGGATTCTCATCCCCAAAAACACTGCCTGAAATGTCAAAGGTGAGAGTAATTGGACAGGGGAGTTGGAATTTGAGCATAGTTACCATGCAAGAGGAAAAACACTACACCTGCCCACCAGGAAAGTATTTTAAGCTTAAAAATAAATAAAATTCTGCACCATGAAAATGAAAGATGTATGTTCCATAGATAGGATGTCTTGGAACTTGTCAAATCCTTGATTGCACTGTTGTCACAATACTCTCCATGCCAGCTGTGTCAGTCACCAAATAAACAACTTCTCATTGCTAGCAAACAGTGCGGGAGTAAAAGGGGGGGTATTCTGACCCCAGAATGCCTGCATTTCAACGGTGTTACTAATGAAAAGCTACAAAGGATATTGTAGCACAGAAAGGCAGGCTGGTGTTAGCAAGGGGGCTTGAAAGAGTAGCCAGAATCAATTATCTATAATCATGTATTATTTATTGTCTATGATAACAAACATATGCCATCGGCCAGATCATTTATTTCACGTTGCAATAGTGCAGACCCCTCTAAAGTCTACTAAAGAGCTGACTACAACAGTATCACAAAGACTGAGTTTGGCCTGAAAGCAGGTATTCACACCTATTTGATTTCTAAAGAATACAGTTTATCCTCCTCAGACTAAGAGCAGGTTTTCCACTAAGTACAGACTGAATACTCAATCAAATATAGCTTAGTATTTCATGTTTATCCGAATTTTGATGACGGTGGGTTCTGAACTAAGCACAGAATCCAAGGTACTGGAGACTGGATTTCCAATATGCTTTGGCTACAACGTGAGTTCTGCACAGCTACACATTTTCCATTTACTTTCACCCTCATGGCATAGCAGGATTAGTCTCTGAGAAAAATCTCACTCAGGTTTTCATTAGGCTTGGCTCACATGGGATTTATACAAACTTCAAATTATTTAAATTTAGAGTGAGAAACTGGAAGAATTTCACATAATCCTGAAGGAAAAAAAAAAAGAGACAACACCCCCAACCCGAACATATAAAACTCTTTCTAGAGCTCATGTGAAAGCTACGTTACCCCCGAGCATCCTTCTAAGTTACCACAGCCTCTTCAGGAAACCTGCCCGATACACTGCCGAGCAAACCAAACATCCCAAACTCGTGTCAATAAAATCTTTATAGTCCCTCTCATTGCTCTTTGCATGAAAGGCAGATTCCAACACCCACGCCCGTTCAGGCGAATCCCAGTTAAGTCCCTTACCAGAATGTCTCCAGCACTCTGTCCTCGCACACTGCTGACACCGCTCCCAGCTCCCACTGCGTAACCCCACACGCCGCGCTTCTCATCGCGCCTCCACGATTCTTTGGCTCCAGTGCAATCCCCCACTCAACATCTACATCCTCTGCGGCACCAAAGGGGAAACAAAGAGAGAAATACTGCAAGAATTAGTAAGCCCGGCAGTTTTCAACTGCTTACTCTTACCCAGCAATGTTACCGCTCCCAGTATGCTGGGCACTTTTCAAACATTCACACAGAGAGAAACATTCAAACAGAGAGAAAAAACACAAAACAATGGGCAGATGCTGAGCACACACACTACGAATTGCCCTGCACTAGAAACACTGCCCCACTGTGAATTATAAGGCTGACTTTAAAACATTTGGGAGAAGGTTCTGGCTTGCATTTACACCAGTACGATCTGACATCAACTTCAACAAGCCACATTTCCCCCCTGTTCAGCTCCTGGTTTCATTGTCCCTGCATGGACGAGCAGGGTGGAAGGCAAGGCAGGTCTCCTGCTCCTCTGAGCACTCCTGCTGTGATGCTCCAGGTGGCCCATGAGGCCAAATCCACCAACAACGGGGATTTTTCAGCAAGCCAAATGGGGACTGCCTCTTTCCCTTCTTGCCCAAGACAAAACAGTGGTTCTTCAAGGTCAGCAATATAATAAACTGGCAAAAGAAGGTACATGGAGAAGCTGCCAGCTCTGCACCTTGCCAGCTATCTGTCACACTAATGGATAAATAGATACTTGTGCCTCCAGGATTTTCCATCCATTGCTTAACCCGCCCACAGTGAAGTCGTCACTTAATTTTAAATTAAAAGGGGAGTGAGAGGGGTTGTTAAAAAGACCTAGAGAAAGCAAGGGAAGGAGGCGACATCTGAGAGCCCTGGGTCATCCTACCCCATCCAGCCTCTATCGTTGCTGCTTTGTTCCATATTTAGCTCCTGACAACTGTGCCCAGCGCAGGAACTCCCAGCTCTGTTTTTCCCTCCTCCCTCTGCTGCGTCCTCTCCCTTAGAGCTCTCGGAAATTGCTCTTTCTTTTTCCCAGTGGCCATAACTTAATACCCCTATACTCAAGAAGATGGCAGAAAAGCAGGAGGAGCCCAGCAACACCCAGAATGGTGAACCTGACAACGCCGAAGAGGGCGAGGAAAAAAAGAAGAAGAAGTTGAAGCGGGAAGACCTGCCACCATTTGAAATTGTGACAGGGTAAGAGGTTCAGATATAAATATGCGGGTGTGAGAGAGCGAAGTGGGGATGTTCAAAGGTCTCTGCCTCAGCTCTTACACTGGGTAATTAAAGATGGCATCTTCAGCCAGTGCACTTCTGAGTGTTCTTAAACAATCTAAGTATGGCTTGCTTTATTGTGGGATTCTGTTAGAAGTTTCCCTGAGTTTTAGAGAGGACGGATTCACAGCAGGCAGGCAGACAAATCTGTTTCTGTAGTGTTGACTGATTCCCTCACAGTGCAAGCAGTCCCACCGACTGCAATGGGATCGCTTGCCTGATGATACCGGCATGGAAGGTATTGGCCCTTGATGAGCACTGAATATTGATTTCTTGGTGTGATCAATGAATCTTGTCTGAAAGTTTCTCTATCTGTGGATTAGGAAAAATACCCCCGCTATGGCTGATTTGCTTTATGGACCTAAGGGATAGGTTTTTCAGGAGAGCTAGAAGTCCACATTTTCTAGGGCTCCACACCCACAGCTGGAAACTGACTTTCAAACAAGCCTAACTGGCAGAAAGGCACCAAAACGACAGGCAGTTTTCAAGACAGCAGAGCAGCAAGCAGCACCTTTTACTCCAGTGAGACTGGCCTTTGAAAAAGGCAAATAACAGAGATCTTCTAGGAAGCTGAACTCTGTCAGACATAATTGACAGCCGCAACTAGAAAAAACTGTAATCTGCTATCTCTAAGCATTTCAAAATGCTCATTGTAGTAGCAGCAAGATGCCCCGTGTCATTCTTCCCTCTAGCAGTCACCAAAGCAGCGTTCCCAGCGTGTAAACCAAAACCATGATTTCTTCCAGCTGCTTGAATGTAAAGTTCAGGCCAGACTCTAAAATCCCACTTGGAATCCTTCTGCCTGTGACGTGGTCACTGGTAAGAAAGATTTTAAAAATTTGAAAAAAAAAAAAATGGCTGGCATTTCTGAAAACTGTGCATGAGGCAGGACAGCACCTATGTCTGATCTCACACATTCCCGCACAGGGGTGAACAAAACATTTTCTTCTTAAAGTGTGCCTGCTCTGACAAATCACTTCTTGGGGTGGGACTGTTCACGGCCTTTGGTCTCCATCATACGCAATCACAGAAATCATACATATCTGCTAGAGCAGTGACTTCAGAAAAGCACATCCCTCTGCTAGCAATAGAGCCGAGACACCAAAAATTGTTTATCTAAGCCATTGGACCAACGACACCTATAGTGACAACTTCTAGACACTTAAGACACGTATTAAAATGAATCTCAATGAGGAAATCAGGTGTTTCAGCCTTAGAGCACTCACCTTGCAATTAGAAATGCTAAGGAAGTGGGCAGTATCTTCAAACTTCCTTGCTAACCCCAATAACCTGGATAGGAATTGGTGCACTAATCATGGATGAAAAATACTTTCTTAGTGTTATCCTGCAATGAAATTATTTGTTGAAATGATGAGGGTGTTGCAGAATTCACCTGGACTTTCCACTCTGTAAAGGCAGCAGCAAGAATGCAAGGGATGACACGTCATTAGGTTTGAGGCATTTAGAAAATCCCCAAAGATCACCATTTAATGACAATCTTCAGAGAAGCAGAAGAATGAAGGTTTCAACTTTTCCCTTCCCATACACCACAAGTGAGCCGTGTGACATTTTCACTGGATGATCTTTAAGGTCCATTCCAACTCTGACCATTTTAAGATTCTGTGACATGTGCTTGCAGAAAGGGGTAACAATAGGAAAACTAAACCTGCCAAGGCTGAGGAGCGAGCTGCCCTGCTGGAACTGCAGCAGGCAGAGGTGCTACAGTAAAAGTGGCAAGTGATGCAAGGAAGCCTCGGGTAAAGCTTTTCTAGGGATGAGTTAAAGTCTGTGCTATGGCATCTACATACATTAAGCTGGTACCAGATGAGTTTCACATTCTATACCCTGATACCAAGCAAGACAGGAGGTTTAAGTTTCTGAAATGAAAATACTCAGACATGTGGTGAGGGCTCGTAGAGCTGTCAGTATGTATTTATACCGTCCTCATCACAACATTATTTGGAAAGTGCTTATAAATATCTGGTGAATTCCTGGAGGAATCATGACCAAGTCTCCTCTGATTATTAGTTTATTACTAATATGCTGGCTGTTAAAGGTGAGAATAAGGCAGTAAAGCAGAAATCCTAAAGGATCCTGAAGGAAGTACAGAAAAATCCAGCAATTTTTACTTTCATTTTAAGAAGTATGCTGTGAGTTCAGACTGTGCCTCGACCTGGTATGATCACTGCTTGAATTTTTCTAATTATTTACAAATTTTCAGCCAATAAAGCCAGTTATGTGAATTATGAGAAAACACGTAACTGCAAGTGTGGAAGCACTTAAATCCAATTACACTGCATTTCAGTTTTAGCCCTTGGATTAGGGGCATCTTACGACACACAGCCAAGTTTTCAAGCTGTTGCTTATAGCCCTAAGGAGTCTGGCTTACAAGAAAAATACTAGGAACCTAATCACTCTGTTTATGAATATTAACCCCTTTTTTGTCAACATTTGGCTCTACACAGCTCTGGCTAAATAAAAGCCCCATCTGTGTACATTTCACAACATTTAAGTAGACACATTTATTTACACTTTCCCCAGGGTGTAAATGAGGCTCCTTCTAGCAGTGATAAATCCTTGGTTCCTTTTACAGTTTATCATTACAGGCTTTCTATAATCAATGAGTCCAGTGGGAATGTGTTTATTTGTGAAGTTTTCAAAGAGCAAGCAAAAGGACACTTTTATTGGCTCAAGTAACCTAAGACCATAGTATAAGTAGTCATTGAACAAGTATTTAAGTCTAAAGAATATGTCCTACTTGTTTACAGCATCTTTTAGATAATCCTACATTTTTATTCTCTCATTAGAAGTTCTCATTCTCTTCTCCTACCCAGCATGCAGTAGTGCCGAGGTCATGCTGGGCAGCTGCTGTATTCCTCCAGCCTACCTTATCTCAGCAAGCTTAGGAGCACATTTTGTGTTCAGTCCTGTACTGTTCTTACAGATTGAGGTTTCTGCCTCAAAATTTCAATCTTTTCCATCTCAATATGATCTAACAGATAACAAAACACTTTGCTACCCAAGGCAAACACCTCGATAAATTAGGTTTAGAGGCATTTAGAAAATCCCTAAAGATCACCATTTAATGATGATCTTCAGAGAAGTGGGAGAATGAAGATTTCAACTTTTCCCTTCTCACACACCCCAAGTGAGCTGTGTGACCACCTGTATCCTACTGTTGGAGCAGGTGATTATTAAGAGTATTGTGACAGTTCAGTGCCTGTCAACAATTTTTAAAAGAATCTTCCACATACATAAAACTCACCTGCAAGTCTTACACTGAATGTCATGCCTTTACTGGAGAGGGAAATGGCAAGAAAACTTCGCTAATTGCAAGAGAAAAAAACAACAGCAGAAAAGCAATTAGCCTAGTCACTGAAATATCTGCAATTTGTATATTTTAATAGATTGTGAAGTCATATGCAAGATGACACAATTTTTATGTTCGGCATTTATAGCAGTACAGCTTCCAGTGTAAGAAAATATGAGAACAGAACTAACATCTCCTAGGCATGTTTTGTTAGCATTATCTTTCCTTAACATTGGAACAAAAAAAAAAAAAGGGGGGGGGGCAAAAGATTAATATTAACATTTGTACACCACTTGTCATTCAAACATGGGAAAATAGGCTTGCCAAGAAATTAGTCATTTACTCAGAAACAGTCTACTCAAAGGTAGACTTGAGTTTACAAAGAAGTTGGCTTAGTTCATTGTAGTAGCTGACACAGTGATTTCAGGGATGTATTTTGATGCTCAATTGTTTGCAAAGAGTTTTAATGTACCCAAATAAACAATACAATTACAATACTTCACTTTGCAGGAAGTTATGAGGGTCATCTACCAAGCATGCTATAACTCACACGTGAGATTACACAGCATACAGCATTTAAGTAGGTATGCAGTCTTACAGTACATATGGTTCACTCTTGCCCATTCTTTCACCACTGAATCACTCACTGCAGGGTTTTCCAGTTACTCACAGGACCGCAGACACCTTGTCCAAATCCCCACCGCTGGGACGAGTCACATAGCAAGGACGCAGCTAAGCCCTGTCAGGACAGAAGTTTACAATTCACACTTGCACTGAAATGTCCTCCCTGCTCTGGTTTACACGGGATTAAGCAGATTCTTGCTAACTAGCACATGCAGCTCATTTGTTGCCTACGTATCCATGATCAGCAAATTTTCCAAACTCTCAGCCAACTACTAACAGACTTGGAAAATGCCCTTAGCTTTGTTTATATTCTTTATCGGAAACTTATTAATCAGCCTGATACATATTCCATGTTGCTAGGAGGGCAGATTTAGGTGAACTTCCCAGATAATCTTAGACAGATGCCGTGATGATAAGCACTAAAATCCATCTAGAAGGCCCGACTAAATACACCTCTGAGTCAATACATCCTGGAACAGATCACTGCAGTTCATCAAAACAAACAGACTCCATCTCACCACTGATGTAACGAACCGCTCTGCGGTCAAGAGAGTTAAATCAGGAATGAACTTCCATGTGACTCCAATGAGCTACATTTAAATACATGATGATGTTATTTTAAAACAACTTATTGTGGCCTTACAAACTTAGCTCTGAAACAAGGCAATGGGTGGCTTATGTCAGACCCACCATAGCTGGACTTTAAAGAAATCATTAATTAAAGAATCATTAAATCATTAACCAAAGAACCACTCGTTACCTAGGATATAAAGCACTATTCTCAGAAGGATGTGGGTTTTTTTTTTTTTTGTCTCAAAGAACAAGGGAAAGGAGTTCGGGGAATAAGAGGTACTATGCTAAATTGGAGTCTGATAATGTTCTTTAATAAAATCGGTGGATATCTTGCCGTTCATCTTAAAGAAACTGAGACTCACTCTAACAGGTAACTTTAAGCAATCAAACGTAAGGGATGCCAAAATGCTAAGAAATGGATGTTAAAGTAGTCTTTCTGGGTAGGTTAGAAATTGTGCAAGCTTCCCTTATCTAGGCTTGTGCAAACCCTCATTCCAAACCAGAGAACCATAGACCAAATCAACCAAAGCAGCATCATTTATTTGCTCATTAATCAAAATAGAAGTCTGTATCCACACTACTGCTTCTCATCTCTCTCATCAATACACTGCCAGCTAAAACAGTAATAGCATGGAAAGCTCCCAAACAGGCTTTTCTATTGTTTGAGTCCTGTCTTGTGCAGATTTCATCTCAGCAGAATTGAACAATGTAAGGATTTAATTACATCATTTAAGAAGCAGCTGAAAACCTGCTTCTGTAAAATTTCTAAAGCCAAACGAGTACTCTAAACTTCCACCGTCGCAAATCAATGATATGTGAAAAGAATTACGGTGGTCCTTGACTGACAGCAACAGTAGATATTCCCAGTGTAGATGCAATTCTATGACCAAAACTGTTTCAACTCGTACATCTTGCTGCATTTAGAAGACTAATGATCTTCCTCTTTCAGTACAAAGTACAACTGTGCCAACCTAACCGCATCAACTCTCACACCATTTGGCTGGTATAGTACACTGATATTCCAAGTGAAGTTGTTCATCTGTAAAATCACACTGTTGGGAAATCCAAAACAGAAGTGGGAACTATAACTCCAGGCTTTTTACTGCCAATCTGTGTAGCAGGACCAAATGGACCCTAGATACTACTGCAGTATCACAAAAAATTAAATTGAGAGGGTGTTCTTTTATGTTTTAAGTTTCACAAAAGCCAAAAATGCCACAGGACTTTGGCAGCAAGAAAATTCCTGGCTGCATTAAGACAAGTATGGAACATACACATAACTGGAGAGAAATTTCTGAAACTTTCTAAGTGGAATTAAATATTTATGGAAAATTGTGTTTAAACTTTTAAAATAACACCACCAAAGAAGCTTGACAACAGCTATAATTTACTCTGAGTTATGTATTTAGACAGCACACTATTTCCAATCCTTTTCTAAGGAAAAAGCCATTTGCTTACAGTACATAATGTAAAATTCGCAGCCAGGTATTACATGCAGAACTCCTAAGTGCCTGCTCTCTGGTCTTTCCACTCAGACATTCCCATTTCAATCCCTCTGACTTGCAGAGAATATCATGCTGTTGGGGGCTTTTCATGCAGTCCTAGCAAAGACTTATCCATTGCACTCTATAGGAAGACATCCACTAATTTTAAAAGGCATCAGATCCAGCTCTTCAGGAACAGCCCTTAGTCCTGACCCGCAACCATCCCACGCCGGCATTTCCCACTAACAAACTGGCAGCACATTCACTCGTCATTCCCACATTACTAAGTGAGCATAACATACTGATTTTGATTCTCTTCACTCTTTTCCATACTGTTCACTTCCACTGTCTCTGGAGACATCCTGTGAGACGCTGCATCACAAATTGTTCTTTCCTCTCAGCAGCACGACGCTGTGCCACTTGCTCCTGCAGCCTCACTGCTCTCCCCAATTAAAATTTGTACGAGTCTGAGAATCTCTCCCGACCTTTGCTCAGTGTACCCCCTGGAGAGGCCTGACATTATAATCTGACTATAGATGAGACAGGAATGAGTAAGACACTTACTGTTTTACAAAGATTCATTATTGCCTCACTGGGAATATCAAGGTTATAGGTCCACCTAAAGCTCAGATGAGAGGAGTACAACATGCCAGAAGATTACTAGTGTGTAGTAAATGAAACGTTGTGTTACTACTTTTCATTATTTCACCTTGGCTACTCTGTACAGTCTTCACTCCCATCCTTTGTAGCATTTAGCAGGTCACAAAGCACGTTGTCAGCAATATCTTTTCCATCTTTCCACCTAACATCCTTCAAGTACTAGTTCTTGTACTGATGTAGTACGTACTCCACAGTTAGATGCTACAGGGAGCCACCAAGAAAGCCTGGTACTCCATTAGAAACCAACAGGTACTATGAGATGATGCAGCTTTCCTTTTGCACCTCTTCAGTCAGCAATATATAAAAGCTATATACAGTATGTTAAGGGACTCATTTTAACTTCCCTAAATAACAGCTGACTACCTTGTTTGGGTGAAACGGGACTGTAAACACATTACTCACTGTGATGATTCACTTTGGACCATGCTTACTTAGAAACCCAGAATGGAAGAGGTGCACAACAAATTAAAAAAAAGTATCTGAAGTTTATCAATAGTACCCATGAGACAGCTATCAAATTTCAGTGGGAAACACATTTTTTCATAGCAAAGCTACCTCAGATATTTTATTAAACCAAAGTCACAACACAATCCTACTGAATATTAGTATTCAACTGATACTGGAAGACTAAAACTAGAACAGATTAAAACTGCAACTAGTCAGTCCCACTTGCCTCTACTAAGAGGAAATCCGGACTGCAAAAGCACTGGGGGTAAAACATTAATTAGCAATGCCACAATTATAATCCTAACAATTTAGGACAACAGATCCCACAGATTAACACTGCAACACCACCCTGCAAGAACTATGTTAATGGCCTAGAAAACAGTAGAACAGTTCGGTCTATGGGTGCATTAAGACTGGGAAAATGCCAATTGCTGTCCTTCCTTACCCACAATAAATACCATAGTCTCAAGAAATACATTTCAGAACCAAGTTGCTCTTCAAATACTCCAATGCACATACCAGAAACTCCCAGTACAAGTTTGTTAAAATTAAGTGAAAAAGACTAAGTAGTGAGAATGGGCCTGGAAGTGTCACCACACAGCAAAACTAGATGAGTATCTCATAATGTATTTTTATCCTCCTATTAAAAGGCACCTCCATTT
The DNA here is from genome assembly GCA_008921705.1 of Burhinus oedicnemus. NCBI lineage: Eukaryota > Metazoa > Chordata > Aves > Charadriiformes > Burhinidae > Burhinus > Burhinus oedicnemus. Next base: position 811,678 of record VFFE01007624.1, on the reverse strand, counting down.
AATACACAGAGAAACACAGCCATTGTAGATGCAGCAACTTGCCCAAGATCACACACAAGAATTAAACTAACGCTATAACCCTTTATTATCTGCCCCTGAGATGCTTCTCTCCTCTCCACTCTCTATAGGGAGCGCCTCCCAGCCATATTTTTCAAATTCCAGTTCAGGAACGTGGAATACAGCTCAGGCAGGAACAAAACCTTCCTGTGTTATGTTGTGGAGACCCAAGGCAAAGAGTCAGTGACTTCTCGGGGTTACCTAGAAGACGAGCATGCGGCTGCCCATGCAGAAATGGCTTTCTTCAACACAATTTTACCAAAGTGTGAATCAAGCCTCCGCTACAACATCACCTGGTACGTCTCCTCCAGTCCCTGTGTGACCTGTGCGGATCGGATAACCGAGACCCTAAAGAAGAACAAGAACCTGCGTCTGACAATCATGGTAGGGCGCCTCTTCATGTGGGAAGAGCCAGAAATGCAGGCTGCCCTGAAAAAAATGAAGTCAGCTGGCTGCAAGCTGAGGATTATGAAGCCTCAAGACTTTGAGTATGTCTGGCAGAACTTTGTGGAACAGGAGGAAGGAGAGGAAGCAAAGGCTTTCGTGCCATGGGAGGACATTCAAGAGAACTTCCAGTATTACGAGGAAAAGTTGGCTGAGATTTTGCACTGAAGCTCACGTGAGTGAGGATTTCCACCTGGTCACCTATCACCTTGTATTAGCATTACAGACTCTCATTTTTCTTCAGGTTGTTGAAGGTGTAACCCAGAGCCAATTTCAGTTACTGTTACTGTCATATATAGCTGGCCGGGTTTGCCTGTACCTGAATATTGAGAATAATCCCAGGCAGCAACTTACCCTTTCAAGGGTAGTATCACTACAGTGGGCTTCTCCACAGCACACACTTAATGGATTTAGTGGCCCTTCCCCCCCCCATTCAGAGTAAATACATCCAGGAACAAAGAATAAAAAGGTACTAGGGTCACTAGGTACAACAAAAACACCTCATTGTTCCTCACATGCATGATATTCAGGATACATGTGGAAACAGTGAAAGGAATGTAGAGAAAAAGGGATTTCCTCCACCCCTCAAAGTCTAGCCCTCTAGAAAAAAAACCCAACCAACCAGTAAAGGAAATCAGTTATCATTGCAGAATTCCTTTTTTTTTTTTTTCTTAAGGGGTACTTGAGCCACCCATTTAAGCAAAAAAGCATGAAAGCATCTGAAGCTTTTAACATGTCTTTTTCCTTCCTCAGGACCAATTCAGAAAAGATCTATTAAGAGAGATGCAACAGACTTGGACATCTGGGACACTCCTGCTTTCCAAAGCTTTGATTCCAGCAGGATGGAGCACCAGCTTCTGGAAGACTAGGCCCTGATGGACTACAAATACATATACAACAAAGATCTGCGGTGTTGGGATTTTTTTGGTTTATTTTGTTCCTTCCTCCCTGCCCCAAACAAACCCATGCTGCCTCTGCTGATAGGAAAAAAGGCGGCAACATACAGCGTGGTTAAAGCCTTGAATGAGATGGATTGCAGTGGACCTACAGGAAAGGCTGTAGGCCTCCCTTGTGGGACAGCTTTTCAAGATCTTAGAACAAAGTGCCCAATTAGATAAGTGCATTTAGAAAGTACATACTTCATAAATGTTAGAAAGAATGGGATTTAAGATTAAAAAAAAAAAGTTTTCTTCCTGTGTCCTCAATAATCAGGGCTGTGATTTAAATTAGGGCTAACCAGTCTATTGTAAGTGATGATGGAACCCCAAGTACTTGATTTCAAACACCTTATCCCCTTGTTCAATGATGTTTGTGATATAAAACTGAGAAAAGCAAAGCGAAATAAAATTGGAAGTCACTGCAAAAACCTATACCACTGTTTATTCCTTCTTCTCTATTTGCAAGTGGTCCTAAATTTAATCTGACAAGTGAAACATCCTGGGACAGCGACGTATGAAATATTTTGTAGCTGAAGTGAGCATGATGAGAAGGGAGAATTACTATATGCCAAAAAAAAAAAAAGTAATTCAAGAGTACATACAAGTGTAGGAGACAGAAAGAGTAAAGGCATATCACTTTCCGTATCAACAAGGCACAGACCAAACAAGGGTCACAGGGACCCTCATCAGCTAAGAAACTGAGTCAGATAAGGTTCGTTCTTGCTATCAGTTCTTCACCTTGATTTCTCCTGCACTGTCACAAGCTGCAACGGTGCTAGACACACCCCCCACCCGTCTCTTACCTCAGTCAACTGCACTAAATTCTGGCATAAATTTTCAAGGCAGAAAAAACAAGCGGCAACAAGAACACCTTCGTGGAGCCGCTGTGGATTTCATCTCTTTGCCACTAGATTTAAAAAACAAACATAAATAAGCGTAAGGACTAAATCAATGAGCAGTCTTGATGTCCACTCTGGATCAGCTCAATACTCCAAGTTTCTATTTCTCTTACTGAGTTTATTTTTTTTTTACTCCAGTTGTGTATGTAGCTACAGCAATTATCCACCAAGTTTACAAAGGATGGTCAACAGTGAGAGTAGTAATGTGAAGCTCTTAAAGACACAAACAGGATTTGCAGATCTGCATTGCCAAAGAAACCACGTAACACAGATTAACCCACAATGCTAAGAACAGAAAACGCTCCACCCATTCCATACATAGTGAAAACCAGGTAGGAACCCTATGTTATGCTACAAATTTCTCAACTCTTACATCCCATCTTTTAGGTTTATTCGACCTATCTGGCATTTTTCTGGGAATTCAGTATGAGAGAAGTCAAAAAGATTTGTTATTATGGGAGGGTAGGAAGAACCAAACATAAAAGAAATGCAGAGTATATGATAGTTCTTCAGTACTGGAACCAAACTTTCAAAAATCACGTGTTTACCAATGATGTGATGAACTAAGCGTGTTACTGATTTGCTTTTGCTACTGCTGACATCAAACACTAACCTACATGTAACAGCCCAACTACAAATGCAGTAAAAAAAAAAGGAAATATGAAAAATAAACCTTAAACTCCATACTGTAACATTTAGAGCACATCAGTCATTCACCTGTGGATTCTCAGAAAACTGAGTTCTGCAGACTGTACCAATTATACGGTATAAAAGGCACCGACAAGGTGTCTTTACACATCTCCAGCACTCACCTTCAAAACCCAGTTTTCCTCCAGAATACAGCCGCAACACATACAGACATGGGTATGTTTTTCAAAAGGACCATGCTATGATCTGACAGCAGAGTACTGAAGAGCTATTTATTTAATGTTGACAGCATGATTCTTAGTGAGTACAATCTCGTAACAAATTTGTATTTGTGGCCTGAAGGCAGAAATTAGATTTTTAATCCTGTAACTAAGAGTAAGTAAACTGTATGCCAGATATGAACATTGCAAAACTTTAAAAAAAAAAAAGTGACAGGGCTCTACAGGTCATCATTACCAACCGTAACTACAAACCAACAAATACCTAACCAACAGGCAGCTCCAATTTCACTCTGCACAGGAACTGTCAGCTGTAAGTCGCTCTAGCGCAGGCAGGTCCTCCATGGAGGACCAGTGACATCTGGTGGCTTGCTGGGACAGACTGGGAACTCCCTGAGGGTTACCACAACTTTCTTCACAGGCTCCCTGAACACATCTGAAATTAGCTGTTCTGGAGCTGGTTTTTTTGTTGTTAAAAGCCACTGCCACTGACAACACAAGAGTGAGCTATGCTCAGACGAAGAATGTGCTCAGCATGCAGTTTTCCCCCTCATCAGTTAACAGTTTTCCACTCCTGAAAGCAAGGGAAACGGGGCTCTCTTTAAACTCTTGCTCACAGACTGTAAACTGTGATCTTTATATCCGTGTCTTCAAACACTTGGTCAAGTATTGCTGAAACTTTATTCCAATCCAGGCCATCAAGTCCACATCCAATCCTGGAAAATAAGACATCAGAACAGCTATAATGGCCTCTTTTGGAGCACGCTATGAACAATTAGCCCTTCGAGCAGCTACAAGTTTACACAGCACTAACTCAGCTCACCATACATCAATGTAATGCAGTTAAAATAAGGAAACAACCAAGCTCATATGTTTTCCTATCATTTGAACACACTGGGAAATGCAAGTTTCATTTGCACAGTTGAACAGAAATTCATACTTGAACTCTTATTTCATGGCAGGGGATCATCTCTGAAATATCCTTCTATGCAAGAAACACTGAAGTATTTACACCGCAGTAACTAATTTTCTTACCTAGGCATGGAAATGTCAGTAACTCCATTGTTCAGACAGTGAGCTTTCATGGCTTCTAAGCTCTTTTGCATATTCTCATATGTCGGTTTGTGAGAAACCTTCTTCTTTGTAATCTAAGTATAAATGTAAAAGGTCAGTTGTGCCTTCAGCATAATCACTGCAAAATCATCTTTTTAAAAAACACATTCCACTACACACTGAAACTCCACACCCAGACTTGCTACTGTGAAGGGAAAAAGACTTGGAAAAAGAACTATGTTTCACAGCTTAAAATAGTGTCATTTAGCAGCTAGTTCTGCCAATTTAAAGTTATCTATACATACAGAAGAGAGCGTGGCTTCTCCTTGACTAGCAAGATTTGAGTAATGCATCTCACGCTTTTTCTTCAGAAGAAACTCAAAAAAACCCTACAATTATTAAAGCCCTCATCATTATATCGAACAGAGCTTAGTCACAGAAAAGTGCGTGAGTAACATCCCACTCTTACCAGGTAGTAAATATATCGGTCCTCTCTCTGGAGAACTGCCACCTCCCCAGTCTTCTTTTCTGAAGTGAAAAAATCAAGAATGTATTTTTAAAACAGTTACATTACACTACATAATTCCCCCTGCACCCTACATAGCTTGGAATAATATACCCTTACTGCTGGAAATCAAGGTTTTCCCTTCAGCTCCTGCATGTCCACCCCACGTGTATCACTCACGTTGATCCAACAGTTCTTGTACGCCTCCAAACTTTTTCTTAAAAAGAACAGCTATGCCTGCGCCCATGCGACAGTCCTCACTGATGCAATGAGCCAAAGCATCCGTCTGGGGGCATGAGAAGAGGTCTCCCTTAACACACTTGATCTGGAAAATACCACAACAAGAAAGGTAAATAAAAATAAGCTGAGTGCTGACTTAGGCAAGAGAATATTTGGATACCAGGGAAATCTGGCAAGCCTGTACACTGAAGAGTGTAAGGCACTGAGTTTAAGACGCAGTTCACAAGTGAATGAGTTGGCATGAACACATTATACAGACTATCTTTTCTAAATCAGTTACAAGTATCATATGGCAGCTTAGCAGTTAATTTTACAAAAATCAATTATGTAACAGAGAGTACAACTGGATTAGTGCACATCTTCAGCATGCTATCAGTGTGTCAATGCTGGATATCCCCATTCAGTTAAGTGGGTAAGTTCTGTGCTTGTTGTACAATATCTGCATCACTGACATAAGCACAAAAGCACAAGAAATTTAGCATTTTCAGCCACTTTCCTCCAAAAAGCTACATAATACAGCCAGCTGCCACATTGTTAGGGGGACAGGAAGGTCTCTTTACAGAGACACACATCACAGCAGTAGCCCAGGTAACCCAGTTTCTACACACTCTCTCCTCCTGATCCTTGGAGAAGTGGGTGGCCATGGTAACATGGGCTATGGTGAAGACTCCTCCAGCTAGAAAGACGACAGAGAGAAAAACAGAGTTAGGAACCCCAAACTAGGCAATAAGCTGATATACCAGAAGGTGCAAGGCTGAGCCTACTCAACCTATGGGACAGGTAGGACAATCAAGACACTCCTGAAAATATAAAAGGAGGAGGCCAGTAGCCCCGAATAGTGTGGTGCAAGCTCTCCCACTACAGCCCCATAGTTCCAGCCCACGAGGTGGAAGGAGGCCCTAGTCCAGGGTCACCACACAATTAGCACCCACAGGCCTTCCATCCTCCTCCGAGCCACCCCTGCCCCTTCAGGAAACCCTCCAGCAGGCCACACCCGCGGGCACAGCGTGAAAAATGATCCGCCGGGCGGGAGCCTGCGCCACGAAGAACCTCCCCAGCGCTCCCCACATCGGCCAACCCAATCCTCCCCTGCTCCACCACAGCGGCCTTCTGGCCACACAAAAATGGCCGCCGCCGCTCGCCTCTCTAGGCAGGCAGGAGGACCGCCCTCTCTATGATACTCGCCGAGAACATTCCGCGGGCCAACCTACCGCGGCACATGCGCAAGACTCCCAGAGGCGGAGCCTAGCTAAAGCGAGGAAGGAGGTGGAGCCTCAGCCGGCGCTTGCGCATTGCTGGCCGCGACGACCCTAAGAGGCGCGCGCACCGCCTGGGGCGCAGGCGCAGTAGGGGCGGCTGGGCAGGGCGCAGGTGGGCGGTGCCCGGCGCTAAGGGCCGCGACGAGGGAGGGGCGGGGCTATCCGGGGCGCGCGTCGCCGTGCGCCTGCGCCGCCCGCGCCCGCCCCCTCCTTCGCCTTTGTTCGGGGTTGGGCGCCATTTTGCGCGGTGGCTGAGTGGAGGCGCTGATTGGGTTTCGGGGGCCGGTAGCGGAGCCAATCAGCGCGGGACCCGAACCGGGGGAGCGAGGCACGGTGAGTGCGAGCAGCCAATATGGAGCCCCCGAGCGCCGGCCCCAGCGCCGGGATTGGCGGGGCCGAGTGACCAGTCAGGAGGCCGCTCGCAGGGCCGGGGCCGGCCGGCCGGGCGCTGGGGGAGGCGAGGGGACGGGGCCCGGCTCCGCCG
>VFFE01007624.1:758989-787179 GCA_008921705.1 Burhinus oedicnemus | reverse complement strand
GGGGGGGGGGGGGGGGGGGAGAAAATCTCTTCTTTGTGAATGGGTGTGGGAGGGTACTGAGATTAATGTAAGGCAAAGTTTGTATATAGTTAAAAGTTTATAATTTTTTTTATATGATGCATTTTTTCAAGTGTATTTTGGTCTTTAATAGATGCAATTGTAAGTACTGTGTACACTATCCAGCTAATAAAACCTTATAAACGGAGAACAAGCTTTAGCTCTGTTTTTCAGACCTTCTGCTCTTTTCAGTCGAGTGGCCGCAGTGACATGGAGCGGTGAGGGCTCCATGAGCACTGAGAAACACCTAGGCAGCTGGCGAGCTTTCCTGCCTTCCATGAAAGGGAGGAGAAGGGCTCAGCTCTGCTTCCACCTTGGTGGATGGCTGGGTGTCCCCCTGCTGCATGTCTGCCCTGTGGGGAAGCACCCAGACATCTTGGTGTCCATCATTGCCTCCATCCCCACCCTGCCATGTTGCTGCCTGAAGAGACTGTTATGCCCGCCCTTGGGGCTGGGCTGCTGGAAGCTGATTGGCTGAGGGAAGCTGGAGTGTCCCACTGTGGGTGTTCATTGGATGAGTGTTGCTCTGGGGCACCTCTGATTGGCTGGTGAAGAGAGCTTCCATCTTGCCCACTCCTCACAGGCTGAGGTAGTGCTTCAAGATGGCGGCTCTAGGGTAGTTTGCATGCAGGAGGCAGATTGTTTGAGGAAGGACTGCAGGAAGGATGGTAGGAGGCCTTGCATCGCAGCTCTGAGCCCAGGGAAGCTGCTGTCACTCTCCTGGAGCTGGGAAATGGCATCACTGAGCTGGGGGAGGGAAGGAAGGTTGCTTTGAGCTGGCCAGTGTTGCTTTTGTGTGACCTTTAAGTGTGGGGAAAATGTTCAGTGAGTCTGGGCTGGCAGCAAAGAGGATGCACGGCAATTATTGTTTGAAAGAAAAATTACCGTTCTAATCATTAAGGGAAGTATGCCTAGTAGTCATACTGTGTTCCTTCCATAGCTAAGCCAGCTGCTGGGTATCTGTTGGCATAATGCACGACGTGCTTCTCTGACATGCCAGTCTCTTTGCATGCTTGCTGCAGGATTCATTGCATTGAATAATTATGCCTGAAAGGCCATGCAGAAGAATCAGTGATTATATAGAAGCTGCCCTGGAGCACAGGGAGAGTCCTATGGGTGCAACAATGGAATCTGTACTGGGGTGCACAAGTGTAAGAGATGATAATTGAACTTCATGTTACTGAAAAGCTCTTCTTTCTAAGACATTCATTCCTTTATATTCTTGGTTACCTTCCAGGAAGGCAGTTTCTTCTTGTCCCCAAATTCCCAAGTATCATGTCATTATCTTTTTTGGCCAAATATGACTGAATGGACACCCTTAGAAAGTGCTTATTTCTTGTGTTTTGTCACAAAAGGAAGTTTTCCTCTTAAGAGGACTGGGGAGGCTTTGGAAGGTTTGAGAGATTGTCAGTTTCTGTGTCTGCCTGCTGATCCCTCTCAGGCATGCTGTTGCTTCCACCTGTGCTGCTCAGGATCTCTCAGCAGCGTCGGAACTTAAACATTCACTGTGATAACGTAAATGCTTCTATCAAGGCTGAGGTCCTGCACTGTTAGGCAATCTTGTGGTATCAAGCAGTTGTATGTCACAGTATTGTTGAAACAGTTCCTGTGTAAGTTTACAGTTTGCAAAGCTCTTTGGGTTAAAAGCAGTCATATAAAAAGGCAAATACTGTGTTCTGCCTATTTTTTTTCCCCCTGTGTTCTTGAGATGTGCACCCTTTTAAAAGGAATACACTGAACTTCACAGGTTTTTGTAGCTATGTGCCATGTTCTTGAAAGAACCCTACTGCAGTTCTGGGGGCCTGGTTTTGCCCTCACTGGTGCAAAAGCATCTCTCTATCAGTAGCAGTTGGAAGCACACACAAATATCACTAGCTGGCAACAAACAGAACAAAAAAAGGAAAGTTTTATGCCAAACACAATTATGTTTCTTTCTCCTGCAGTGGATGCCATAATGGTGTTTTCCAATGAACAGCTGTGAGTGACATCTTTACACTATCTGTAAAACAGCTTGGAAGTATTGGATGGCATGTGTTTAGCTACATTTGAAGTGGTCCCAGAGCTCCAATGGAAAATTGGCGTGTACTTCTAATGCCAGTTATAACGGGGCATGACTGTACTGCCTATGTTAAGTATCTGAATTAGGGGAGATGGTGTCCCCATAGGTGAGATAGGAGAGAAGTTCCTCCAGCAGGCAGTTCAGGGTGTCCAGTTAGGTCCTGCTGTTTTAAATATCTTCTGAAGGTGCCTTTTTTCCTCTGCCGAATGTATAGGATCTGGCCTCCTAACTCAGACACTGTTGTTACGTGCTTCGGGGCCTCCACAGGCCGGCAGTCACAGTGGGTCCTGAAGAAAGCTGGCCTGGTTTTCTGTCACTGCATTGCTGGCAGCTCTGGAATCATGATGAAATGCAGAAATGCTGGAAGTGTGATCACTGGCAAATAGAGCAGAATAAATCCTCAAGGACCTCACAGCTGAAGATTCGTGAATGCAGAAGAGCGTGAAGGGCAGTGGCCCAAGGGAGCAAGCAGGCATTATAGGCCTGTAGGGAATGCCCTCAGCACATAATAGGTTATCTGATTACAAAGCCACTCAGATATTGATTTTTACAGCTTTTTGCTTTATTCTTAATTTGACATTCTTTTCAGTTCCCTAACAAGAACAGGAGCAGACTAATTTAAAGTAATGCCTCACTTTGGAGAGAAGTTCTTCTATCTGCTAATCTTGGGCTGGTCACGGTTGCCAGGATCTTGTTCTTTATTGCTTAGTTTTCCTTTCTGGTAATCAATGTTTTGCAATTGCTAGGCACGGGAGAGAAGTTAGACAAGAAGTTGAGAACAATTGAAGAGGTATTCTAAAGTGCATAGAATGAATAAAATTTTGTACTACTAATGTGAAGTGAATAGGCTTGGTAGGCTGGGTCTTCTCTTTCTGTAGGTTCTTCATGCAACAATACTTTGCTGATTCTTTGTACTTGGAGAAGTTAGATACAATAATTTGTTCCAAAAATGTTCTCAGGTTTCAGTGACTTCCAGAGGAAGAGGAAAGGTATGAATGAGGGAACTTCATTTTGTCTAGCAGGAGACTCCTTGGTCTCTGTAGTTTGTAGTATATCCAAAATTCAGTTTACTTTCAGTTTGCTTTCTGTTGGTCTTTCAAGACATGGAGCAGAACTGGATGGTTGACGTTGTGGCTAATAAAATGTTGTCCTTTTCATCTCTGCGTTTTGCTCAGATGTCCCTGGCTTCTTAGGTATATGGCAAATTTTAGCCAATTTGCAAAACTGCTCCTGGAAGGCACTTGGATGGCATACTACTATGATGACTTCAGCAGAATCTCTAGAGTATAATTTATTATATGATTGTTATGTTCTTACAGTGCACTTAGGGCAAGAGCTCTTTGCAGTGAACAGCAGGTAACAGATGAAGGTGCCTATGTATTAGTCATACGGATATTTGTTTACTCCTTATCAGAGATGAAAACGATCCTCTTAGTGTTCACTGCTTTTGAAGTGAGCATAGGCTGCAGAGAATGTTTAGATTTGGAGTGAGTTTTAACTAGACGCCCTGTGGATGGACAGAAGAGATGTCTGGAGGCACGGGAACTGAATGTATTGACTAATAGCCTCAGTCTTAGAAAAAACTTGTGTCCTCTTACATCCTGTCATCTGTGCCGTGCTCATCCGATGTGCCCGGTTCCTAAAATGCCACAACTTTATTTCCTGCTACTGTCAAATGAAAGGTAAGCTGGGAGGATGTGTGAGACGTGAGCCAGGTACACATCTACACGACTATTCAACAGCCAGTATAGAACTAGGTCACTAACTAGCTGTCTCTGTCAGGCTTATCTGAAGACATGGCCAGGTTTGTAATGTCCCAGATGTCCAGAGGCTGCTCGTACATAAGTTAGACCATTCCTGAATGTGGTTCCACAGCTGAGCATAACAGAAGTAGATTGGATTGGTTGCTGATGCTTTACAAACTTAACTACCAAACATGCCAGTCTACACTGGGTCTTATGATAATACTTCCTTCATTGTAGGCAGTTCAGGTAGCAAACCTCTATTGTTTGCACAGAAGGAAAGTACCTGTAAGATGTTACAAATTTAGAAAGATTTGAGAATATTTGTGTCTTTATTTTAAATCAGGCAGTTACATTTTTACATTTTGTGACAGAGGACTGATGCCATCCATAGAGATAACCTATCCCTAGAAACACCCTCAAATTCATCATATGATGGTAGATCATCTTCAGCTTTGTAGGCAGAAAGAAGTGTATACCAGTAAACCTCTGTTGTGGTTTAAGCCCAGCCAGCAAGTAGGACCATGCAGACACTTGCTCCCTTCTCCCCCTCCCCAGTGGGATGGGGAGAAGAATCGGAAAAATAAGGAAACCTCATGGGTTGAGATAAAGGCAATTTAATAAGTAAAGCAAAATCCACACACACAAGCAAAGCAGAACAAGGAATTAATTCTCCAGTTCCTATCAGCAGGCAGGTGTTCAGCCATCTCCAGGAAAGCAGGGCTCCATTACGCGTAACGGTTACTTGGGAAGACAAACACTGTAACTCTGAACGTTCCCCCCTTCCTCCTTCCCCCCAGCTTTATATGCTGAGCATGACGTGCTATGGCGTGGAACATCCCTTTGGTCAGTTGGGGTCAGCTGTCTCGACTGTGTCCCCTCCCAACTTTTTGTGCCCTCCCAGCCTACTCGCTGATGGGGCGGTATGAGGAGCAGAAAAGGCCTTGATGACTTAGCAACAACCTAAAACACCAGTGCACTATCAACACTGTTCTCATCCCAAATCCAAAACACAGTCCTATACCAGCTGCCAGCAAGAGAGTCAACTCCATGCCAGGTAAAACCATCACAGCCTCTCTATTCTATTAAGTTAGTAACTTAATTTGTTACTTCAGGATCTAAAGTCCCCAGAACATTCACTGTGTATGCTAGATGAGGAATTTAGGCATACAAAGTTTTAGGTGCTTTCAGAGAGTCAAAAAGGCTAAAGAAGGAGTTGAATTTGTATATTGAAGCCTATTATGTTAACCATTTATCTTTCCTGTTGTGTATCATTTCAGACCTTAATGGTATGGTCCCCACACCAACACTCTTGACCCAAAGCACAGAGGTGTCAGTCATTAATTCTTTCCAGAGCTGTTCAATGCAGTGATGATAGAAAAAGGAAAATAAAAATAAAAAGGAAAAGGAAAATAAAAAGACAAGAACACAAAGAAAAAGGAAATAACGGTATGCAAGAACAGAAAATGGGAAGCTGGGACAGGAAGTGAAGAATGCAATCATACAAGCCTGTTTCAGAAGCCAGAAATTGATTTCTTTAGTTATTATTCTGGGCTTTTTCTAGCGTTATTTTCAGAGAATTTGCAATAGAGGGACAAAATAATCTCAGAATAATGGCAAAAAGCCTGCTATCATGTAGCCACAACAGATCAGTCAACAGAATTTCCTTCTTCTCTCCTCTTTCTCTCCCCCACACACTCACAGGCAGAGTGGAGTTTATATGGTTCATGGACATATTCTCTGCCTTTTCACATTCATTTCCTCCCATGCCACCCAGTACCTAGATTGGAGTCTTCTTGCAATCTTAATACCAAAAAATTAAAACCATTTTTGTATCATGTTCAGCATCCTTGGGCTCCAACTCACAGAATTAAGATGAAAATCTCAGTCAGATGAATTTTGGGATTTATCCATAATCCCTAATAGGTGTTTGCACATATCACCATAATAACACGAGTCAGTAGTTTGATCAAAATGTGTGTAACTTACAATAAAGTCAAGCTGGATTTATACTGTAGCATGGATGTGGCATTAATAAACAACAAGCACCAAAGGCAAGGAAATACAAAGTTATTTCTTTGTAAAAATAAATAAATAAATAATGTTGAGTTTAAATTTTACACCCATGTGTTCAAGCTGAAGACATTTTATACTGTGAGGTAGACAAATACTTTTCAACAAGACCCTTGTTTACTAAAACATGTCAAGTGCATTACTTGTCCCTCTGAAATCTGTGAAACAACTAAGATGTTTAAAATAAAGCAGATTCTTTACCACTTTGCTGACTTGGATCTTATCAGAGTGGGCAAAAATTAACATTTTTATATATGAGTATTTAAGTGAGCTGTTGAAGAAAGTCTAAACGGAAGCATTGTGTTCCTATATCTCACAGGCCTTTGTTGACTGTGGCACCGTTATCAGTTGCTACCAGACAGAATGAGTTTCCTGTATTTGGGTTTATACTTGCCTATCATTTAAAAATAGAGCAGTTTGGAAAAGCAAATATACCATAGCCTTCCACTAGATTTGCTTACCAACAGCTGAATTGTGATGCTGTACTATTAGAAAAGTGCAGTTATTTTTTTCCAGGGAAGGTCTGTGCATCCATGTGCCTCATCCTTTCAGCTGCTTTCTGCCTTGCACCCCATATGCATCCAACTGCAGCAGTTGGTTACAAATGGATTGTTTTTAAGTGCAGTTCAGCAAAATTCTGTGAATAAGCCCAAGGCTTTGTGCTGCTTTGTTTAGGTAGACCTGTTCTTTTTTCAGTTCCAGAATGTGGAGTTGTGGCTCTGAAGATAACAGTAGCATATTCCACAGACCCTGAGGAAACTGAATTGCCTGGTGGTTCTTCAGTGTGGAAGAAAACTTCTGGTGAAGGCTGTACGCTGACATATATAACATCTTCAGGCTTCATCTGAGGTTGGTGCCTTATGGCAGCGTATATTGCGCTATCATTCAGTTCCCCATCTGACATTCTGCTTCCTTTGTTTCTTCCGTCCTTCTGAGAAACCGTGAAGAATGAGAAGTTAAAAAGAAATTCAGCATTTTTTGCTTCTGAATATTAGTCTTAGTTCATCTACAACCACAAATATTTTCTCCTCGTATGATGAAACTGGGGAAGAGGGGAGGGGATGCATGGGAAAACAAAATGTGCGCTCAGAAAAGTTTAGAAAACTTCTCTTAAACAAAACTCTGCTTCCTCAGATTTAAGGGACTAGGTAGAAAGGTGCAGCAACAGTTAACACATTAAATATTTAGGGCGATTGCAACTAGCGAAGTTTTCCTTTGATGAGAATCTTTGGTGATGTTACTGATGATTCAAGGCCAGTTAATTCTTGATATTATATATTTGTTATTACATTTATTTTTCTGAGTACTATAAACAAAAATATGCAGAAGGGCTATGACTTACTCAAATAACTGAGTTAGGTTGGGTATGCTTTGCAACAACATGTCAGACAATCAACAAATATAGCCATCTAGCTTGAGTTTGCTAGCTTGACTACCACGCATCCAGTGCAGGGTGCATGCTACTGCATGCCTTATAACCCCTGTGAGTGCTGAACACAGAGCCAGTGTTTCTGCATGGCAGAGATCAAACAAAGCACCAGGAATGTGGGATTTCTGATGATGTCTTACCTGCAGTGCTGCTTGGCTGAAAGAATGATGTCTGCCAAAGTCCATCCCTTTTCCTGCCGTGACAGACAGCATCTCCTTTGAGTGTAAAACCACACCTTTACTTTTTCATTTTAAAAGTCACTACCCCCCTTATCCCTTCCCTGCAATTTAACTCCCATCTTCCGTTTCACTCTCAGCTCAGTCTTGTTGCTTCCCTGGACAATGATTGCTATGAACAGATCTTCCTTAAATTCAGGGTGGTGGGACAACAAGCTGTAGGGGCAGGAAAACTAGACAAGAGGATTAGGGAGCTTTACCTGCCCTTTTCCTTCTGATGTAAGTGGTGATGAGTATAACAGTAGCAATCAGAGTAGTTGTAGGCAGGAAGGAACTCAGCACCATGAGACCATGGAGAGTCCTGCAGGGAAAAGCATGATATCGCCATTATTATTTACAGCACCAGAGGCAACTAGGTTAATCTGGGAGGGGATTTGTGTGTTTGAAAATGGATTATGGTTCCAGGATAAAAATTCAGCATGCAAATATTACCCCTGCGGTCTCTAAACAAGCATGGTTCCATGAGATCAGTAGTGATCTACAGCCACAGAGGATCCATCCCAACTATATTTTCTTTGGCAATTGGCAAGCCTGGGGAATACTCAGGAGCTTGAATTCTCTTCTTGCAGTCATTTGCAGTGCTACCAGAGTTCAAAGGCATCCCTCATCAGGATGCAGTAGCCCTTTGCATGGTCTGTCTTTGATCAGGATCATTAATAGGGTCATCTTTGATCAGGCCTGGTAGTAACTCGTCTGACGTACTATGTTGTTTAGCTGGGATTGGTCTTAGGCTGGTCTGCTTGTTCAAAAGGCAGAGTCATTGTAGCATTGCATGGGTCATATAGTTGTCCCTTTTTAACCAGGTAGAAAGCAAGAACACGGTCAAATTGAGCATCTTCAGTAGAGGCCTCACCTAGTGCTCCTGAAACTGATAGAAACCTTCTACAACTTTTCATGGGACGTGGGGAGGTGGGACCAAACTCTACAGGGGAGAAGGGGAAACCTCTTTGTGTGTGCATGTGTGTGTGTGCACATGCTTCAGGTTCTCTCTCCGCTCCTCAAATCCTGCAGTGCATCCAGAATGCTATACTTAGAGTCTGGGAGTCTTTGTTTCTACCTCTGATCCTTACTGCTGTCATCTGTGGGGTTGGCGACATCCCCCTTCTTAGTGGGAAATGAAATGGTTTCTAAATCTGCATCCCAATTCCAATTTTCCCCTTGAAAAAAACCCGAGAGCAGGTGATTTTCCCACATGAATTCATCCCAGGTGACTTTTTCTCACGCTAAAAAATTCTGCTTTGAAGGTTTGTAGAATGGTCCAGAGTTACTGCTTGCTTGTCAGCTATAAAATTGTGAAGCTGCACAGGAAAATTCATCCTGTGCTGTTTACTTGTAAAAGAAGGTTGGTTAGTGCAGCTGAATCACAGCAGTGGGATCAAGCAGTTCCTCAGGCAAGAGCTGGGAGTTTTGTTCAGGTTGTTGGATAGTACCTATTATCAGTGTATCTAAATGAAAACATCAAGTGTAGGCCCAGCCAGAGAGCTAGTAGTAAGTAGCATGTAGGACAGGAACAGACACACTGTGATTCCAGTTTTCTTCCCTTTGGGTTATGGTCCTCTGATGTTTTTTCATTCTTGCAAAATACTTGATACTTGATTGCATGATGGCTTGGAAACCTACTTATTCAATTATTGTATCATGAGCAGAGGGACAAATGAGATTTGGTTTCTGCTTTTCTTACAAGTTTGGGTCCTGTGACAGATCAAAGGGGAAGGACAGCTCCTGCAGGAGACAAGTTTTGTGTAAGGTATAGGCCAGCCCTGAAAATTCATACCATTTTAGAGAATGATACGGAAACTGAGTTGCTTATGTGGGCTCTTCAATGCTGTTAGAAAGGAAGCATCCTAGAAACAAGATACATCATGTGATTCCCCTCCACACAGACATTTTTCAGTCATATCAGAAAAATCAAAGAATAGCTTCCACTAAGTATCTTCTGTTTTTCTGCCTCCCATGCTGGCTAAAAGCAGAAAAGGAAGTAAAGTGTTAAAACAAATAGAGAAGTTTATTAATGACCAGTGGCAAAGAGATGAACTCAGGTGGAAATTCAAGCAAAGATTCAGATTGCTTGGAGTGTGCTTCATCTGCTGATGTAAATGTAAAATTTCATTAGTCAATGAAGCGAATCCAGACTCCCCCCACCAGTTGACTGCATTTTGTTTATACCATTAGTATGTATCAAAAGTCTGTTTAAAAAAAAAGAAATTTAGGAATTGTCTGTGTCTCAGGAAATTTCCAGGCTCAGAAGAGAGCTCTTTAATATTGGCCTGTAATTTTTCTTGTCAAGTGGTAAGAAATTGCTGACTTTTAGAAAATCATTAATTCTTCGATTAACTCAGCCAAAACTTCCAGCGTGATCCTATCCAGTAGTTTGTTTCTCCCCTGGAAATGGCTCTCAAGATGATATTCTCCTAAGTCATTAAGTTGGAGCTCTTTCAGCCACACTCTAATAATTTTGCGTGAGAAGTCATTCATCATTTCAGTCCTTCCTACTTTAACAAATCTTTGATCAAAGTTACGTCTGATAATAGGTTGACATCTAATTTTGCACCATTTTGCACCAAATAAAATGTTGAATTTTCCCAGTTTGCCTATTACAGAATAGGAGCAGTGGAGGGACAGGGAGTTCCTTTTTTTTTTTGCAAATAGCCTTACAAGTTCCAAAGACAATAGAGTGGCGATTCATTAGAGCAAGAAAAGACCGGAAAAACTATCCCCATAGCGATGTACATCTCGCCCAACAAAGGAGCAGAGCTAACATCAGCAGAAAGAGAACTTGCAGAAGACAAGGAAATAAGTGGCCACAATCTGAGGAGGGTGATCACTGGAGATGAGGTTGGGGTGGCAAATGGGAAATTTGGATTACTGCTGCCCTTCCTGAACATGGGCTGTATCAGGTTCCAGGACTTAGTGCTGTCAGATTCCCGAGGTGCTGGGACATGGAGCCACCTCAGCATATTTCTTATGCCTCATACATGTGTTCATGTTTAAGATGGTGTTGCTCCATCTTACAAGTCTTCTACATGAGTTAGCAAAGCTTTTCTGTGTGAAAGGTTTCTGTGACTGTAAAACACTTTTAACAGAGTGGAAAATTTTGTGCAAAAAGAAGTATTATTTTTTAGTTTTCATCAACTTACTTGAAATATATCTGTCCTAAGCCCAAAGCCCCCAAAATTTGGTTTCGATTAATACAGTCCTACAAAATTGTATTAATGGTTTTTGATGGTAATCCATAAAACATTGATTATTTTTGCCCCCCCCTTTGAAACTTTTTTATTTCATATAGCAAAAATAATTTTCTGGCCCCTTCTGCCTCTAGATACATGTAGATACGTATTGTGGTTCTATGTTGAACCATATAATAGAGTTTTACCCTGTCCTTAATAACCTCTAGTGGGATCTCTGTGTCTACATACACCATGTTTTGCTGTGAAAAAAAATGGAAGTGACACATCATTCTTGATTTATTTTGGCTGTCTCCCACCTGATGCGCTGTCGACCTCACCCTCAAGTGACACCACCATCTGTATTCTTTGCAGCAGAATATTCTTCAGATCACCCCACACTGATACGTACCAGAATTCTCTCTTTGATGTGCTGTCAGGGTCACAGAAAACCAGTCATGTCCAAAATCTGTCAGATCAACTGAACCATGTAGTGCACAGTTAAGGTTAATCCTATCTTTTAAAGGGGTACTCAAGGCTAAGACTGGACAAGACTTTTCTGACAGCTCCTTGCACCAAAATTTCTTCTCATGTAAATTCTTGTGTACATTATATGAGCAGTTAGCTCTGGAGGACTCTTCCTCTGTATGCAGAAACACTTGCATGTCCTCTCCTGCCATGCGTGATTCTCCCAAAGGAAGAAGATTGCTGCTGCAACTACTCACAGCTTAGTATGCCAGTTTTTCTTACATTATACCACTGGGACTCTCCCGCTCGGCCTCTGAGAAGAGTAGTTTAACTCTGCAGGTTTGCCTAAATAAACATCTATGCTTAGCCTTAGTGCCACTACCCCTTTTCCATTTTTATTCCTACTGTTCCTCTCTGTGGACTCAGAGATTAAAATTACTTATTTGCAGTAATAAAGCAAACAGCAGCTAGCCTGTCTGTGACAATCCCTGATCCGTGACATATCAGGAGAGAGCAACAAACACAGATTTTCCTCCCCACATGCTAGGTGATTTCAGACTGAGAACTTTGCAGTAGTGGGAGGGAAAGGTCTCAGAAGGGCAAAGATTGCCAAATGTCCACTAGGAAGTTCAGTTTCTGGACAAAATACAGAACTACTATAAACAAAAATGAGAACCCAAAAGCCTGTATAATTAAAATATGCACATTTCAGGCTGAACGTTTCTTGTCTTCATTGACTTCTGGGAATCTCATTCTGTGCGTGGCTATAGATAGCCTGAATAAAAAGTGCCCAAGCAAATAACAGCGTGCAATGCATGCAACAGCAGAGAGAGCATCCTGTTCCTTGGAGAAATGAAGAGTCTCTGAGCCTTACCTGGTAGTGCCAGCAAGAGCAGCAGGGCTGGGAAACCCCCCATCCTGAAGTATAAAGGGGTTTAGGGCATAGAGGAAAAAAAATGTAACCCGAAGCTTCTTTATCACTGAGAAATTCTCTGTTGCAGGGGAAGCTAACTTGCTGTGTCACTTGCAGTCATCTGCTGCCTAGAGTGATGATGCCAGTTTGGAATTGCTGAGAAAATCTCTTAACCACAATCTTAGTATTACTACTTGGGCGGGAAGGCTGCACGATGTTTCGTGGCTGCTTTTTCGCTTTAATTGTGTTGTTGTCTAGATAGCCACATTTAGCAGTCAGGCTGTTTGACTGGAAAAGAAACAGCCATTTCCTGTCTCTTCTGCTACCTTGATATACTACAGAGCAGCTTTCAGTTTGATGCATTCATCCTTACTGCTGCTGTGCACTTCCATGCAAGTTTTATATCCCTCGTTTCCAGAGCCCTTCTATAGTGGTGGAGAACCATCACTGTACCATCACAGAGGCAGTGGATGAACCTGCCTGAGGTCCCAACAGGTTGGAGCTTGGAACTAGGACCCAGATCTCCTGGTTAGAGCTGCGATTCTCTTGTTTTATAGCACATCTAGCTGGGCACCACAGTACTGTCTGGGAATACTGAAGCTAGGTTTGTGTTAGTACAGCTGCAATGGTGTGTGACTGTGTATGGGACAATTTACCCTCTGCAAATAGAGGAAATTAGTTTAGACAGAGCACAACCATGCATAGCCTGATCTGGTTTTGGGATCTGAGCTGCTGTTTCTGCGTGGTGCTAAATGGAGCTGGCTGGATGTGCCAGTCTGCCCAGCTGGCTCAGAGCATTTCTGTACATTATAAACACACCAGCATGTTCTAAGTGTCACATCTTCTCTGGGTGATATATTGTGATCTGGTGTACTGCAGCTCTTTGTCATGAATCCACACTAAGTCAGATAATCAGTTTGATTTTATTTAGCTTTGCAGGCAGTGCAGGGAAAAGAAGTGTGAATGCCCTTGGATTTGGGGTCTTCCTGGGAGAGCTAAATGCAGCTTCACTTTGGGGAGTGATGAACAATGATCACATGTTAGTAACATCCCCTTGAAAGGGCAGAAAAAATACAGGGAGAAATACAGAGAGACAATTCATTCTTTGTTCGCAAAATCATTTGAGAAATGAGGAAGTGGGTTCAGAGCTGCATGTAGACATCACATTCCTTTGTGTTATGTTCTGCAGTTCCTTATGCCTTTCCACAGTGACTGTTCACCAAGGGTCCACATTGTCCAAGGAAATTTTTGGGAGCTGGTCTTCATCACCGTGGAAAGACAGGATCTCTCACCTGGCACTGCTCTGAGATGACATGAAGTTGATGGGTCTCAGTTCAGATCCTGGTGGAATGATACTGGGGATGCGTATCTGGAATAACTCTGCCTGGTGGTGTGGTGCAGCTGCTGGCAGTGACTGGAGATGATAGCAGAGCATTGCATTGCCAAAACTGTGTCAAAACTTCAGTCTTTAGAGAGTGGAATCTCAGTTAAAAAGCTGATTTCTAGACAAATAATATTAGCTTTCAGTACAAACCATCTAGCTCTGGTTATATTTCACGCTTTTGGGGGAAGCATTCAAGCATTTTGCAGAGACATGTAGGACACCTTGAAAAAAGTTCTTTAACACTGATCTTCAGTGATTTAGGAGAAGTTTCTTGGAGATCTGAGACAGAACCATGTCTTTCCATTTTGTGGATGTGTTTGTGAGTTGCTCAACACATGGTCGTTGAGATGTGTTACTGAACTTCTATTTATGTTCACTGGTGTATCCATAGTTTCATCTATCACAAATAATTTGCCAGTAGCTGTATAGAGCAGCAAAGTTTTTGCTAGCCTAGCAATGAGCTGGGGGTAAACTGAGCAGACGTCTCTCACTTGTACCATGCCTGGGGAAGCATCTCTGCACATAGATAAGTCTGTGCTGGATCTCTTGACAGAAAGACTTCATAGTCCTCCTTTCCCCCTGGCCCTTGATCCCATCCTCTTCCATTAAGTTCAGGTGTTACTGGCAGCATCTTTTCAGTTCAGTTGTGTTGTGTTGGAAAAAGTTGGTCAGCACCACTGAGAAGAGGTGGTAGATGGTGACATTCCTTCTCTAGAGTGATAGGTTTATTGACACCTACGTTTAGTAGGCGATCCTTTTCTTACGGGCAGGTGGCAAAGCTTTGCCTGCAAATGCTTGATGTTCATTTCCTTGTGGATGCCCCCTTGGTTTAGCTCTAAGCAGTGCTCTCCCAGGAGGGGCTGATGCCATCATGTGCAAGGTCACCAGTGAAAGGGAGGACCTGATGCTCGTTCAAGTTTGGGTTCTTCTGCTCTGTTTCTCTGTTCTTCCTGCTGTTGCCAATGATGAAGATCAGCACAGCCACCATGAACTTAGTAACCAGGAATCCAGCAATGATATAGAAGACAGTGAAATCAGCTTCAGGAGGGATGCTATGGGGAACCATAAATACAACAATAAAGCTTAGCCATGAAGTGGATGGTTTAATTCTTCTAGTATACAATGTGAAGATGGTAACATCTCCTGCAACAGGCAGTCCCTGCCTGTGCACAACAGAGCCTGGGAGGTTAGAACAATTATAATAGGTTTTAACTGCAAGATCTCACATATGGATAAATTACGATCTGCAGGAGTTGTTTTGCTTGGCACTGAAGCACTGCATTTTCTGGATTAGGGTAAAGCTGCTATTTAGAAACCAACGCAGCAGCTCTGAGAATTGTCATGCATTAGGAAGAGGTAGAGAATATGCCTGTGGTGATATTCTTCTCAGCTTCAAATGGCGTTGCCGATGCTAATCTGGCTTAGTCCTAGGAAGACTAGAGATCACAGCATGAGGAGTTTTATGGCTTACCTGGAGATGCTCTGCACAGCACTAGGCTCCTCTGGCATTTGGGTCTCCAGGACAGCTAATGATAGAAACAGAATAGTTACTCTGCCTATGCTTCTGGATGATATTAATTGGTGTCACCAACACCAGTGACCCAGCTAGGCACAGATAACCAAGGTGAGACTGGGCACTGAGCTGTGTGCTAGAAGATTAATCTGGTAGCAATAATGGGATGACATGTGTTAGATGTCCCGTAGCAGTGAGGTCATGTTGCTGTAAAACAGGAGTTAAAAAGAGGCAATGAAACACGGTACCTCCTTAGAGTAAGACAGAAGTAGATGTTTACTAAAGCGAGGCCTTGGCATCTGCAGACACACGTGAAATTTAAGTAGGAACTCAGGAACTCCTGAAACTCAGAGCCCCAGGACGTACCTGTTAGCACTTCCACTTGCACTTTCCTTAGGCTATTTGTTTCCCCCAGGTAGTCAGTTTTACACTGGTACAACCCAGCATCCTGCTTCTTGAGTCGCTTCATGGTCACTGTCAGGACCCCTTCATGGACATTGTCACTGATGGAGGTGGTGCCATTCCTGTTCTTTAGGAACGGCAGCCAGAAGCGTCGGGCGCTCACCACATGTTGGCACTTGGTCTCATCGATCTGCTTGCACCAGCTCTTTTCTCTCCACCGCTGCTGCCAGGCATTATAGGTGCAGTTGACAGAAATGGTGCCCCCCTCCATTCCATACACCACAGTGACATTCTCTGCAGCACAGGATGCTAGGAGAGAAGGAGGAAGTGGTGAGCCAAGTCTCTTTTGCTTACCGCTATGTTTATGCTAAACATAATTTTCCTCTTTTACAACTCTAGTGATGGCTGCTGTCAACTCTAGGGCTGTTACCTGTCTGCTTCCCCCATGAAAGACAGCGTGCTCAGATTCAGAGTCTTGTTTCAGACATTGAAATGCGTCTGTAGTGATCCCTCTGACTGGTGGTTATTTGGCTCTTGCCAGGCATCTGTTCTTGTGTGTGGGACTGAGGGAAGGAGAAGGGAACAGCTTCATTAATATCTGCAGATTTTCTGAAGCTCAGGAAATTTTGGTCCTTGCCTTCCCTTCTGGCCCTGTGGTGACTGCTCTGGATTGCAGTCTGCAGCTCAACCACGTCACACTTTGTGTAATCGTTGGGCTCCTGCCCAGTAAGGGGAAGCAGTTTGTCAGCGTGACTGAGGGATTAAATACAAACTTGCATTTTCCTCTGGTGCTGAGGAGCACGAAGCTGAGCACTCAGGTAGATTGAGTTGGCATCAGGCAAGCTATCTTGATTTTTAAAAGCTCTTCTTACAAGGCAGCTCATAAAAATATAGCTTGACCCAATGATGACAAATTGTTTCTGTGTAACACTCCTTAGACTAGTCTTGCTGTAACACCCCTGCTTTGCAGCATCCAACCTGCTTACTTGCATAAGGCAGCTTGCTTCAGGTTTTGGCCTTGAGCTTCCATGTAAGTTTATAGATGCAGATTTGGCTCTGGAGTACATCTGCTGCGGAAAGGGTCCTTTGCAGTAAATGCCCATGAAGTTTATTCCCATTTTAAGGCTCTTTACACACCCAGAGAGAAGCAATACAACCCTGGAAGATGCTAGAATCAAAGTGACACCTACAAACCAGTGTCCAGCTAGCTGTTTAGGAGGCTACTTCTTAATCCCACTCCTAATTTCTAAATCCGGGGATTTAGTGATTTTTTTCACCCTATCTTTTAATATCCTACTAATTTTAAGTGTCTCAACAAGTGGTCTTTGGCTGCTTGGCTTTTTTTGTTGCATTAGTTCCTTGCTTCTAATTTCTATTCCTCTTTATGGTAGGCACAGGCAGAAGGGACAGCCTGAGCTATTAATACTTCCAGATAGCAGTGCAGTGTGGTATTTGTGGAAATCTCTAGTGAAAAAATTCAGAGGCTAGTGCCTTCTGCAAAACCATAAGTAATGATGAAATAGGAGTAAATTAAAACATAGGCTTTTGTGAGGACTTTGTGCTTGCTGAGCCTTTTAATATCACTTCTTAAAATAATTTCAGCAATTCTAAGTGAATTGTAAACTGAAAAATCCGAACCTCTTTCAGGCTTGAGTAGAAGAAGGCATAAAAATTGATCTGTGCTCTCCAAGTATCCAACACCTACAAGTCTTTATCCTCATAGGTTGCTCCACTCAGTTGTTCCAGTTAAGGCTTACCTCATGCATGTCCTGTGCAATCCCTCTAAGCATTTTAACTCCCTCTCCTGTTTCTCTTGTGGACCCCTCCTCGCCCCCAGTTCTGCTCCTTCAGTGCCTGGAACAGCCCCAGCGTTTTGGTTTTTGGTTTTGGTTTTTGGTTTGGTTTGGTTTTGAAACAGCATTGCAAAAAATCTTTTAATCAGAATCATGGCATTTAAAGATTTGCTGATGCCCCTGTGCAAAACTTTGTGTCATTATCTTTTCAACCAATTCTGCTGATAGATTGTTTACTATTTGTGTTCCTCCTCCCTTGTTGTGTGCTACTGCAAAAGTATAGTGGACTTTTTTCCAAACTCATTCTAATTTTTGAGACAGGTTTCTGTGCTCCCAAAGCCTGAATCTGTTGCCTTTTTATGCACTGCTGCAAATATCAGATCTCCAAAGTGTGGCTGGAGACAAGGCTGCCAGCTGGGAGTACCAGCTGGGTCCTGTGCCTTGTTTCTCATTTAAGATTAACATTGCTTTCCAAGGTGAAAATAGTCAAATGCCCGAGAGTTCAGAGATGTCCCCTTCCTTGAGTTTTATTTTGCTCCTCTTGAACCCTAGCTGCTGCAATTTACATTTGAAGCCCTACAAATGCAAACAAATAGGATTTTGCAATTTCACATTTCACTCTGAAAAGGCACACAAGACTTCTGGCAGCAGTGTTTCCTGTCCTGACTCAAAAGGATCCCTGTGAGAAAAGCTGAGCACTTGGATCCCGCTGGCCCTTTGTTAAATTAAGGGAAAAGAAGAAACTCTGAGGAAGGAGTCTGACATCCCTGTGATATAACTGGGGAGGAAGAACCTCCAAGTTCCTTCTGTTTGCATTGCATTGGACCTTGCAGTGTATAGACAGGCAGTAAGACTCTTTATCCGTAATAGCTGTTTCTATTGGTCTTCCAAAGAACTGTATGCTACAATGAAGATGCCTTTGCATCCAGAAAAAGCTACTGTGCTTCAAGACCTGTGCAGTCTTTTCCTGTAGCATTATCAGTAATCTCATACGAGGTGCAGGTAGAGACTAAGTTTTGCACCAATCCTTTACCCTGTTAACTGAAACCCAAGGTCACGTACGCTTTCTTACCTGACAAGAAGACCAAGAAGATGAGGTGCATGAGCTTCTTCATGTCAGTCAAGCAGAGAAGGGGACAAGAGAGGAGTCTAGAGAAAATTGAAAAGGGCTCTTGCCCAAGAGCAGCTCGCTTTTCCCCCCTCCTTGCTCTGCCGGAAGGAATGAGCAAAGAAACTTGGCATCTTTTTCATCCTGCATATTGAGCAATTCACCAGGGACAGGCATCTCTCTCGTGGGCTGAAAATTCAGGCATCAGCATTGCCCGCTCACAGCCACAATTTAGTCTAGACAGCCTGAAAGACAGCATCATGTGATAGCCTGAAACCATGGTACTGGGAGTCCCTCTCAGCTCAGCAATGGTGCCCGTCAACTAGAGCAGGCTTTATATGCAAGCTTTGCATGGGGTGAAATTTCTGGAAAGCTGAAAAGGAAAGGGCATCTCTCATCAAGAGTCTGCAGGTGGCTCAGTCAGCATCACAAGGGTGAAAGGAGGGCAAGGACAAAATCTTGTGGGTTATTTTCAGGAGAAGAAGTTTTAGAAGAGCCTGCGCATGAAGTATTCCCCTCTGACATATAACTGAAGACAGGAAGACAAGGACACTGTGCTGGGTGAAGCTGTGAGGTACCTTAGATGAGCAAAATAGACGTTTTTATTTTGCACCTAGCAGAAAGGACATAAAAGCAAGGGATGGGGGCATTGATTCGGAGCCCATCAGTGCCATACTGATGCAGTAGTTGATGCAGTAGTTCTGGACTGCAGTTAAGGGGGCCTCCTTTAGCATTAGCAAACTGGTATGCTGTGGATGGGTTACTATTTTTTTGTTTTTTGAATTTATTTACTTCGAGATCTTCCATGCAAGTACTGATATACCCTGGCTTCTTAGCTTGTGTGCTTATCTGCTTCTTAACAGGCAGATAAACCTGCAGGTCTGTCCATTCATAAATGTGCCTTCTTTTTCTTTCCTCTAATTAGTGTTTAAGAAAATGGTACCTTACAGTATCAAAAAATTCTCTGTGAGACTTATTGCAGTTTTTGTTCATTCTTGCTCCAGTGAGCACAAATCTGGATTCTCTTTGATCGGAAGCAGCTGTCTTCCAGAACCATTTTTTTTTTCTTTCTTTCATTTCAAGTTAAACATGTCAGCTCTGAAAATCTCAAAAAATAGATCGGCTTCCCTGCTGCACCCATAGCAAGATAAGCCTACTGGATGTGACTGGCTTGTGAACAGGGAGTGGTTCAGGCCCCTTTGATTTGCCAGCTGTCTGCAGAGCTTGGTGCAGCCAAATAAAGTGCTAGATTTTCTGGTCTGTTGGAGAAGTTGCGCTGAGCCCCAGCAAACTCATATCGTATTGCTCACCACATGACTGCTAAATAAAGGCAGCAAATGTGTAATTTGAACTATTTCCAGCAGACAGAAGGAAGTAATGGTATCACTTTCCAAGGGCCTGGTGAGCTCTCCCATGAAACTGCACACGCATTTGTGGTCTCCTGTGACTTTAGAAAAAGCCACAAAAGCTTGCTTTCTATGTTTAACATCTTTGTTGGTGACATGGATAGTGGGATCGAGTGCACCCTCAGCAAGTTTGCCAACGACACCAAGCTGTGTGGAGCAGTCGACATGCTGGAGGGAAAGGGTTCCATCCAGAGAGATCTGGATGGGCTTGAGAGGTGGGCCTGTGCGAACCTCATGAAGTTCAAGTACAAGGTCCTGCATCTGGGTGGGTCAATCTCAAGCACAAATCCAGGCTGGGCAGAGAATGGATTGAGAGCTGCCCTGAGGAGAAGGACTTGGGGATGTTGGTTGATGACAAGCTCAACATGAGCTGGTAGTGTGCGCTGGCAGCCCAGAAAGCCACCCTCATCCTGGGCTGCATCCCCAGCAGCGTGGGCAGCAGGGCGAGGGAGGGGATTCTGCCCCTCTGCTCCACTCTGGTGAGACCCCCCCTGCAGTGCTGCCTCCAGTGCTGGGGCCACCAACAGCAGAAGGACATGGACCTGTTGGAGCGGGTCCAGAGAAGGGCCATGAAGATGATCAGAGGGCTGGAGCCCCTCTGCTGTGAGGACAGGCTGAGAGAGTTGGGGCTCCTCAGCCTGGAGAAGAGAAGGCTCCAGGGAGACCTGAGAGCCCCTTCCAGTCCCTAAAGGGGCTCCGGAAAAGCTGGGGAGGGACTCTTGATCAGGGAGTGGAGCCATAGGACGAGGGGTGATGGTTTGGAACTGAAAGATGGGAGATTTAGATTAGATATTAGGAAGAAATCCTTGACTGTGAGGGTGGTGAGACACTGGCCCAGGTTGCCCAGAGAAGCTGTGGCTGCCCCGTCCCTGGAGGTGTTCAAGGCCAGGTTGGACAGGGCTTTGAGCAACCTGGTCTAGTGGGAGGTGTCCCTGCCCACGGCAGGGGGGTGGGACTAGATGATCCTTAAGGTCCCTTCCAACTCTTAACTGTTCTACGATTCTATGATTCTATGGTGTAGCCAAAAAAAAAAAAAGTGCAGAAAGTAGGCATGCTGGTTTGCATTCGTCTTCCAAAGAACTTACAAATAACAAGCTGCACTGGTGAACAGGCTGGGAAGAGCTGTTCAAAGTACAGCACAATGCTGCAAAAGAACAGAGCTGCATCTGAGACTGGCTGGATAGTGATTCCTGAAGAGATACGAAGATGCCTTGTAACAATGAAGGCAAGAGACCAAGAGCATTGGAAAAACATGTTTGATACTTTATGGTATGATTATCCAAGATAGCAGGGTTTGATGAGGTCCCAACCAGTCTAGTGTTCCCGTGGCAGCTCTTGGAAATTGCCACCTGCATCAGAGCTGCACTGGAGATCCATAAATATCTTGCGTGTCTGACTTACTTGGACATTTACATCTCTAATAATCCACTCTTAACTACCGTTACGTCCCTTCTGTTATATCAGCTGATGTTGAGACCAGCCCTCTTATGCTCATACTTCTTCTTCTGTTGTCTATGTCATACTTCCTGCACCTTCTTTGGACAGCCTGCCAGTTTCTTGCTCTGTGCCACTGTCTGTACAGACCTTCCTCATGTCTGTCTCAGGGCCCATCCTTGCAGTTAGCACAGCAAGGCAAACTCTGTTCAAAAACATTCCAGTGCCCTGTCCGCTCTTCTAGTGCAATACCACATGTTGTTCCGTTCCCTCCTTTCTACAGAAATACTCTTTTGGTTCTCTCTGCTTGTCTTGATTCCACGCTACCTTGGTTTAAGCAGCCAGTTTGTGTGTTCTTGGGGAACAGAGGGTGTAAGACAGCAGGCCAATCAGAACAAAGGTTTGTTGAACAAAGTAATGTCCTTCAATTTGGAGGTGGTGAAAGGACAGGGCAGTCTGCACAAGCTATGTGTGGGAAGCATGCCTGTAACTTCAGATTTCAGCTGCTGCTTCATTCTGTCTTCAATGTACAGGCCTCAAAGACTGTGGCTGTGGATGACCCTGTGAGCACATTCAGTCCTCAAGCTTGGAAAGAATTAAGTTGTCTAGAGGGTATACAGTGTTGGAGACTGTTGCTAGTGTAATCCACAGCAGCCACACTGAATCCATCCCACAACCCTCTGCACTCTGTGAAGGGACACTTGTACATGCACTCAGTAGTGTCACCACCTTCATTCCCTCCTACCCCTAAATGCCAGCGTGCACACTATTTCTTGATCTAAAGCTTGACATTCAGCTTTAGTTTGAAAGCTTCTTACCATCCTACTTCTTACCTAAGCAGACTGATAAATTTAGGTTATAGGAGAATTTGCATTGTCTCAAAAAGACTATATATTACTTATGTGCACCGTTGTTGTTTTGCAGCTACAAGACCTTCAGATTCATACAGCACAATCCTCAGTTTGCAAAGTTTGCAATGCAGCGTATTGTTGTGTTGTAATACACCCTCAAGCTATTTGCCTTCAGGCAGATGCTGGTTCTGCTTATTCTTATAATCCAGTGCTTGTATCCCCCACCCATTACATGGCAAATGAACCTGGTCACAGCAAGGTTAGAGTTTCATCCCTACAACACTGGAGTGAGTTCACTGGGCCATAGCAGCTGAACCCTTAGGAGTGGGAGAGAGTTTCTGCCAGTGAACATAGTTGAATTACCAAGCCCATCCATGTCCAGACGAATATTGCTCTTTTTCAAAAGGTCAGTCCTCCACACCTGCCTCTCCAAAAGAATCTGCATTTTAATAAGATTAAAGAAAGCAGATGCACAAGAAATCCTGAGAATTACCCAGCACCTCTGTCTGACCCGAGAGAATCTGCACACTTGTGGCAAAATTCTCTACTGGCCTCTAATAGGAGGGAGGTCTTAAAATGCATAGGCAACATACACATGGCAGCAAAAACTTAGATCTTTTCCCAGTGTCTATTCACACACCTTCAACTCCCCATTCCCACTTCTTATTCTAGTTCTTTTCTCCCATTTCTGGATTGTTTGGGGATTCTGTGCTTCATCCTTTGTCATTTGTCGGTAACTGATTGAGTGCAATGGTAGCATATTCCACATTTTCATCTTTGGGTTTCCTGGGAGCCTGACTTGGTTCAACATTACAGTAGAGAGGATCTTCAGGGCTGAGTCGGGATTTAAAGTTCAGGGTAACATATTTTAGGTCTTCACTGTCATCCTTGGGACTTTCCATTCTTTCAGTGCTGGCAAGCTATGAAAAGAAAGAGAAAACACTTGTTAGCATGATTCAGTGCCAGGAACATTCCTCTCTCTGGTGACATTAAATATAATTTCCTCTCCGGCTCACAACCAAAAATGAGCACCAATGTCCTCATCAGATGGGTCAGCCAGCTCCTCACAGACTATTGGTAAGGGATTAAGGTACCATATGGGAAATCTATCATTTTCCTTACCTGTACTGTGTTCTCTGGTTTGTCATAGGTGTCCTCTGCTTGTCTGTTACCTTTGGAATGAGCCAAAATCAGAGGTTTTAGAAGCAGAGAAGTCCATGAAATGCCTGGGCATTACCTATGCTTCAGGAGTTTTGGGGAAGACTCTGGGATTGCCCAGTGACAGAAGCGATGGGTGTGCCAGTGGGACCCATCTAGCCTGAATCTGGTGAACACGTTGCTCTTACTTTACTTCTCCTCTAACAGGTTAGGAGGAGTCCTGTGCAGAGTCTAGAGGAGCACGGGTTGGACTTATTGTGAGAGGAGATCACAGCAAGGAGCCTGCCTTGACACTTCCCAGGCTGCACCAGCCTTATCTTCTCCAGGGCACTGTGAGCTGGGAATAAGCTTGTCTGGAGTGGAAAAGTGATGGCCAGAGAAGGCCCTGTTTAGTACGGACTAGAACATGAGGCATCACCAGTCTCCACATACCTCTTCTCTTCAGCTGCTTGCGCCGCCTGATGTACAGTGTTACGGAGCTGATAAATGCCAGGATGAACAGGATGCTCAGAACTCCAGAAAGTATGATGAAGGTATGTACGTTTGAGCTGAACCCAGGAGAGCAAAGGAATTGCCAGTGTTAGGTGGTAGAACAGCACGATGCTGCCACAGCCCATTACCAAACAGTGACCAAAGAAAGGGACAGGAATAGCTCTTATACACTAGCTTTTATGCACTTGGAAGGAGGGTCTGGTTCTCCTGCAACAATGCTATCATGATTTTTCTACCTGGCTGTGCCTTCTGAGCTTTTCTTGAACTACTCTCCAAGCTCTAAAAACAAGCCACTGTTCAAAGTTCAGAGCACAGTTCTAGTCTCTGTAGAGCAGGTACTTCCTTTTCTTCCTCTGTTTTACTGCACCTGGCACGCGGGAGCTGATGTACGATTTTACCCTTAGGTCCTGCCATAGTGTTGATGACAGCAGATGTCCAAAGGGGGAGAAAATCCTTTACATTTAACAGCCTGGTAAATAGAGGGATTAAATAGCAGCCAAGGACTATTTCGTTGTTAAATATTCATGGACAGGAGTGAGCAAAGTCGAGACAGAAAGTCTTAGGGGCAGAATCTGGGGGCTTCTGTTGCTGCAAAGAGCAAATCCCAGTGAGATAAGGATAAAAAACAAGGTATGCATCTGCATTCCAGAAAGCTGTGACTTGATTTTATCAATCTGCTACTTCCTTTGTAATTACACTCGGGGCAGGAGCTGGAGGAGAAGAGGCCGTCTTTGATGAGGATGCCTGTCATATTGAATTCCTCTGTAAGCAGGAGTGTTCAGAATGCCCAGACCCTGCCTACCTCGGGAAGACAGGCGTACTGTGGATGAGACATTAATAACTCCTGTCTGTGTTCAAGCTCAGAGACTGTCTTTAGGCCTTACCTTGATGCTGAGTTGTTGTGAGAAGGGGTCGTTTGATTCATACCTGCTGTACCTGGCAAAGTTGTTCCAGCCAATACTGCAGTCACAAACATAAAGAGAAGGAGAATCACTACTGGGCTGCTTTGGATCTGCCAGCTGAACCTCCCTGCCACTGGGAGGATATGGATAGAAATCCATTCCCGCTATGACACCCAGCACGGCCAAGCTGCCCAGGCTGTAACCTGCGTCATCAAGACTTGCTTGCAGCAGGCAAAGCAAGGTAAGGATCAAAACGTGTGAGGGAGGGGCGAGGATGTGAGCAGGAGCCCCGCTTTGTGTGTACCCACCCCAACGCATGGCCGAAGGAAGTGCCGTAAGCGCCTGCAGATATGCTCTATGGCAAAGATCTTCAGGTAGCAATGAACTATTTAACAACTCTGTGCTTAAGCAGACAGAGGCTTACGTAAGCAGAGGCTTGTGAAAAGTAGGCAAAGAGCATTGTCTGTGACGGACTCGGCTATAGGTATTGCTTCCAGGACCGTTTCTGTGCCCAGGGGAGGTTTTGCATGCGGGAGCCTGCTCGCTTAGAGACTGCACTCCCGTGTGTTGGGAGTTTCTGCTAGAGAACGACGCCGTCCCCTCTTGGCTTCTGCATTACCATATCCCTTCAGTGCCGCTCTGCCACGTTCCTGAAAGATAGGCTGCAGCATGGTGCTGGTCTGCCACAAACAGGTGCCTAAACGTTGTCCCTTACTGTTAAAACATCATGCTGACAGACAAGCTAGGAGGCACCGATCTTTCAAATGTGGGTCTGAAGGCTGTGCCGTTGGCAACCCAACGTGAAGGTCTTAACAGTCTTTGAAAGCCAAGGGCTGAGTTGCTAGAAGGGGGCAGAACTGCTGCCATGAGCACGAGTGACAGGAACTCCGCTGTGAAAATGACTGAAGCTGCTCTCAGGGAAAAGAGACGTGACATAGCAGAGGTGTGTGGTTCAGTTGTGATCCCTGCTGCGATTCCATAGCATGGTTAGTGTGAGGAGGTGTAATGATGTAGGGTTTGGGCAGGGCAACACATGCAGATGTAATGCGGGAGGTGGTGTAAGCTGGGCAGTGCAGAGACTAGAGGGAGAGAGTGGGAGAGTGAGTCTAGAATCGACAACCGACCATGTTTCCCTACAGGTCAGTACTCACCCTCGGAAATACTGAGCGTAACCTCCGCCATTCGGAAAAGACGAGTGTCTTCATAAAGCGCACACCAGTACACGCCGGAGTCCAATGCCTGCAGCTTCTCCATGGTGATGGTGACAATCCCGTGCTGGGTGTTGTCCTGGATCATGACTCTCCCTTGCCGAGGTGTCCTGAGGTACCCTGAAGGCTTCCTCTTCGTGTTCACCAGTACAGTACATGGTTTCTCAGCTGCCTCTTTGCACCAGGCTTTATTCGCAGCCTCATAGTCTGGAATGCTGTACGGACACTGGACAGAGACATTGCCTGACTCCTCGGCTCTGTATTGTTGAGTCCCTGCAAAACACCCGGCATGTTTGGTGAGATCGCAAAGCAGGCACGATGGCACCACTTCCCCATGACTGGAATAGGTGCTGTGGGCTGAATGCTGCCTGGATGTCCTTCTAGCAGTGGACGTGAGGAGCAGAAGGGGACTGGAGCCGTATTAGTTGTGCAGAGGTGAGTCACAAATTGGGTGAGGTCCCATCCCCTTCCTCTGGTTCCCCCAGGGACCGCCTGCTCAGAGGGCTCAGCCTGTAGGGTCTGGGAGGCAAGGACGAGGGAGGGCTGGCAGCTGCAGGGCCAGAGCAAGAGCAATGCTGGGCAGTGGGGGAGGTCTCCAGCAGCGCCCAGCATGGGCCAGCCGAGTGTTGAGCTGGGGAAGCTGCTCCTGGAGCCCCTGGATCGGCCCTGTGGGAAGCAGTTGTGAAGAGTGGCCCCATTTGCGAGAGCTCATGGGAACCTCCCTGGAGTCTCTACTGAGAGAAGCCAGAGCATGAAGGGCCAGGCCTGAGCTTTGGCTCCAGAGGCCCAAGGGGCAGCCGCCAGTGTGTCCGCCAGAGAGACAGACAGACAGGCATACGCGGGTGTCAGCTGTGTGGTGGCAGCGCTGGGCTCCTCGGTGCTGTGGCACAGGGCGTGAGGGAGAACAAGCAGGGTGGTGAGGCTGAAATGTGCCAACAGGCACACATGGCTGCCAGGGGGTACTCACTCTTGGACACAGAGAGGTTGAACTCCATTATCCGGATGAGACGAGGGCCTCTGTAGAGTGCACACCAGTACATGCCACTGTCTTGGGCCTGCAGCTTTTGGATGGTAATGTTGACAGTCGTTTTCTGGGTGTCATCCTGAATCAATGTTCTGTCTTCTAAAGATTTGGTGTTACGCCGTGTTGAAGAGTAATCTGTCCTCACTATGACTTCACACTCAGTCTGACCTTCTTTTCGACACCAGGCTTTTGTCCCCGTGCTGTCCCCCAGGGCACTATACGGGCACTGCACAGAGAGACTGTCCAACTCCCACTTGTGCAACTCTGTGAAACAGCACATGTGGTCACTGACCCGCCAGCAGTGGGCACACGGGCATCCAGCCCTGGCCTGAGCTGGGCACCTGGGCCAGAGTGTGCCCTGGGCAACTCTCTGACAGACGGCCCATCAGTGAGGGCAGGGCTGAGGTCGGGCAGAGAAGAGGGAGCCGAGAGCCTGCAGGGCCAGGCGGGTCTGTGGGGCTCCATCACACGGTGCCTGTGTGAGTGGGGAAGGAGGGGAGGGAGGCTGGGGAGGCTGGGGGGCTGTAGGGGTCGGGGAAAGCGCTTATCTGTGTGGGAGAGGGGGACGGAGCGGGGCAAGGAAGGATGTTCCCTTCTGACAAGACTTGAGTTTGTATGGGAAAAAGGTACTCACCCTTGAAAACATTCAGTGAGATCGTCCTTAGGGGAATATACTTGTTACTGTAGGAACGGTAAGCACAGGAGTATGTGCCTGAGTCCTCTGCCTGGAGGTTGGTCATGGTGATGGACACAGTCCTATACTGTTGGTCATCCATTATAGTAACATTCCCCTTTGTGGCCCGGGTTCTGTACGGGTATGTTCTTGTGCCATCAGTCGTCTCTACAAGGAGCTCACATTCGCCATCTCTCACGTGGCGGCACCAGGCTTTGCGCTGCTGGTAGTCAGTCTGTGCTGTGTAAAAACACTGGATACGCAGAGTGCTTCCTTCCGATCGTCTCTCCTCTACATCAGGTGTTTGGGCTTGGAGACCTGTGAATATCAGGTGTGGTGAAGGAGAGGGGAGCTGATGCAGGGCTGCCCCCAGCCTCCTGCCGGACAGAGGGAAACTCTGGCTCCGACCTTCCTCCATGGGCACTTGTGGCTGGAGGAACTCCGCAAGCAAAGATTGATTTGTCCTGCTAAATTCACCTGCTTGGAAATGGGGAGGTTGATTTCTGGTGGGCAGTGCTGAGATTTGAGGTGGGACGACAACTGTGATTTAAAACCCAGTATCTTTGACTTAAAACCCAGACATGTGGGTGCTAGAGCTGTTGGACCATCAAGCCTAAATGGAGCCATGCCTGGGACAGTGTCTGGAGCTGCCCCGGCAGCCCAGCCCGTTGTTACTGCCCCTTGCCGCAGGCAAAATGCAG
>VFFE01007624.1:712940-726024 GCA_008921705.1 Burhinus oedicnemus | reverse complement strand
CTTTTCCCCTGTCCCCCTTTCTTTCCCCCTGCTCCCCTGTCATCCCTTGCCCCTTTATTCCCCTCCTTGTCCCCTGTCCTCTCCCTTTGCCCTTTCATCCCCCTTTGCTCCCTTCTTGCCTGTTTGCCCTTTCTTCCCCCCTCTCCCTTGCCCCAGTTTCCCATTACTTCCTGCTATTTCTTCCACCCGTCACTTGTGCTTACTTTCCCTTTCCCCTTCCCCTGTCCCTAAGACCCTATAGTCCCTATGGAGGCCCCATAGATCACGCCAGCTCCTTCAGAA
This sequence comes from Burhinus oedicnemus, assembly GCA_008921705.1. Classification (NCBI taxonomy): domain Eukaryota; kingdom Metazoa; phylum Chordata; class Aves; order Charadriiformes; family Burhinidae; genus Burhinus; species Burhinus oedicnemus. Next base: position 725,742 of record VFFE01007624.1, on the reverse strand, counting down.
TCTCCTGAGGCCCCTAGGGCCTACCTAGACCCCCCAGAGTCCCGATGGAGCCCCTACGGACCACCCCAGCCCCTATAGATCATATAGACCCTTTGACAATTTCCTAGGGCTTCCCTAAACTCCTTACAGTCCCTATGGGTCCCAGGTAGCCCTTATAGTCCCTATGAACCTCTACAGACCACTCAAGCCCTTATAGACCTTCTGGTCTGTCAGGGCTGCATAGGGACTAAATGGCCTCTATGGAATCCATACAGCCTTTGGGAGGGTCCATAGGGGCTTGATAGTTCTGTAGAGGCTACAAAGGGATGAAATGCTGTAGGTCATCTCTATGGAAGCAGAGCTATCTAAAGCAGAGCTGTCGTTCCAGCCCAGATTGCGTCCCCAAAAACAACCCTCTGGAAACATTTGTGATACAAAAGACACCATAAGATCTGATCGCAAGCACTGGACATGGACCAAAGCCACACACAGATACCACAAATGTGACTGTGAGACCCCGTAAGACGGCAGGCAAGAATGACTCCCATAAGCACGATGACGCTGGCAGAGAATCCCTACATTGCCACGATGGTGCCAAGGACTTATAGCAGCCCTTGCGAAAGAGACGACAGCTGGCACCCGTGAGAGAAAGCTACATCAAAATGGTAAAAATGAATGCAAGAAGAGGCAATCTTTAGGACCTAAATGCATTAAAGACATGGGAATGACATCCCAGAAGACTGCTCTGCGGAAACAGAACACTGACCATGCGTGCCACCTGGCTTGCCTCCTCAAGCAATGACTGATCTGAAAGACCGACGACACTATACGCACTGGACTGAACCATGCTTTAACATCTTATGTCAAGACAAGAAGGGCTCAACTGCCGCTATGCCAATTAGGCCGTGCGCTCAAGATTCTCAGAAGCGCTACCAACGTGCTTGCCAATCACAAAAGAGCGACAAAGACTTCAGGACCATAAAAAGGTATTGTACAAAACTCAGGCGACACACCGCACAAACTATGCAACGACAGACATGACCTGTAACCACGCCCCCCCCAGCACATGCTAGCGTCCCACTTAAGAGTAACCTGCTCCCTTTAGCTGCCAGAAGGGGACCGGTCCAGAACAGCCCTCTCTGCTATGCTAACTTTAAAACCCCTCCCTGCCACTCCTGACACCTTGTCCCCTCCTCCCAGCCCCTGCCCAGCCACGGTCTGTCAACTTCGCTTAGGGAAGGCTGGGGGTCCGCATCCATCCTCAACATAAAAAACCCAAACAAAACCACACATACTACCACAGCACCTAGCTAGGACCTTCTGCTAGTTCTTGTTCTTCATCATCTGCCATAAAAACACACACCGCTCAAAACAGTGCTGTCAGTCAGCATCACCCCTGTTGACACCAATCTCTTCCTCAAAACTCCCATCCTCAGAAGCACCATGGTGTTCTGCTCAGCTGCTCTGTGCCAATTCCAAATTCAGACCCTGCAGCTATCATCGCTTATAGCGCCTACGGTACCAACAGATGCAAAATTACCATCGTGCTGGCAGATCTGCCACGCTATAATCCTGTGCGCTGCTATGCTGCTCGCCTCAAACGCTCCTCTCCTGAAAGCAGCCTGACGGTGCCTGAAAAAGAAAATGTAAATCCTTAACCTAGTTGCCACATAGTACTTTATTAGACAATGACCCGACCAACAACCCCCTGTCCATCTCTGACTCCTTGTCAGTGAGTGGCTTCGGCCCTCTGAGGCCATGTGCGGCATCGGCAAAAACTGAAATGCTAGGCACATGCGGAGATACTGCCTGAAACCATGGCCTGCCTGCAGGGATTCCTTGCTCCTGCTCCTTTAACATGGCTGCTGACGATCCCCACCTCTGGTGTTTACAGGTTGCCACATTGAGACTCTGCTACCACCCCTATAACAGAAACAACAAGTGATGCTTTTAACTTCACCAACATAATGATGCCTGAGAAACAACTGCTACTTCCCCCTGCCAGTCACCGCTTGGCTTGCCCACTGATAACCAACCACCCTGCCGGTTCACCCCACTGAAAACCACTCACCTCGACCAAGTCCACCCCTGTTCCCATATCCACCATCTCTCATCGCCTCAAGGATTCAAATTGAACAAAAAGACAACCCACATAACTGTTGTCACAGAGCCACCGGTCACATCTCCCCTCTAATAACATTCTGACCCACCTTCTTACGAGCTCTGCTCCACTCCTACATGGCGCTGCTCAGATTGTCCCTCTCCATCTGAAAAAACAAATGTCAAATGAATCAGCTGGATGTAGAGGGAGACCTTCAAATCTCCAAAGGCCTTGTTCCTATATACAAATACCATCAGGGGTACAACTATAGCCTGACAGTAAAAAAAAAAGGGCTATGAACTTTAGGTACCACAGAAAGCACCCTTAATAATTTGGAGATGCAACTTCTTTTGCTCCTGCTGAACAGTCCCTCCCACATAACTCTCTTCATCCCCATAGAATGTTACAGCAAAACCTCTTGACAGGACCTGCCGATGGCTATTACATCTCACATGACTGTACTATCTTTGCCTCAATCTAGGGAGATCAATATGTTAACCATAGACTCTTACCGCTGTTCCACCTACCCTGGTCTCTACACCCCTGGGCAGGGCAGCTCCAAGCCAAACACACATGTGCAGACCGACACTACACAAAACACTACAAACAATGTGCCTCAAAGAGCAGAGAAAACTCTGCGCAAGAAGAACGACACTCAAACAAAAGATGCCATCGAGCAAGAAGACCTACAGGCAAGAAGAACCTCTAGGGAAACCACAGAAAAATGAGGAAAACATCATGGCCCGGGACAAGAAGCGACTCTCAAAACTGAGAGGATACATATGCAGGAAGCCTGCCTTCAAAACCTAAGGATGCAGGGAAGAAGTCCCAGTCCCTGAAAATGGACTGCTACAGAGCACAGCTACTCACGCAGCCGAGAATGATGCCGCAAAAGAGGACCGACTGGAAACTTCCCGGACTTGAGACCTATCCACGCTTTAAGCTTGTAATGAAACAAAACAAGGGCCTGACTGGCACTATGCCGATGCATACAGGTGTTTGAGGTGTGGAGGACGGCGCCATGGTCCTTGAGCACAAACAGCGGTGAGGACATCAAGATTAAAGGAAGCCCTAAGACACAGAACACAGACCACACAAACTGCACAACAATAGACACCGGCTGGAACCGCCCTGCCTGGTGCACACCAGCTTCCTGCTGAAGAGCAACCCACTCCCTTTTCCTGCCCAAAGGGGACTGATCCTGCACAGCCCTCTGCCCTACAGGAACTTTGAAACCCCTCCCTGCAATCACCAACCTTGTCCCCTCCCTCCCCGACCTGCTACAGCTCCAGTCCCTCTACTTATCTTTCAGAGGGTCAGGAAGCAGAATCCATCCTCCAAAAGGAAACGATGATCCGCCAATGGGATTATTCCTGCAGTCACCAGGCTCATCTTCGTCACCTTTAAAAAAAAAAAAAAAGAAACACACCAAAACACCCAAACCACACACATAACAGTGCCATCAGTCAGCATCACGTCACTCAACATGGCCCGTTCCTGCAACATCCCCCTCCTCAGCAGCTCTACTATGTTCTGCTCGCCTGCTCCCTGTCAATTCAGAAACCGGAACCTGCAGCTGTGTCTACAGCAGCACAGGCAGGACACAGGAACAACTGCAAAAACACCGAGGAAATGCAAATCATGAATTTATTTAGTTACCTTGTCAACTGGGGGATTCTCAACGCAGCACCCAGGCAGAGGCACACAAGCACAGATGTGGGCACTGCAGATCCCTGTCCATGCTAGAGGATGGCCAAAAAGAGGGCCGATACTTCAGCCAACCAATAATGCTCACCTCAACCAACTCAGCCCTGGTGCTCGTATCCACCATCTCTCGTCGCGTCCAGGATTCAAATTGAAGAAGAATAAAATACCATCAATATTGTCACAGAGCCACCGGTTGCATCTTCCCTCTAATACCACACACAACGACCCACCTTCTTACAGCACTCCGCTCTGCTTCATCACCCTGCATCTGCAAAAACAACATCAAGTCAGTCACCGGGATGCAGAGCCAGAGCTTCCTAATTGCAAAGGTCTTGGTCCCATTTACAAATACCATCTAGAGTCCAACTACAGCCTGCCATAAAAAAAACCCCGACAAGCTTTAAACCCCACACAAAGCAGCCTTAATATCTTTGACGTGCAATCTATCTCCTTTGCAACTGCTGAACACCCCTCACACATAGCTCTCTTCCACCCCACAGAACATTACAGGAAGACCTATTCACATGACCTGCCGATGGCTACTACATCTGAAATGACACTACTGCCTTTGCCTCGATGGGCTAGGCAGATCAACATATTAACCGCCGACTCTGACTGCTACTCCACGTGCCCCCATCTCTACATACCCGGGCAGGGTGGCTCCAAGCCAAACACACACGTGCACAGACTGACGCTACACAAAACACTACAAACTATGCGCCTCCAAGAGGAGAGAGAACTCTTGGCGATAAGAATGACATGCAGATGGAATACGCCATCGGGCAAGAAGACCTGCGAGACTGTGATGGAGATGCGAGGAGGAGGCTCTAGGGAAACCCCAGAAAAATGAGAACATCAATGCTCAGGACAAGAAGTGACACTCAAAACTGAGAGCATACACGCGCAGGAAGCCTGGCTGCGAGACCTGAGAACTTAAGGATACAGGAAAGAAGTCCCGGTCCCTGAAAATGGACTGCTACAGAGCAGACCTGCTCACGCAGCCGAGACAGATGGTGCGAAAGACGACCGACCAGAAACTGCCCGGACTCGATACCAATCTGCCCTTTAAACTAGTAATGCAACCAAACAAGTGACCGATTGGCACTATGCCAATGAGTCCTGGCATTTGATACAGCAGAGATAACACCCAAGGCACATGCCACTCTCCTTGAATGCAAAGAGCAACAAGGATGTCAAGATTTAAGGTAGCTCTGAAGACACAGAGGACAGACAACACAAACGACACAAAACACACACAGGCTGGAACTGCCCTGTCAGGCACGTGCTTGCTTCGTGCTGAAGAATAACTTGCGTCAGTCCTCTGCCCTAGACTAAGTTGAAAACTCCTCCCTGCAACTCGCGACCTCGTCACCTCCTCCTCCCAGCCCCTGCCTTGGTCCCTCAACTTAGCTGGCAAAGAACTTGGGGTGTAGATCCCTCCTGGACAAAAAAAAACCAAAAAAACAAAACACATCACCTTCTGACAGTCACCGAGGTTCCCCTTCATTATCTGCAACTGAAAACAAAAAACCAACCAGTGCCAGCAAAAAAATATCACAGAGCTCAATGCCGACCTCTTCCATGATTCCCACTTCCTCAAAACCACAAGAGTGATTTGCTCACCTGCTCATTCCAGAGTCAGACGCTGCGGCCGTCATCGCTTGTGGCACCTGAGACACCTAGAAACAAAATTATTGGTGCCCTTGTGAAAAGTCATCGGCTCCACAAGCCTCCTCACTACTACCCCAGCTCACATCAAATGCTCATCCAATTCCAAAGGCGGCTCACAGAGCACCTGCAAAACCAAAAGGTAAATACTTAACCAAGTAGACATATAATACTTCACTATTAGACACCGGCCTGGCCCGCAACCGCCTCCCTTTCCCAGTGTGCTCATGGGCATGCCGCTTCAACCTTCCGAACCTGCATGCTGCACCTTAAAAAAAAAACCCCAAGGCTCAAGCTGAGATACTGTCCAAAACCTCAGCCTGCCTGTAGCAGTTTGTCTCCTGCTCCTTTACCTCAGCCCCTCACCCACCTCGCCTCCCTGATTTTAAGCTGCCGCTTTGCGGCTTGCGCACCCCCTGTAGAACGGAACCAAAGCACGCTTACACCTTCACCCACACACAATACAACACCCAAAAAAGAACTGCTACTGCAGCCCGCTAGTTATTGCTCACCTTGCCTGAGTCACCTCCAATGTTTTACTCAATCCACACCTTCAGGTTTAAAAAAAAACAAACAAACCAACCACCACCACCCCCCACCCATAATACAGTCAACATAGCCCCCAGTCACCTCTTCCCTCTGACACCATGCCTCCATCTACCTGCTTACAGTGCCCTGCTCGCCTCCTCCCTCTCTCTTTGGTGCGCATCTTGTCCCTCTGCATCTGAAAAAAGATTAGCGAACAAGTCACCCAGATGCTGATCACAACTTGAAACAACTCCAGGGGGTCTATTTTGCATTTATGAATACCATCTACACCCCAAGTGCCACCTGCCAATAAAGAAAAAAAGACACACTCTGCTTCACTACTGCAGAACACCCCCTCCCATATCGCTCTGCTCTTCCCCATTAAGCATTAATGAAAAAAACCTGTCCACGCAACCTGCTGACAGCTACTCGATCTGAGAGGACTGTACCACCTTTGCCTCAAGAGCCTAGACAGATCAATGTATTAACCACAGGCTCTTAGAGCCATCCCACGTACCCCTGTCTCTACACCTCTGGGCAGGGCAACTGCAAGGCACACACACAAGACGCAGACACTACACCGAACACAACACACAAGGCGCCTCAAAGAGGACAGAAAGCTCTCAGCGAGAAGAACGACACCCAGACTGAAGTTGTCATCAGGCAAGAAGACCTGCGAGACCATGATGGAGACGTGAGGTGGCTCTAGGGAAACCCCAGAAAAATGAGGACAACGTCAATGAGCGGGATAAGAAGCAGCTCTCAAAACACAGAGGATGCAGGCGCAGGAAGCCCGGCTTCAAGATCTAAGAACTTAAGGATGCAGGGAAGAAGTCCCAGTCCCCAAAGATGGACTGCCACTGAGCAGAGCCGCCCACGCAGTTGAGAACGATGCCGCAAAAGAGGACCAACCAGAAACTTTGAAGACTCAAGACCAATCCATGCTTTAAGCTTGTAAAACGATCAAAGCAGTGCCCAGTTGGGGCCACGATGACGAGTACAGGCCATTGAGCCCCCAGGGACTGCACCTGAGGTGCCAGTCCCTCAATGTATCTTCCAGAGGGCCACAAGGCCGAATCCATCCTCCACAAGGAAACCACAGTCTGCCAGCAGGATTATTCCTGCAGTCACCAGGCTCCTCTTCATCACCTTCAAAAACCCACACCCCACACAGTGTGGTCTCTCAGCATTATGTCAGTCAACACGGCCCTTCGCTGCAACATCCCCCTCCTGAGAATTGCCATCGCATTCTGCTCGCCTGCGCCATGCCGACTCCAAAGGTGGACGCTGCAGCTGTGGGTGAGCCAGCGCAGGTAGGACACAGGAACAACCACAAAACCACGGATGTAATACAATGAGTAAATTTATTTTTGTCACATCGCCAAGTGGGGAATTCCCCAAGCGGCATCCGGACACAAGCACACAGATCTCGGTCCAGGCTAGAGGACAGCCAAACAGGCTGTTTTCATCTGTGTATCGGGAACTGACACAGGCGTAGTTCACCACTGCGCTTTGATCTTTCCCTCAGCAGGGTGGGATCTCAAGCTTGTTCCATAGGGTGTCTCTGAGTCTAGCACAGGCCTGTGTTATCTAAACACAGGTTTTCTACTTGTCAACAACACAAAACTAAACAATTAGTAGGATATATCTGGCTTTCGTTTATTTCCCCACACAGACAGGCATCGTGTGTGGCACCTGAGAGACCAAAAACCACAAAATTACCATTGCACTTAGAAGAAAACACCAGCCCCAGGCACCTCCTCTCAGCTACCCAGCTCGCCTCACTCAGCCCATTCCACAGGCAGGCCACACAGCACCTGCAAAAATCAAGAGAAAGACTTCCTAAGCTGTCAATTAATACTTTGCTATTAGACACCAATCCCACCCACAACTGCCTCCCCAGCTCAAACTGATCAACACCATGCAGCATTGCCCCTCTGAGCCAGCGTGAGGCACCTGCAACAACTCAAGGATAACAGCACATGCAGAGATGCTACTTGCAGCTCTCACCTGTGCGCAACAATTCCGATGTGCCCCTCCTGTACCTTAACAGCTCACCGCCCCATCCTCCATCAGTTTGGCTTGCCACCTCGAGGCTCGGGCACCACCTGTAATACCCAAACCACAGGGGTTGCTTATAACTTCACCAGCTAGACAACACCTGGAAGAGAGCCGATACTTCAGCCCACCGATAACCGCTCACCTCAACCGACTCAGCCCCGGTGCCTGTATCCCCTGTCTCTCATCGCATCCAGGATTCAAACTGAAGAAGAATAAAATATCATCAATATTGTCACAGGGCCACTGGTCCCTCAACTAAGCTTTCAGATGGCCAGGGGTCCGAATCCATCCTTCACAAGATACAGTAAAGACAGCTAGCTGTTAAGTTCCTCCAGTGACCACATTCCTCTTCATCAGCAGCAACATAAAAAAAGAAACACCACACCACAGCACCTGCATTAAGCATCACAACAGGAGATGGCTATCTCTTCCACAACTCCTTTTTTCAGCTGCCTTCAGTTTGCAGTGTGCAAAGCAACCAATGCAGAGAGACCCTTACAAAAAAAGATGATACCTGTTCTTTTACTATGACAACGGCAACAATGGTGTCAATGACGTGACCATGTAGGTAATTTGACTTATTTTGTTTGGGGGGGCATTGATAGAAAATGGTAGATGTAATAAATGCAATAACAGTATTTTTTTCAAAAGTTATCTGCTTTAGTTTCCTTTAAAAAGCAGCCCACAATGCTATGGGGTCATACTTCGTTTCTAGCAAGCCCGTGCATACTACCTGACTTCTGCCAGAAAACTATATTCTGGATAGGACTGAATGACTTAAGCAGAACTAGATCCTGTGAGAAAGTGTTCTCAAAAATGTCTCTATTTTTAATGTTTTTAGTTTTTTATTTATTTAATGTAAAGTGCTGACAATTTGGCGTCCTAGATGATCTCTCTTTCACTCATTTCCTTAACAGAACTAGGTGAGTCTCAAAGGACAGAAAGCACCAGTAAACATGGCAATACAAGAAATGTATCAGAAACGTATAAAGCAGCCTAATTAACACCTAAGTAGCTAAGACAAAAATAATTTGCAAAAGACAACAAAAAACACCACGGGAGCTATATCGATAAAAATAGGTGAGGGCTATCTAAGAGGAGATTTGAGCTGACCGTAGCCATCTTTAGGGTACCGGATACAAAATGGAAACACATTATGAGACAGAAACCAAATGGACTGCTCTGGAGCACGCAGATGGCTTCGGAAAAAGTTCTGGCTGAACAAGAGGCATCATCAGAGATTAGAGAGGTCCTAAAGCGGCCAGAGAGACCAAAGAAGTTGCGGAGATGCAGTGAGCTCAAAAGACAAGCAAAGTACAGATGTCCTCAGGGGACCATGGACCAACTAGAGGCGCACCGAAAGAATGAGAGGACACAAGGACTGCCTGGGGTAACAGATGTGGTCTCAGGAAGGGTTCTGAGGGAAAAAGAGTGATGTAAAGTGCCTTTCAAGCTAAACAGGGGCTCCGGGACGTAGGGGATGTCTCACAAGAGGTCGGCGAAGGAGGCAGAGGAGTCCCGTGGGGGCCTGAGAGACCAAAGAAGCCTCAGAAATAACAATGAGGAACTCTGAAGGGGATTTCAACAAAGTACAGATGTCATCAGGGTGCTCAGGGCAGAATGAAGGCATCCTAAATGGCAGAGAGTGAAGTTTCAACCCTGGTTTTTGTCATGGTCGGTTTAATAACAGCTCGAGCTGGGTGCCTCTAAAGAGGGACCAGTGGGTTTTTTTCCTGTGCTTTTTAAAGCCTCACAATCTATTGCATAAGCTGTTCATGCACCTGTTCACGCGACAAGCGTGTCTCTTGTCCAATCAAGTTGTTAAACGGTTACGTGTCCTGTTCATTTACCTTCTTGCACAGTTTTGTGATCTCTTTGTCCCATCTGCACCTGGATCTCATCCGTCTTCTGCTGATTCCAGGTAAAATGGTCCCCTTCTTCACTTCCAGGGATGATAGTTCCCTTTCCTTTGGTCATAACAGTCACTGTAATTAATAATGTTAAGCATACAGTCTTCATTAATATTACTTATACAATTTCGTTAAGTTATAATGTATCCGCATCATACAAAACTACTAGCCATTCTTCTAGGACTAAGGAGGAGTTGAGCCCAAGTTCACTATGTTGCTAAGGTACATCTTGGGGCCTAAGGCTTTGCAGACCTTGCTACTTAGACTAAGCAAAACTTCGGTTTCCCATGCTGGGTCACGGATACGGACTGGGGAAGTCTTCCGAGGGAACGAGATGGGCGTGAGGTCCGTGGCAAAGCTTAAAGGTGTGCTAAGGGCAACCCTGAAGGCACCTATAGGCATCGTGACACCGTGAGAGGGGTCCTGAACGGGTCAGAGAGACCAAAGAAGGCTCGAGGAGGCAAGGAGGAAGTCTGCCACCCCTGAATACTCATTATGAAATTACCAACCAGAAAAAAAAAAAGCAGCACACAAGTCTACTCTCTACTATACATGCTGCTGAATCTCAACCGGTCCTGAAGGTCTTAGCTCAAACTTCTCTAAATGCCAAAACACGCCTGCCCAAACAGCCAAGCTGGCTCCAAAGCTTCATTCAACTGAAGGACCAGCAGAACACCAACACCAGAGACGCCTGGCAGCAGGAAAACCTCCCTGAGCCGAAGCTGGAAAAGGGGAGGAATGAATCTCCAGAAGGCATAAAGGCGGCCAGAGGACCAACAGCGAGATTTCTCATCTGCCTTAAGTTCACAGCATGCAAAGCGCCCTGTTTGTTCCCTTCTGGGAGTTCCAACTCGACTCCAGAGATCACCGTACCACTTGTGCTCAAGTTATGTCAGTGTGTTGTTTACAGAAGATGTTTCCACAGTGGTCCCTTTTTTTTTTTTTTAATGTTCAGATATTTTTGCGGTTATTAACCATTTTCTGTAGTTTTGGAAGAATGCTGTGGTGAAGCATGTGCCTTCCGGAGGACTGAGGGGCACTTCCGGTGTCTTGCAGGATTGGGGAGCCATACAGATCGACTTCTGGAGGACTGACAGGCACCTCTGGTGGTCTGGAGGACCGAGGGGCATAGAGATTGACAGCCGGAAGACTGACGGGCACTTCTGGCGTCCTGGAGGACCGCGGGACCATAGAGATCGACTTCCGGAGGACTCAGGGGAACTTCCGGTGTTGTGGAGGACCGCGGGACCATAGTGATCGACTTCCGGAGGACTGATGAGCGCTTCCGTTGTGCTGGAGGACTGGCAAGCCATAGAGACCGACTTCCGGAGGACTGACGAGAACTTCTGGTGTTCTGGAGGACCGCGGGACCATAGAGATCGACTTCCGGAGGAGTGATGGCCACTTCCTGTGTCCTGGAGGGCCGCGTGGCCATAAAGCCCGACTCCCGGAAGACTGCCGGGCATTCCCGGTGGGAGGGCCGGGAGGCGGGGCCGGGGAGGGTTGAGCGGCGGGGCTGGGGGCAGGAGGCGGGGCCGATACCAGGCGGGAGGCGGGGCGAGCCAGAAGGCGGGGCCAGGTGCGGGTACGCCCGCCCCGGGGCACACGCCTGGGGCTGCCCTCCAGCAGGGGGGTGTCCCCACTGGGGACGCTCCGCAGGGGACGACTCACCCGGGCACCGCCACAGACAGCCCACCCTGCGTGACTGACCCGCACCCCATCGTCCCTGCCACGGCGCGCAAGCTGCCGGCGTGTCACCCCAGATCTCCCTCAAATCGGGTGGGGCTTTTTCATTTTTCATATTCAGTTTTGGGGTTTTTCAGTGCTTACCCACAACATAATAATTGGGGAGTTTTGCTTCTGTCCATGAAAAAGGGGTGTTTGGTTTGGGGTTTGGGTTTTTTTTGCTTTCCAGCTGCACAAATCCAGGGGGATTTTGCTTTCCCAAGCACCCCAAATTGTGATTATTTTTTTTTATTTCCCTCCCCAGAAAAAATGAGGGCTTTTCCCCAGCGCAGACCCGTTTGGGGGAATCGGCCCCAAATTGGAATGGGGAAAGCAGGAAAAGGAGAAGGGGGAGGGGCAGCTTTTGAAAGCGCTTTTACATCGTCAATAGAGAGTAGAGTGGGGGATGGAATTTTTAAATCCTTTCTATCAACAGCCTTTCTTTGCATTTTAAAAACACGTAGCACAGACATTTACACTGAGGTATCTATTTGCACGTGTACACATACTTAGGGAATATACTTATGGGGGGGTGCTATCTATTTCCACTTATAAAATATAGTATCTATTTAGACATATACACATTTACTGAAGTACCTATTTGCACTTACATATCTGTTTAGACTCCTTATGTATTTTGACGTATACCTATTTACATATCTTTAGATTTAATTTTCTATTTAAATTTATATATATAATCTATGTAGATGACAGGATATCTACTTAGACTTACTAGGTAACACACAGTAAGTGTAGATTGCTCTCTCTATTAATACTTTTTTCTATTTTCAATTCCTTCATATACAAAATACGTCATCCTATTGTTTTGCATTTTAAAGTCCTTTATTTTTTAATTTATATACATGAGTTATTTTTTATTTTAAAATCCTATGTATCGCTATTTAGAAATTTTTTTATATTCCAAAATCCTTTATATAATATAGTAGGTATAGGGGTTTATTATGAAATCCTTCTATTTATATAAACAAATGTTATTTTTCAATATATATAAAAACAAGGGATTGTTCTCTATTTTAACACCTCACACCTATATTTACAGGTTTTAATATATTTAAAAAAACCCCCACACATGAACTTTCACACATTTTTGGTCTGTGACCCC
>VFFE01007624.1:688641-704111 GCA_008921705.1 Burhinus oedicnemus | reverse complement strand
TGTGATGCTTGCTCTGCACGTGCTCAACACAAATGGATGGCTGGATGCTCTGCTGACCCTTCTGGTTCCTCTAGAGCTGGAGTTTGGTGCTCTGCTGGCAGAGGAACAATGAGGAGTTCTCTGGGTGGATGTTTCCTTTCTCTTTGCCAGGCACTGCCTCACTGTGTCCAGAGCGATCTCAGCCTTGCCAGTCCATCTGCTCCAGCTTCTGGCAGCCCATCTGCTCCATCTCTTCCCGTGGCATTCGTGTTGGCTGCCTTTGGGGCTGGACTGTGATCTGTCATTTCCAGCACCTCTGGCTGACTTCGCTCAACCCCCTGGATTCCCTCAGTAGGCTTTGCTGGTCCTTTTCCCTTTGTGGCCTAGCTAAACTTCTCCTGGCTTGCTCCAATGACGTTGAGCTGTTCACCACGTCACAAAGTGCTGCAATTCAGTTACCAATTTTTTATTCCTCTCCCTGCCCCCACCCCCCCCGGGGGGGGCATATCTTAATTTTCTCTTTCCATCCTGAAATTCTACTGAGAGTTAGAAACTATGCTGCTAGACTGTTTTGCCATTTGCTACTGGTGTAGAATTCACAGCTCTATCTCTGTGGACAAGGAGATTGAGGGAGGTCATTCCCCGCCTCTGCTTGGCACTGGTGAGGCCACAGCTGGAATACTGTGTCCAGTTCTGGGCTCCCCAGCTCAGGTGGGACAGGAAGCTACTGGAGAGAGTCCAGCATAGGGCAACAAAGATGATGGGGGGACTGGAGCACCTCCCTTATGAGGAAAGGCTGAGAGAGCTGGGACTCTTTAGCCTGGAGAAGAGAAGGCTGAGGGGAGACCTTATTCTTGCTTAGAAGTATCTAAAGGGTGGGTTGAAGGAGGATGGAGCCAGACTCTCTTCAGTGGTTCCCAGTGACAGGACGAGGGGCAACGGGCACAAGCTGGAACATTGGAAGTTCCATTCAAACCTAAGAAAAAACTTCTTAATGGTGAGGGTGCCAGAGCACGGGAACAGGCTGCCCAGGGAGGTGGTGGAGTCCCCTTCTCTGGAGAGTTTCAAGACCCGCCTGGATGCAGTCCTGAGTAATGTGCTCTCGGCATTCCTGCGTCAGCAGGGGAGTTGGACTAGATGATCTCTAGAGGTCCCTTCCAACTCTGAAAATTCCGTGATTCCGTGATATACGGGTGAAAAACAGCAGCTTCGGTAACTCTTTAGCAAGGACCGAGCTCCATGGTGCCTGCGTTCCCACTTGTGTGCTGGGTGCTGCTTTGGGGATCCCCTGGTTGGTGAGTTAACAAAAATAAACTTACTCTTTGCATTTTATCTATGGCTTTGTGGTTTTTCCTGCACCCCTGCCTGTGTTGGCTCCCATGGGGGGAAAAGAGAGGAAGAAAAGAGTGGGCACAAGGACTGTGATAGGGCGCAGAACATATATAGAGAGAAAAAAGACAGGGAACTGGACAAAGGGATTGAGAAATAAAGAAAGAGATCCGTACAAAGAGAACAAGAAGGTAAAATACCCAGCGCACCCGCAGCCGGCCGCACTGGGCGGTTTGAAGCTCACTGTCCCGCCATGCCTGGAGGGCCAGCGGGCAGGAGACAGCCCCAAAGCGGCTCGCTCTGGCCCTGGGTGGTCCTGGCCGCCACCTGCGGCCAGGGAGGGCGTCTGGCACACTGCTACGCTACTTCCAGGCTACGGCATTGCCGGTACCGGCGGACGGCAGCGTGGAGCACGGGGACGCCACCGCGGCACCAGCAGCTCCCGAGCTGTGGGACAGCGCTTCCTTCACCCGGCGGCGCGCCACCGCCATTTCAGGGCGCTGCTTGCAGCTGAAAGCCCGCAGAAAACCCCACGAAACCGGCTACAAAACTACGCCTCGTTCCGCGCCACGGAGCCGCAGCAGTAGCATGGACCAGGCCGCGAAAACTGCAGCTCCCGGCATGCTCTGGGGAACCAACATGGCTGACCGGCAGCCCCCTGCCCCAGGCCTACAGCTCCCGGCACGCCACGAGGCGGCATTCCCCGCTTCCTGAGCCTGCGGGGACACCGTTGTGCCCCCCGCCGAGGGACATGGAAGCGCGGTCCCCGCCGCTCCGGGCTTCCCATACGGGCCTCGCCGCCCTCCTCGTGGTGTTTCCCGGGATGCCGGTCCATCGCCCGGCCCCCGCTCACTTTCGATGCAGGCGACTGCTCTGCTCCTCCCTCGCCTCACGCCGGCCCCTCCACGGCCACCCGGGGCAGGGCAACACCAGCCCCTCCACCGGCAGCCACCCCTTCACAGGGAGGGGTCGTCGCCATCAGCTTCACTGCCCGCACCTGGGCCTCCCCCAGCCCCGGCCCACAGCTTGAACAAGGACCCCCGCAACGCGTCACCTCCCGCCCCGGGCTCCCTCCCAGCCCCTCGCCCGCTGCAGGGCAAACGCAGCCGGAAGGGCCAAGGAGACTGCGAGCGTTTACTCAATCACGTACGTAAGTCCTGCGAGCGAGTCTGTCCTGGGGCTCGGGACCCCCGATGCTCCCCTGTCCCTGGGACACCACGGCAGTCGTTCCCGAAGCTGCGCTCGTCAGTCTGGCAGGGAATGGGCAGTCAATCAACTGGCTCCTCGAACGATGGGCTGCTGGCCCCCTTTCTGGGGTACAGAAACGCAAAGGAGGTCTCCTGGGGCAAACCAAAAGGAAAACAGCTGATCACAAAGAACACCAAAAAGCACCTAGAAATCTGTGGGAGAAGGGGAGAAATCTAGATTGAGAACTTTGTAGCCCACTGCAGGACAAACACAGAGCGCAGAGGCTCACCGGAAGGCACATGGAGGGCTCGGGGGCAACCCAAAATGTGAATCGAGGGTTCTGGGGAACACCAAAATGCAAACAGGGGCCACAGGATGCCTCCAAATTTAAGGAGGCATCGGAAGGAAACCAGGGGACCCTATCGTCCACCTAGATGAAAAAGGTGGTTCCTGCAGGGCAAGTGCAAAGCCCTGCAGCGTATGGGAAAGCAACTGGAAGATCCTAAGTCATGTGTCTGTACAGCTTTATCGCATGTGTGTCTGTCTTTTTCTCCCTTCCACCTTGTTGGTGTTACTCCCACCACTCCATCCTCACCTTCATTATTGAATTTCTCATGCAAGGACCACATGTAAGCTGAGACTTTTTAGTAACCAACTTTAATTTACTTGCCTTGCCAGATGTGTAGTGGCTGCTAGGGAAAAAAAAAAGTTTGAAAAAGTCCTGGGTATTACCAGGATGGCTGTAGACAATGACAGGACAAGAAGCTACTGTTTCACATGTCCAGAAAACCCTGGTGAATCTACATCCTCAGTACTGTATGCTGTCACATTCACGGCATCTTCTGAAGGACAAAGTTTTGAGTTGGAAAGGTACAAAGCTACCATCTTGTATAAGGTGAGCCTAACTAGCCTGCAGTTTCTAACATCCCTAACACTGGAGGATATGAGAGGCATGGACTGCAGAAAAGCTGAGACTTACGTGCTCCTCCTCAAATAGCATCTCCCGTTGCCACTGTTGGGGACAGAATATTGGTGTAGACTTATGACAATAGCTCCAGCCCAGCAGGACATTTTGTATGTTCTTAGGACATGTGGTACAGAGAAGAACGAAATGGAAAAGTGATTATGTTTTAATTTCTTTGACAGCCTCTGTCTTGCGGACCGTTCTGCTGAATCAGTTTTTTTGTATCATAGTTTAGACCTCTTTCTCCACTGAAACAGTAAACGCCAATCCCAATGACCGAAATCCTGAAATGCTTAGGAATTTCTGTCTGTACACTCAAAACATTAACAGCTTCTATAAATTAATATGAGTAAAAATTCCATATTTACTTAGGGTCTGATGATGACCGGTCTCACAAGCATAATGTGACGCTAATATTACCACCTATATACTAGGATAATCTGAATGGCAATACAGAACAAAACAAGCATGTCTTTAATAATCTGCTACTCAAAGAAGACTAATAATAAGCCTGTAACGTGCAGCTTGGGATCTACCTGTAATTAGCACCCTTTCGGTTGAATTACAGCTCCTAACTGTATAAACCCTGAGAAACTGCAATTTTAATCTATTATTCCGCAGGATAAAGTAATTGTGAGAACATAATGGCATTCACATTAAAAATTATATTCTTGCATAAATTAACACAGAACTTTGCCAAATACCAAAATGAATCCTGAAAAAATCTATTTAGTTTGCTTCTATGTATACTGTGAATTCAGCAAGTTACTGTAGTGCAGTCTCGCTACAATACAATTTTTATGTATCCAGTTTCTAGATAATGTATATAGCACAAGGACGAATACTTAAAAAGGCCAGGTTTCCCTTCTGACTTCTTCCAAATAGTCATCTCTAATCAACTACGTATATTTTATTATCCTCCATTTTAAAGTATTGGTGTAAAAGTACGTATTTATTTGTATTTGCTGTTGAGTTGCTTTAGTAAGATACAGAAAACTTTGTTTATAATTCCTCAGGAAAACAATTTTGTGAAGAACAAGGGTGTTATTTCCATATGACCGCAATGTATAACGGGCTCTGGTTCGAGTGATTACCTAAGCATTTGGCTGTACTTACAGCGAGCTGCCCAGTCGAAGGATTTCACAGCTAGGTATGTTTCTTTGATACGTGTTTCTTCCTTCTCCACAAAATGGTTTGTCAGTAGTTTTTAAACATATCTGTAATTCAGCACCAAAGAAGCTTACCGGGAACACCTCCAAAATTACCAGTACTATAGGACACACATTGTTATTTTCAAGATTCATCATTGTAAAATACAAAACATACAACTGTTTAAAAAGCAACAGACTAAACATATTAGTTCATTTCCTTTAGAAATGCAACACATATAAACTATGAACGTCAATGTGGTGATTCACGCTGCAAGTGCTGTTTACATTTCTTTTTTGCTGGTGTCGCGAGATTAGGAAAATCGCCTGTTACTACCAAAAAAAGGGCACCAAAAGACAGCCCCAGGACAGGGGCAAATGCGCTGAAGTGCACGCGAACCACTCTCAGCTTCCACAAGACGGCACAAACCCCCGCTCCCGTCCCGGGGGTAGCACAGCGCGGCCGCAGCGGATTTCTTGTAAGGAAGAACGGCCAGATGGCGCACACCGACGCGCGGTGTTTACGGACATCGAGCACCGGGGCGGGGTGGCGCCGGCGGCCATCACCGTCCCCGCTACCGGAGGCCTCGGCCGAAGGCGCCCAGCCGCGCTGCGCCCGCCTCAGCCCGCCTGCTGCACTGCGCATGCGGAAGCCGGGAGGGGCGGGGGGGGCGGTAGCCCAGGCACCGAAACGCGCATGCGCCCTACAGGCGCCTGCACCACCAGGTCGGCACCAAGCGAGGGCGGCAGTGCGCCGCGGGCTGACGTGCGCATGCGTGAAACGGCCGCGCGCACTACTGAGAGGATGGTGGCCCTGTGCGCGCCCACGGCGTTAAAAATCACGTGGTGGAAGCAGCCAATCAGATGACACGCTGCATGCGCTACTTCACAGCCTGCGATACCAGACCGTAAACGAGACGCTGCGGCAGTGGGGCGTCCTTCCGCGAAAACGCGCATGCGCTGACGGCGCGAAGGCATCCCTCAGCAGGGGGCGCGGCGCTGCGCCTGCGCGAGGCCTGAGCGGCTGGGCCGCACGCCGGGCGGCGGAGCGGAGCGGAGCGGAGGAGGGCGGCCGGCGGCACCGCGCTGCTCCGAGGAGCTCTGCTCACTCGCGTGCTTTGGAGCCCTCAGCCCCCGAGTCGCAGTGTGCCGCCCCCCGCCTTCCTGCTACCCCTGCGTGGTGTCCCGGGGACGGGCAGTCTGCTCCACGGAGCTGACAGACAGCCTGAAGCGCAACGAGGCTGCAGGGACCGTCTTGCAGACAGTGGGTAGAGGCGACGGCCAGAGACAGCCCGTGCTTCTGGTCTGCGAGGACGAAAGGAGGGCAGCAGCCACTATTAGGGCTGCAATGCACAGGAGTGACCGGATACTGCAGAGCCACGCTTTTCGAGGGCGATGGCTGCACAACCACCTACACTGTGGCCGGGTGAGCGCCCGGGGAAGCAGCTAGCGAGGCTGGGGGTCACACCTGCGACCTGCACGCAGCGCAGTTGAGTGTGCTGCTCTGACCCCACCAGGAGCCCAGTGCCTGGCACAGGGAGAGCCCTCACTGCGGCCACAGGGTGCTCACATCACAGACTGACAGAGGAGTTGAGGTGGGAAGGGACCTTCTGGAGGTTACCTTGCCCAACCCTCTGCTCAAGCAGGTACACTTACAGCAGGTTGCCCAGGACTGCATCCAGATTATGTGTATTTGAGTATCTCCAAGGAAGGAGACTCCACAACCTCCCTGGGTAACTTGTGCCAGTGCTCAGGCGCCCTCACAATGAAAAAGTGTTTCCTGATTTCAGAGCGAGCCTCCTGTGCGCGTCAGTTTGTGCCCACTGGCTCTGGTCTTGCCATGGGGCACCACTGAAAAAAGCCTGGCTGGGTCCTCTTTACACCCTCTGTCCACTGATACTTGGATACATCGATAAGGTGTCGTGCACCCCTGACTCTTCTACAGGCTGAGCAGTCCCAGCTCTCAGCCTCTCCTCACAGGAGAGATGCTCCAGTCCCTTAATCATCCCTGTGGCCCTTCACTGGACTCTCTCCAGTATTTCCATGTCTCTCTTGCACTGGGGAGCCCAGAACTGGACACAGCACTCCAGGTGTGGCCTCACCAGTGCTGAGCAGGGGGGGAAGGATCACCTTCCTTGTCTTGCTGACAATACTTTGCCTAGTGCAGCCTTCTTTGCAGCAAGGGCACATTGCTGGCTCATGCTCCTTTCCAGCTGGGGGGCCATCAACATATACTGGTGCATGGGGTTGTTCCTCCCCAGGTACAGGACTTTGCACGTCCCCTTGTTGAACTTAATGAGGTTCCTGTCAGCCCATTTCTCCAGCCTGTAAGCACAGAAAGGGCCCTGGAGACAGTCTATCTGGGCTCGGACTGCTGGCAGAAGGCCAGCCAGCCAGTCATAAAATGCCCTCCCCTCCTCAGTCCTTGCATTTGCCCTTGCTATGTTGAGTTTAGCTACTGGATGCCTCTCCATTTGAAAGGCAGTGAGGGAAGGCAGTGAGCACAACAGGAGATGAGGAGGAGCAGAGTCCAGCCTTAACTCTCCTCCACTGCTGCCCCTGCTGTGGATCCCAGTCAGGATAAGATGAAGGTCTTGCTGACCACTGGCTCTCAAAAACAGTTCATACTCAAAGGGTTTCCATATGCACCTCTCCCACTGCATAACGCAGGGCAAACCTTGTGCCCTTCAAAACGCTCGTTAGAAGATTCAGTTTCTCTGTAATTTCCCCACTTTGTTTGCTTCAGTCAGTATTCACAGATTGGCAGTGAAGCTCACCGAGCCGAGCTTTAGTAAAGAGCCCTCCATACCTAACATTTCTTTGCTCAACAAACCTGTGCGAAAGAACTCAAAGACTTGGAAAGAACTCTCCCAAGAGAGCATCACCAAACTGTGCGAAAAACATGGTAAAGACCTCAAGACCATAGCTCCAGGGAATGACCAAAAGCTTCAGGCACCCAAGATGACCCCTGCCCCTGCCCAAATGTGGCAGAGTAGGAACTGCCCTGCAGACCCCCAAATGAGCTCCCCCACACTGAGAACAGAGCTCAAAGCTGAGTAAAAGCCCCAGGGGCCTCTGCAAACATCCCAGAGACCCTGGCAAAGTCCCAGAGAGAGATCACTACTGCAGAGCCACAAGTGTCCCCCCACCAGCCCTTGGAACAGCTCAACAGAGGTGACCAGAGCACTTCAGGGATCCCAGGCTCCCTGGAAGCAAAAAGAGCCACAGAGGACCTGGAAAAACCTGCTCTACAGACCCCAAAACACCTCCACAGGCACACAGAATGAGGGGAAGAGCCCCCTGCACCATAAAGCATGGAAGCTCATGCATGCACACAGACATGTCCTGCACCCCTGGCGTAGACCCGGTGAGAGAGCAGCTCTGCCTCATGGTCAGCACTAACATAGGCACATAAACCCACCCACAGACAGATGCCATGACCAGGGGAAGAGGGATGGGTAGGGTGTAAGCATAACAGTGTCCCCCCTCATATACTGACATTGGTGCATGCACACTCATCCAAGAACACTGGTACAGCTGACAACACAGACGCCAGCATGGAGAGAGGCACTATGCAGTAATCCTGCAGGCATATGCAGACACTCCCCTCAGCACCACAATGCACCTAACAGTCCAGATGCCCACACACAGCATCCCATCTCCTCCACACATTAACCCCCAGGAATCTCTCGCCACATGCACAGGTAACCGCAAACCTGCACCCAAGACTCCACTACAGACCCAAGCATCCCAGCCCAGCCTACATCACACCCATTGAGCAACCTGCTCAGGTAACTCCACTCACCCCTTGGAGTCCGCTTGCAGCCTCCATCCTTCCTCACAGCCTGCCTGCTCCTTCCATACCTGAAGGCCTGATGGTGTCCCACTAGAGCAGGTGTGATTCATGAAGAGAGCTGACTAATTAATCCAGAAGCTGCTGTTGGTTTCAATGCCCTGGTTTTTTTTTCTTTCCTTCCCAGGCCAGGGCAATTGGAAGTGCTGCCATGAGAGAGACAGCTGACTGACCACAGGCAGCCAGAGTAACATTGCAGGGAGCGTGCCAGGTTGAGAGAAATCACATGTTGCAGAGAAGCAAGGGACTACACTCTGCTCTCTTCTGCCTCTGACACAGCCTGTCCTGGTTTGAGTGACACAGGACTAATTTCTAATGCTTGGGAAAATTGTACTTTTGGAGGACTCTGGTGTCTGAATTTGTGAAAATATTTACTTTATAGCCAGCTATGGTGTGTGGGTGTCAAGGTCTCAGTGTTTTCAGGCTAGCCAGGTGCAGGGATGAGGAGGAGCAAGACCCGGGCACTTGACCCAAGCTGGCCAACAGGATTATTTCATACTATGAACATCACATTCAATATAAATTAGAAAGTTTGCCGAGGAGGAAGGCTCTCCCTTGATGGTGGCGATCCAGAGAACAGCTTGCCCTGGTGCTGGACCCCTGAGCCCTTCCCTTCCTCCCGAAGCCGTAGCACTCGCAGCGTCTGACATTTACTGTCCACTGCTGGGAGTGCACAGCTTCCTACTGATATAGTTGGCTGAGTATAATCCTTATGTATCTTTAGATTGGTATCGGGATCACTATTGGTTCTTTAGTGTTATTAATGTTAATTATTTAGTCTTATTCTATTAAATCTGTTTATATTTCAGCCCCTGGGTTTCCTGGTTTTCTTTCCGATTCCCACTTCCTGGATGGAGAGGGGTTATTGGGTAATAGAATAATTGTCTCAACGACAATAAATTATTGTGGGTTTCTCAAACCATAACACAGCCCCACGCTCATCCAACAAAACATAGCTGTGCAGCAGCGCTAGAGGACTGCAGAGCTGATGCAGTCCTGTTGCAGGCAGCAAGGAGGACCCCAACACAGTTTAGGTATAGTGGGAAGCACACCAGCCTCCAGGAGGGCCTGTGTTGAACAGGCTGGGAGCCACCTGGCTGAGCCTCACTCTTTTCCCTGATGTAATCTAACATCGGCGTTCAGTGACAAAAAAAGTTAAGTCAAGGGCAAGCTTGTGCTTGTCTTACTGCAATGGGAAAAGGAAATGCCGGTGAACCCCGGGAAGCAACCCATCCTCTGCTGGGTCTCTGAATGGTCTGTGCCTCAGTCCCAGCCATGTCCAGCCACCCATCCTGTTCTCCTGTGGCATGGGACCAAAGGCGCACAGGACCACATGGGCACCAAGAGGCTGACTCCAACCAGTGAAGGGAGATTAAAGAGACATCTGCAGTCACAGGGGTTTGGGGGCATGATTGTGGGTGGTTGCAGTTGCTGTGAGTATTGGAGCATTGTTTAGGGGTGGACTTCAGGGGAATGAAGGCAGGACTGGGGATAGCGGGGGTTATAGCAGGCTTCAGGGGCGCTGTCAGAAGCTTTGGTGGTCTTGAGCAGGCTTTAGGGTGAGTTTTGAGATTGTAGGAGGGGGTTGGTTCAGGTTTGGGGGTGGTTTTGAGCTCCAGGGAGTTCAGAGGTTGTTGGTGGTCTTGGGGCAGGTTTTAGTGACTAGGGGCTTTGGGGGTTGGTTTGAGTGGCACCTGCAGAGCCCTCAGGCTGACTGAGTTTGCAAGCAGCAGGTCAAAGTAGGGGCTATCTACCAGAGGGGTTCTAAGCGTGTGTGGGTGACAGTGCCTTGGGCTGTGGCTATTGACATTGCAGGACAAGTCCTGGGGGACCCCAGAAGAAGGACTGTCTTCAAGGACATTGCCGGGGATCCCAGTGGACACATCAGAGATCTTGCTGGAGTTGAGAAGCCCACGCCCCTTACTCCTTCAGACCCATCTCCCATTTCTCTCCATGTGAGTTTGTCACAGAGCAGCCCTTGCCAAAATCTAGCCCTACTCACCCCTCACTTGCCCAGCAGACAGTGCCCTGCCACACTGATGTGTCTGGGCTCAGAACAAGGACTCCATGCCAAAACTCCACTTGCAGGCCTGAGGCAAAACCTTGGGTTCATCCATGGTATTTTTCCATTCCTTGTACGTTATGCCCTCTCAGACCTCCCTATAAACGATGCTTAACCATCATTTAACATAACCAGCTTTTGATGGCTTAAGTGCTGAGGTCATTTAGTTAGCTTTTCCTCTGTCAAACGTTCCTTGCTCTTTCCTTTCCTGTTTGCTACCCCTTCTAGGCCCCTTCTATACTTACATACTTCCTTAGAAATACATCCTGAAATGAACAAATCAGGTTACATTGTTTCTCTTCCAAGTTTTTGGTCCTTAGAGCACTACCCTGCAAAAGAAAGAAAAAAAATCTACCCAGCCTGGTCTCACTGTTTCAGAGTTCGTTTGGGAGCACTGAGCCGGGCATTAAGGACATCTTAGGTATTTTGGGGCAGGATTTAGTTGGTGCTCACCTTAGTTGGTGCTTCCAGTCTGTACATGGGTGTGGGGGTGGTTCCTGGCTGTCGAGGCCTGGAGGCCTGGGGATTTGAAGGGAGGGGTGAGAGAAAGAGGGGAAGAGGAGGAAGAAAGACAACAGAAAAGAAAGAGGGATAGGAGGGACAAGGGAAGGTGAATTTGTAAGATGGGGAGGAAGGGGGGAGAAGAAGAGATGGGGAGGAAGGGGGGAGAAGAAGAAATGGAGGGCAAGTGTGAGAGGAAAGGAGAGAAGGGGGAAGGAGAGAGGGAAGAAAGGATGGCAGGAAAAATGGGGGTGAGGTAGGGAAAGGAAACAAGGACGGAAGAAATCGAGTGGGGAAGGAGTGCGGAGAGGATGGGAAGAGAAGAGGACAAAAAAGCAGGTAGGAAGCGAAGAAAAGAGAGAGGAGGAGGCAGGGAAAGTGATGGGAAATGAGCTACTAGGAGAAAAACCTGTGGGACCGAGGGCAGGGCACAGCCGCCCCGCAGCACCGGGGGAAGCGTGGCGGCAGCGGCGGTACCGCCATCACCGGGAGGGCCCACCCGAGGCCCTGCCCGCCGCTCGCCCCGCCGGGGTGCGGATCATGCCCGCAGGCCGGGGCACCGGCGGCGGAGGAGCTGCCCCCCAGCTTGCGACGGTGCGAGGGGCCTCGGGCGGCCTGCGGGGCTGTGCCTCGGCCTCCGCTTGGCTGCTCAACGGCTGCACAGCGCAACAGAAGGAAAGAACGACCTTCGTGAGAATTTTGAAGACAAGGGGAGGGCCTGGGATGGTTTTTCAGTGATTCTAAGGGAAGATTTGTTCAAAGATGTTAATGTCCATTGACAACATCTTTGAGAAATGAGGATAGGATGCCATAAGAAAACACTGGATGCATGTCTTAGGACATGGCTGTTGGTCTGGAACTTGGTGGGACATGCTGGAAAGCGAACAGTCTCCAGGAGCAGCGGTGGAGCTGTGGCTGAGGGGTGCCACAGCTTGGAAGGCAGGAAGGGGCTACGCTTCCAGGCTGGTCTTGTGGTGCTCTGAGGTACTAGACAGGTGTCAGGGTGCAAGGTTTGACCCGTCTCCTGCTTGAAAAGTTGTTTCTTTTCTGCTTTGCTGCACTGCAGGCTGCAAGCTAGACAGTAATTTCCTAAGTAGTACCCTAAAAACACCAGCGTTGCTGTGACCATAACTCAATTCTAAAGCCAGTGTCCTGAATTAGATGTCTGCACTGTTGTCTGATATGGTATCTCCTATGCAGAGAGATTCTTAGTTATTTTTAATCGATACCAGTGCTAACGCTGTGCGGGACGAGTGCTGGACAGGCATCTCTGCTAATTAAATTAAAAGTATAAACTGAATATATGTATGCCAAGTGGAAGACAAGCATCAGAAGTGACTTCAGCCTTTATATCGAAGAGACAATAAGGCAACAGTAAGTTCTAATGCCCTTTTCAGTGCTACGAGATTTTTACTGTTTCTTATTACAAATCAGCTTGTCATTTTGCAGTCCCCCTGCTGACACAAAGTTTGTGGAGGAAGAAATTAAGACCTTACAAGGTGTGTGTCGTGAGTTTTGAGTTGTCCACTCACACTCTATAAATATTTCTTCTGTCACACTGCCTGTCTCACAGCGTTACTGTGACAGCAGTTCTGCCTAGATTTAGTGAAAAACTTGTGCAATAAAAATCTCAAGTTACTGCAGAAAAGAAATATATTAAATAATTTCTGAAGTAAGACACTGATTAAACAGAAAATAAAATAGTGCTTTTTAATAGAGGCAAGTGGTCTGGTAGAAATCCTAGGGCTTTTTATCAGACAATGCTGTATGCATTTTGAATTTTGTCAGTTGTTGATGAGGCTGTGCTTAGAATCTCTTCCTTCCTGTTTGACTTTGAGGTTGCTGGTTTTTTAATATGTTGTTCGCTTGCACCATCTTTGGGGCTTAGGAAATCTACCATAAAAATTTTTGGTCCTCATGTAATACATTTTTTTTTTCTTCTCCTTAAGAAATAATGAGCATAAGGAAATGATCACCAGTGAGCTGGGCTGAGTAAGTTCAAAACCACTGCCTCCACACCCTCTCCAAAAAGCTACTCCTGCACAGAAATCCACCTCATATTCCATCAGATGTTCTTCCTTTCCCCTCCTTCCATGTTTGTCCCTGATCAGACAGCTCAGACTAGTCCACGCCATGCTCCAACCCTGCTCACGCTTCACGTACCTAGCACACAGGGCTCTCCCCCGCAACGTGTCAAAAGTCTGCTTGTGCGCCCGACTGCCTCCTCACAGCTCTAAGGTGTCTGTGTCTGCAGGACCAAGAGCACGTGTACCAGCCCATACTGGGAAGGAACCTCAGACCAGAAGGTGAGAAAAAAAGCTGGAGAGGATCAAATAGGCCATACAGGCTAACCTCAGGCTGCCTGCAGCCATTGCTGGGTGGTGTCATCTTCCCCTTTATTTAACACCTTCTGGCAGAGTCATCCTCAGTGGGTGGGACAAGAGAAATCCTGGTGACAAAGAGGAACATGCTTGCCATGGCCCTTATCAGCCACAGGCAAGGGAAAACTCACCCCATGCTCAGGCAAGGTTCAATTTTGAGTGCTTTGTGCTCCCTGGCATAAAGGTGATCAAATAAACTATAGTATGTATTGATTAATATGACTACTGAAGGAGGAAAGAGAGTCTCGGGAGATAGGACAGTGTCTTCATGCCTCTCCTTTCTCTCCCCAGGAGCACCTCTTAGAAGAGAAATACCTAGGCTGGGTTTACATAGGGATGTCCCATCTGACCCCTTCCCACCCACCCCTTCCTGCACTCCAGTGTCCGATCTATTCTGTGGGCCTCATTGGCTAAATAAAGAGAAGTCCCAGTATCAATTAACACATGGTCCCTGACACAGCAGGAGAAAACATTGGTTGGAGTGGGGGTGTTGATCTGTGTGTTACCTTGATTCCACCCACCCCACCGTCCCCAGCCAAAGATACCAAAGGATCCCCAGGAACCCTACAGTAATCCAACAGATCCTGGGAACACTCCCTCCTACAATCCTTAGTGGCCTCAGAGATGCTGCATAACCTTGTCTGCGGGACAGCTTGTCCAGGACAACTTTTACTGTGTGCAGGCAGTGCACAAGGAGCATCTACATAAGTTAAGAGTATAAAGCAGAAGCATTATCACATACAAACAAAAACTAAGATTTAATGGGCTAGCAGGATAAGCATTAATATACCCACTGCCCATTTTCCTCATGACCACGCTGATGAAATCCGAAGAATTGCCACTGCCCAGGCAGCTATTGGTCAGAGCTTCTGCTCCTGGTGTTTCCGAGATGCTAGCTGCCAATTCCTCAAGTTTTTCTTCAAAATTACTGAGATTTTTAGTATTTCAGTGCTTTCTGTGGGTGCGTAACCACCACGAACCCTCTTTCTCAAATCCTTGAGGTACTACCCAGCCCCATTTCAGGCTCACATGTCTGTGCTTCCATTATCTTGCATGGCTATACAGTATATACTTCCTTACAGCTCTCTCCAACAACTTGGCAATTTCCTGAGAAGTTTGAGTGCATGTAATGGAGCTATCAAAACCAGGTCTTGAATCAGACCACAGAGAGATGAACCCTGGATAGTGAGGGAAGAAGACCACAAATCTTACTTAAGGGTTACAGTTCAAGAGTTGTACCTTTCAGGAGTTTACAATTTACTTTAGCAAACCACAAAATGCTAAATGTAGAGTATGAATCCTAAATGATAAAGCATGAGGCCTGAGAGTACAGTGATCGATAAACCGTAAGCCCTCAATCATAGCAATACCCTGTAAGTCATAAACTCCTGGCAATATACAGCAAACACTGAAGGCTAGACGATCAACCCAAAGCAATAATCACTAAAGCTGGGTGAAAACCTGGAAATGCTGTTACAGTTGTCTTACAAGTTTTTCTTTTCTTCCCTGCCCCCCCCCCCGCAGCGGGGGGAGGGGGCGTGTTGCAGAATAGTAGCTTCTGGCAGCAAAATGGTATTTCTGAGAAGTCTCCTACACTATTAACATGCTTAACGTGTTTACAATTCCAAAGACCTTTTCCCCTCCTGAATAAAGGCATTGAACGATGCTTCGTATGACCAGCCTCAGGAAGAAAGGGGTCAAAACAATGCTGAATTACATGTGAGATAATATTAACTCAAATCAAAGGTTACTTTTAGCATTCAGAATCAGCAGACTGATTAGTCAGAGGCAAGACAGTTGACCGACTGATACCTATTGCTGGTATAAATGGGTTCCAGGACAGAATTGAGAGCGTATGTTATCGCATCTAAGGAAGAAAAGATGTTAGAGAGAACATTCCTAACTACACGCAATTCCTTAGCTGTAGATATTGCAAACAACTATACAAGTTATGTAGAGAAAACTAATGAGAACAACCATACTGGCTATGCAGAGCAGAACACTTAAAGATACTTGTTCATGCCAGAAAGCAATTCTCTTTGGGGGGGGGGGGGGGGGGGGGGGG